>NC_061167.1:20291410-20411410 GCF_022113875.1 Hydra vulgaris
ACTAACAGGCCTAATTAAACGAACATTTTATAACCATGATACTTGCTAAACAATAATATAAGTAGACATTATAAGCAAAGATAAGATTTTCTTTATTTTATAAATTTATTATATTTTAAACTCATTTTTATTAATTTATTTGTTACTCTATTATTCAGCAGAGTTCTGAATACATTATGTTCAAATAACTTAAGGCTCAATAACAAAGACAAATAATGAAAGAATACTAGGTTGCTAAAACATAAACATCTACATAAGATAATTATGGAATATTGAAAAAAAAATAGAAATACAAAAAAACAAAAATATTCATTATTAATATAAAATATAATAGTATAATATAAGGTATATTATAATATATGACACAATAATATCTATTTTTAATTAAAATATAAAAACAACAAAAATTAAAAAAGAAAATATTTTGATAAATAATAAATTATCATTCAAACAATTTTCAAGACCAAAAAATAACTTGTAACTTATTTTTTTACTTATCTTCATCTAATAAACATTACTTATTTTTTACTCATCTTCATTTAATAAACATTAATATTAATACCAATTTTAAACATTATTAGAATTTTTTTTTATCAAAAAATAAAAATATTACATCAGTTACTTTTTGGGCTTTTCTTATTTTACTTAAAACATCAACTCAATTCTAGGCTTTTTTCATTATTGAGTTTTAATTTGTAATGTTGAATTAACACTGAAAAAAAAAATATTAGCAGACAAAAAGAAAATATTTCTTTATTGAAATATATGTAAATATTTTAATAAAGAAATTTTAGATCGATTTTTATAAATATAAATTTATATCAATCAATCTAAATTTTTTTCTTTTCCGCCACCTTTTCGAAATGAAGAGCATTTTTAGAAGTTAGACAAAATGCCATCAATTAAAGTTTCAGTCGCTCCATCGTATTTAATAGAAGAAGCAGTTAATAAAAAAGAATTAGAAAAAAAAACAACAAAAAAAAAACACAAGGAGAAATTTTTAAATATATAAAAAATGAGAATAAAAAAGTTTTACATATCTTATAAAGGTATACCTTTCACTACACCATATAAATTAGTGCTCTTAAAGCATATTTCCACCTTTTCCTTCATATTCTTGGAGGTCACAAAATTGTTGGAAAATATTCTAAAATTTAATAGATAAGAGAACTGATATTAATTATGCGAGAACTAATATTAATTTTTTTTTTTAATTTAAATTGAACTTATTATTAAACAATTTTTTTGCTAAATAATTTAATCCTTGAAATTCCTGAATAATTAAAAATTATTTTGATTACCTCAGCATTTTAAAGATATTCCATCAATTGCAATTGATTCACCTAAAAAAACTAAACAAGTAAAGCTAATATTATTGTTTGAAATTTTAATTATCTTTATACAAATACTCATCATATTTTTAAAGTGACTGATAAAAATGGATTTTATTAAAATCACTTCATTTGTATTAAAAAATTAATATTAAAGCCTTAATTATACAAGAAAGCCATTATACAAGAGTATTTTGTAATGCAATCGAAATAAATGTTGCGATATGTAACTTTTTTATCCAAAATTTAGCTTCTGTAAGCTTTAGAAATTTTTAAAAGGAATTATTGATGAATTTGGATCTACGGGTACTAATGTTTTTATATTGTTGTAATGTTTGTATTCATTCCCTGTTAGTTTCTGTAAGTCAAAATTTTAAGGTGTTTCCATAATAAATTCTGTTATATCTGAAATTTAGTGTTAGTCTGAATAATTTAATTTCTAAAATCTGTTTTGCATTGCCTGTCTTATAACATCTTTACTTGGAACAAAAACCATGTGGTTTAAAAGTGAGCTAGAAGCTTTTAACAATGAAGAAAATATTGCATTCACTAATCCTAAAAATATATTAAACCTGTCAGCAAAATCAGCTGTCAATAATCCAAGTATTAGCATCATTAAAAATTCATCTTTGCTGCATTACATTTATTTTGGTCCAAGTAGTTAAGGATTTTTTTAAATTTCAAAAAACAGAAGTAAATGTTTTTTTAATATCACTTTATCTCTTTTGATTAATGGTGATACTGCACTAACTGATGAAACACATTGACAGATGTAAGGCCAGTATAAAAGTCGCAAGATCTATTATTTTTAAAATAAATGTTTGTATACAAGTAAATTGCAATAACACGATTTGTTTGGATTATGTTTATATACAAGTTTGTCTGTTTTCATAGTAATAACTGATGTGGTTGAAGTTAATTTTTCAAATAAATTTTTATTTTTTTATTTCGTGCTGAAGTTTTTTTTTAAAGTTATCAATTTCCTTAAACAATCAACGTTTAAACGGTAACGTTGATTTAACGTTGTGACATAGTTGAACAACGTTGAATCAACGCTTCAACCGAATTTCAACGTTGAAACAACGTAATAATGCCGGCTGGGATATATATATATATATATATATATATATATATATATATATATATATATATATATATATATATATATATATATATATATATATATATATATATATATATATATATATATATATATATATTATATATATATATATATATATATATATATATATATATACAACAATCAATGATAAAAAAAGAGTGGCTATTCCAAAATATAAGTGTGTTTATATGTATAATGAATATAGGCTCGAACAAGTTTGAAGTTAAAGAAAAAGAGAAAGTAGCAATTTTTTTCGTCATCTGTGGCTTCTAATTCTTGTAAAATAATTGTTGATTATGATAGAAAAAGTTGTAAATGCGTTGAGAAGTTTAGGAAAATTAATGAAGGTCGAGTTTTGTTTCAAGAGATGACAAATAACGTCAGTTTTTTATTTTATTTTTTTCTTCGCATGAAAAAAAAAATTATTATAAATTTTTTGAGATTATTAAATATATAAAGGATAAAACAGGATGGCTATTATTAGTTAGAGTAAGCAGCAGAGCTATTAAAGCCACACAACTGTGAAACCATGATTATAAAATGGCTAAAAAAGCATTCCTCTAAATTAAAAAATTTTTTAATGTTGATACATTCACTTACCTTGAATACATTCATATATCTTGTCAGGATCTATTCTAGACCGTTTTTGACATATTAAAACCGTATTTGGGCGCCGATTTAGGCGTCGCCCAAATGACTTTTTTTTTTTTTTATTACGTTTTTACGTTTTTTACGGCAAATATTTTTTTTTTTTTTACGAAAAAACGCCGATTTTCCGTCAAATTACACCGGGGAGGAGGGGGTATCACCACCCAAATTTCTTTTTTAGTAAGGATGGAAGAAAAAAAAAAAGAAAAATGTACAAACACTGCTCGTTATAAATGATTAAAAGGTGAGCATTGATTGAAGTTTTTTTTTGTTAACAGTAAATAGCAGAACGTGAAACAGTAGTATATTACTCATTTTCTCCTACTTATTGTTTGCAAATAATTGGCGATTGTTTTTTACTTTAACTTACCTTTTTTTTATGTGTGACCTACCAACAATGATAACAAATATTTTAAAATAAATTTTTATTGTGGGTGTCTTTTAGTTTGTTGACTTTTTGGCAATTAAATTCAAAAGCAAATTTTCTTTACTTTGTTTTTGAACTTAATTTTGTGATAAATATTATTTTTTTTAGAAACAATTGTTGGTGACAAAATTGGTTAAGATGCAAGCAACATCGAGGGTGCTATTGGCGACATATTAGAACGAGTCAAAAATTAATGTTTTTACTAGATTGTAATTATATATTAATATTGTCAAAGATATTACTCTTTTAATTTTTTTGTAATGATTTGTGTCTATACTGGGATTTATTTATTGATGCAATAACCTTATTATTATCTTAATGAGGGTTGCCACACGTGTTGAATCCCTAAATCCGTTTATATTGAATTTAAAAAAGATTTCATTTCTTATATCAAAACTCTATTTTTTATAGCTGTTAGGAATGGAGTCGGTATGAGAATGAGCTGAATAAAGCGTTGAATGAGCGGTATGAGAATGAGGTGAATAAAGCGTTGAATAAACGAACGTCTACAGGACGTCCAAATTATGTCCGTTCATTTAACGACTGTTAATTATTTGTATATTTAATTTTGGCAAAGTTATAACTATTACTAATCCGCCATTTTTTTAAGTTGGCCTTCAGTCAAAAAAATTCTCGGCACGTTGTCGAACTTTCTATCGAGCAGACTGTTCATTGGAACAGGAACGCACCTATTAAAAACAATAAAGTTTTAATTGTTTTCTATATTACTGGCATGATTATACTAATAACACTAGATTTTTAGACACAAAAACTTTTATTGTGAAAATAAACTTTATCTGGTTATATCAAAAAAAACAAATTTCATTTATTAACTGTGATGAATATTCTTATAGAAAATTTAATCACAGTTAATAAATTTTTATTTCCTTTAACGATTCCCTAAGGAGTATTAAAATTTTTTTGGGAGTATTAAAATTTCAACGAAAGATATAATTTGTTGATTTTTATTACTCTTTCGTTGAAATTTTAACACTTTTTAAGGAGTCGTTAAACTTAAACAAATAAAGTTAATGTAGTTATTCAAACATTTGTTTTCACTACAAAGTTTTAATTTCAAACTTTTAAAAGTAATTGTTAAAAAAAAGATTTTTTAGCAATAGTTTTAGATATAATGTTCTTTATTAACAAGAAATCGCTGATAATCGACTATATACTTTTTAAATAATTTTATTAAATTTTTTATAGTTAACAAATAACAGTTTCTGAGTTTTATCAAGAAAATTATTAATTCTTTTAAAACAATAGTTTTAAGTTTTATCAAGAACACTGAGTTTTATCAAGAACACTGAGTTTTATCAAGAAAATATTAATTCTTTTAAAACAATATCGGCAGCAAGTCGGGATTTTTTAATGCAACAATCAAAAGTTTGAGAAACTATTTTATCTTTTTGCCAGTAAAAATTCCTGACTTGCAATCTTTCCTTTACTTTTTTTACTCTATCATCATTCATAACAGACTTAGATTGTTCATACCATTTATAGCATATTTTTTTACCCATAATTCTTTTAGACATAACAACAAGTCATCAAGTTGTTTTGCAGTTTGATTGAACTAGTTAGATTTATATTTTTTAGTTTCATTGAAAACCTTTCACCATTTCAACATTTATTGTAATATATAGTTTCTATATAGGTTTTTTTTTAAAAAAGATTTCATACACCAAATTAAAAATGTAATTAATTATTAAATTAATAATTTTAATAAAAGTATTATTACTTTTTTATTACCCGACGACATGAGGGGCACAATCGTCAATTCTTAAATAAAATCTTCTATATTAAGAGTTTTCTTAAAAAAAAAAAGTTCCTTTAGAAAAAAAGTAGAGGGGAGAGGGGCACGTGACCCACCCTCCTTTCCTGGTGTCATCGGCTCTAATTATCAATATTGCTAATAACAATTATAATACTATTATAACTAATATTATAACTAATATTATAACAATACTATTATAACTAATAAATTTAATAAACTCAAGTCATAATTGACTTAATAAACGTATTTAACATGTTTTTATTATCAAACAACATTAATTTTATAATTAATAATATTAATAACAATAATGTATAATTCTTGGATTTAATAACTACAATTTTATATCATATTAAATACAATATTAATATTATTAAAGTTTATTATACTATTATCAAGATTATATTGGGAGTCATGACAATGCTTTTATTTTAAACTAAAATGACAGATTTAGACTGAGGTTTTCGATCTCCCTTCTCTCCAACATTGGAAGCATACTAACTTTCATGATAATGCAGACAACTTTCACGATAATATATATATATATATATATATATATATATATATATATATATATATATATATATATATATATATACATATATATATATATATATATATATATATATATATACATATATATATATATATATATATATATATATATATATATATATATATATATATATATATATATTATGGGATTAAGTGTTATGAATTGAATGGTACCGTCAACCGGGTAACTATAAAATTCAGCAGTTTATAGTTACCCCATTACCTCAACGGTTTTTTTTAGTTATTGAGGTGCTCATTTATTGTTATTCATATTATTCCTTATCAATTTAAGCTTATTGGGCTAGAGCCGGCGCCAAACCAAGAACCTCCTGGCTCTGAGTTAAAACTCTGACCACTGCGCCTCGGCTGCTTTCAACATCAGTTCCAAGTTTACTAAATGATGAAGCAAGAAACATAATGTATACAATATTTAAATGATAGATTTAAATATTGTATAAATTTGGTTCAGTTGCCTTAAATAGAAGCTAATTTTTGTGAGAAAACATCTTTTACTGTCTCCTTTTTTTCTATCGCATATAAACAGCAAGAGTTACGTGGTTAGGTGGCAGTTAGGTGTCTTATGAAGCAATATCTCAAGAAGCTTAAACATCTTAAAAGTTGTTACGCACCTAGTTCTTTGTTCAAAACAAAAATTTACTTTAAAGCTTGTCTGTTACAAAAAGTGTTTTTTATAAAACTACTTACTATAGAGGAAACTTTTCATGCAATTTAAGAATAAAAATTGCATTTTTTATTTTTTTTAAAAAATCTAAACGCCTTCTCCCTGCTCTCCTATTCGGAAAAAAAAAGTTAACAAATAAGATACAGAACAGTTAGTAGTCTGTAAAAATATATTTCCCTATGAATTTCAGATTCGAAAATTCAATTTTTTTCGATTTCGCATGAAGTTCCTCTATCATTTTTTTAGCACGTTCAGCAATTTGATTAAATCTAGGAATGTCAATTAATGACACCTCCATAGACTAATGCGTCTTTAAAAACTTAGTTGCCTTCTTGCATCTTATCTTAATGAGTGAGGTAAGTAGTTCATTGAAGGACGTTTAATTGTAGTATTGCAAATGGAACCAAGTATTTGTTCATTCGTAGCAGAAAAAGCTTCACGCTGCAGCAAGGATGCTGCGCCAATCTGGTATCAGAAAGAATGCTATAACAGTATATTTTGCATGCGAGTTCCATCTTGCCTGATGAAAATTTGGGATTTTCTTCTAGCTGATTCGAGAGACATAATTTTTTGTAAATTTGTTAATAAAAGAGTAGTTGAGATCTTGTTTGCTCGTTGGCTCTCTAATAAATTTATGACATGTTTCAGAAGGAGATCAAGTACGTAGTGCTGAAAGTCAATATATTGTGGTTTCTTAAAGCCCTTCATTTTGTATGAGCTTTACAATCCCGTGCAAACAACCAGTATTTACTGAAATTGTGTCACAGATTATCATTTAAAATATTTACCCAATTTTTGGGTAATTATTTTTATTTATAAAAAGGATTTTTGCTTTAAAGTTTTTAAAAAGTTTTGTTTTTTCATTTTCTGTTCTTCAGAGATTACTTGTTTCACACATCTGCCTGACTTAGAACCGGCACATTATGACCCTGTTCAGCAATGGTTGCACGAACATCATGTGCTTTATGTATAGAAATGTTGTTTTTCAGTACTAGTAAACTAGCTGCTTAAGTACTTGTTCCTTAGTATTTCAGTTTCCATTTAAGAGATGACAAAGAAGAAGAGGTTGGCAACTCGGGTGAAGAAGTAGAGATTTCTTTTTTTTTTGATATTCATTTTCTTGGAATTCATTTTCTTGGGTGGATTGATTCCGAAGAGGGTTGTTTGACCATCGATAACCAATCTTTCCTCCACTCTTAACTTGCCTCTGGTAAAGCTCTTTATCCTTTGTGCTTTTCCATTTGCCATTAATGTTGGTGACATCAAATAATTGAGATAGTTTTGCATTGAATCTATCAAATGATTTCTTTTTCGTTTTTGTCATATAGATTGATTTATTGGATAATAGTGGAAAGTCTAGAATTTCCCTCCAGAGAAGTTCTATAAAATCAAAGATTTTTCATTCAAATGCACCTGTTTGACTTAATACTGTTGCTGGAATTTCTATAAGACATTTTTTTTTAAATAAAACTCCACCCCCAACCTCCCTAGGGTTTAAGTATAGTTAATTTCAAAAGTGAAGGGACAGAAAAAGGCGCAGCAAGGGTGGGTCGTACATGCCCCGGACGGCTTTATTTTTAGGAGTGACGCCGCTCTTTATGTCATTAAATAATAACTAAATTTGTTATGTATTGCTTTTTTAGTATCTATTTTTTATAGAAATTTTTCTAATTTTGCCTTGGTTATTTCGTTCATAAATTAAACATGTAATTTTAAGTCTAATTTGCTTAACAAAGTGCATCACTGAGAAGGTAAGCCATAGGACTGTGCGATTCATCTGTGTACTATCATTTTGCCTAAGGTTAGCCCTCCATTTCTGGATTCTTACCTTTTTTTGATATTCACGTAATGTAATTAAAGGTAAGCCTTTTTCATTTCTAGATTCTATCCTTTTCTTGATAGCAGTTTATGTAAAGTATTAGTAATCTTATCTAAGGTTAACCCTTCATTTTTGGATTCTTTTCTTTTCTTGATAGGAATATATTTTTTTTAATTTAATAATTTTTGTTATATTTTTTTATTGAAGTTCAATTAATATAAAATAAATATAGACTAACAGTCTCTCTCTCTCTCTCTTCCACTCTCTCTCTCTCTCTCTCTCTCTCTCTCTCTCTCTCTCTCTATATATATATATATATATATATATATATATATATATATATATATATATATATATATATATATATATATATATATATATATATATATATATATATATATATATATATATATAAAGAGGTTTGCAAGATGTTTTTATCAGTATTTAGTCATATCATGTCAATGGTCTTTAAAATACTAGCAACAGTTAAAGGAATATTTGACTGGTTTTTCAAAAATAATTCCCATGAATCTAACTCAGCACATATTGAAGTAAAATGAGGCATATTGAGGTAAACAAAAATTTAGAAATTCATAAAAATCATATTTCCTTGGTTTATTAACTTGTATTCTGGACAGTACAGTTGAAGGAACTGCTGCTAGACTTTTATAATCAAACATTTTCTGAAAACCTATTATCTAGCTCATTAATAAGATGTTCAGTTAATGAAAAAGTAATGCTATGTTTAAAATCGTTACAAACTGTATTTGTTGGATAATTATACTGGTAAACCTGAAAAGTACACAACCTAGGTCTCACTTCTTGGATATCAAGACTAAAACCAAAAGCCAAACTGAAAACAATAGTTACTACAACAAAACTAAGTCTATGGCTTGTACAATGAAGAAAAAAAGCATTATGATTAAGAACTTTTATTCAAGAAGCAACTCCTTTATATTCACCTCCCATAAATCCTGTACCATCATACCCTTTGCCTCTACAATTTTGAATATCAAGTCCAAAGTGTCTTTTAAAGTGTATTAAGTAATTTTAGTAAGTAATTTTAGTAAAGTTAGAGAAAGAAAGTAAATTTAGAGATAGAAAGTAAATTTAGAGATGACTAAGAACAGATTTACCAGTTTTGCAATCAATAAATGTAAGGAAATCCTCGCAAACCTCAATATTTGAATTAACATGTCTTAAAAAAAGTGACATTTGTTCAGTATTTGAACAGTCAACTGCTTCATCACAAAGAATTAAAAAAAATTGGAATGCTTAACATTTTTTATTAAAGCTACCTCAATTATTTTTCCACAAGAATCAATAAGTTGGTTTTGGGTAGTTTTTGATATAAAGGTTGCATTTTTTGAACTTGAAAAAAGACGATTAGCTAATATTTGATCACCAGCATTAACGCGAATTTTTAAAAGCTGTATGAAGTTACCTCTTTCAACCAAGAAACATAATTTTTTTAATTATTGGAACAAATTTTTTTCAGTTATCAGAAAAAAGTTTTAAACAAGAATTGTTTAAGTCAACCTCAAAATCAAACATTACTTTTGAAGTTCTAACATGAACATAATGCATTGTAAAACACAACTTTTGTTATGTTTTTTAAAATCATGAACAACATTACCCCATTCTTGATGAGGCTTGAAAACTAAATTTAGTATTCCAGACTTGTTTGGAATACTAGCACATAGCAAAGTATAAAGGAAAACAGTAAGCTTGATCTTCATTGCTAGAACAAGCTAACCAAAAATAGTGGCTGAGTCATTCAATTTTAAATGATCTTTTTGTATTTATAGTCTATAAAATATCTATTAAACAGATATTGGAAAAACAAATATAGAATTAGGACGAAATACTTTGTTTACTATATCTAACAAAATTGCATCGCCTTTGTCAGCTGTTAAAATTTTACCATGGGTTAGATATGTTGAAACATCATATAAAGTATTTGAGTTTTTATATAAAGGAATATTAACTGAATTGGAATCTAGTCACTCAAATATTTTAGAATCTACAAAGAGTTCAAAAAGCAACTCTATAAAAGCATTGTCTTTTTTGAAGTTAGTTTTAGATTGGATTTTGACATGTTTTGCAAAATTAACATTTTTATGTAAAAGAAATAGAGAATTGTTTATTATTTGTTTCATTTTTAGGACTAATAAAGTGTAAAGGATAAGTAAAAATAAAAAACGTATTTAAAACAAGATCAGTTCATATTATTTTCTAGCTGGAAATATATAACGGGTGTTCACTTGAAATCCGGACTGACTTTAAGTCAATATAAATCTGACATAATGTATTGCAATTGTACCATGTGATACATTATTTTAAAGCGTTTAAATTTAGCTTTAATATGCTACATTTATATTTAGATTGAATGATTATTCAAATTGAAAATGAAACCTAAACAAGACGACACTCGAAAACGTGTGTACAACTTCTATATTGAAAATAAAGAAAAAGGCAAAAAGTACACCGTAGATCATTTTGAAAAAGAAAAAATTGCCAGATCGACCATCTATGATATAATTAAACGTGCTGATGACGATTCTGGATATCTTAGACGTCCTGGTTCAGGAAAAAAAGCTCTAAAAATGACCCCAAAAAAAAATTCAAGCATTAAAATTAATGTTTGATCATCATGATGGCGTTTCTTATAGGAAAGCAGGTAGAAAATTTAGAATATCAGCTTCTTATGCCTATAAAATTATTCAGACAAAATCAAAGATTAAGAAAAGAAAGAAGAAAAAGATTCCACATCGAACTGATGATCAAAAGCTGATGGCAAAAACAAAGTGTGGTAGATTATATCGAGCTTTTAGCAAATTTAATTAGATCATTGATGATGAATCTTATTTTACTCTTTCTCATTCATCAATCAACGGAAACGATAACTTCTACACAAGTGACATAAACCTCTGCCCATCTAGTGTCAAATATTATACAAAGCGAAAGTATGAACCCAAGCTCCTGGTCTGGGTAGCCTTTTCTGTAAAAAGGAATGTCAAAAATTCTAATCCGTCAAAGTGGTCTTGCAATCAATCAAAAAATCTACTTAGAAGATTGTATTAAGAAACGTCTTATTTCTTTTATTAAAGAGCATCATCAAGACAGTCAATTCGTATTTTGGCCAGATCTGACGACGCCTCATTATGCTAAATCTGTTCAAGCTTATTTAAATGGACAAAACGTCAGATTTGTACCAAAAGAAGATAACCCTGCAAATGTACCAGAAGCAAGACCTACTGAGGATTTTTGGTCAATAATAAATGGTTTAGTTTACAAGGATAATTGGCAAGCAGAAAATTTAGAACAACTAAGGAAAAGGATAGTGTATTGCTTCAGCAAAGTTGATATCAATCTTGTACAATAGTTTGCAAAGGGTATTTTATCAAGAATTGATTCCATAAGAAGAAAAAATTTAATTGAAAATAAATAAAGTATCATATTATAGAGAATTAAATGCTGATTTTAAATCATATTTTATTTTTTTAAGTTGATAAAAAATAAGGGAGTTATGACCCTTTAAAGTCAGTCCGGATTTCAAGTGAACATCCGTTAACACCATTAACATTAGTAATAGGGTTTACCTTAAAGCAACATAACCTTTACTATCTTCTGGCTTCTGGATAAAACAATCCATTTCAGAATTTTCAAGACTGGACACTTGTTATTTAAAATTTTCATCTCTTCAGTTAACTAATTTTTACATTTGCAAATATTTTGAAAATACCTAGCCTTAATTGTATTTGAGACTAAAAATTCATCTTTTTTTCGAAACTTTAATTTACTAGTAAAGTCCTACGACAAAAATTACGAGAGAAGTACGTTTATCAGGTGGCATATCAGAATTTTGTAAATTTTGAACGATTTGAAGCAACTCACAGTGGGCCAGGTGGTGGATAAAATTATAAAAAAATACATAAAAAATTACATTATTATATACCATTTTATAGCTTAAACATTCATTTTTTCAAAAATGTACATATATTTGTATAACTATCATGACGTATGTTTCTAAGCTGTAGAATAAAAAGCTTTTTTTTTTTCTATACGTTACTAATAAGCATAGAATTGTTTCACTTATATAGTCGAATACTTTGTGGTCCAAAGCGGTCCAGTAATTTGAAACTTGAAATACATTGTTCAATATGTATATTATCAATATAAATTTGTTTTATAATCCGCGGATGTCCGCCTGGTCTTTATTAATAATTTTTGCTAGTTAACCAGTGAAAAAATAAACGCTTGTTGATGCAAGACGTCTTTAAAACGTCTAAAACACGTACTATTACATATTTTATACGTCTTTAACCCATAAGTAGCGACTAGTTAGTTGCTAGCTTATCTCCCACCGGGTAAATGGTGTATCCGATTTTATGTGGCAAGAACATTATATGTATTTTATTCTAAATGGTTATGTAACTATTGGGTCTCAACAAGACTAGATTAGTGTTACAAACATATAAAATAAAATATAAAATAGAGCCTTGAAACTGCAAAAAAAAATACTTAAAATAAGTAATTGGAAATGTGTTGTTTATAATAATTTATAAATGCATAAAACAATTTTTAATCAGTCTGCTACATTAACATTATTCTAGTTATAACATTGATGCTTGCAGAAAAGTTACTTGAGCTAGTAACTATGCAAAATGAAGCGTCGGACATTTTAGGTGTCACTATCAACCAAATAAAAAATCCATAGTACCACTACATTTGTACAATCAAAATACCCAATGTGGTAATTATGGGAAAAATCCAATAAGGTTATTACTTTTTCTACTTTATACTTGTTAAGGTAATAAAATATGTGGTTGCTAAGCAATTTAGGTATCCATAGCAACCCAAATTTAAAAATGTCACCATAAAAACCGCAATCCTCAAATTAGTAAACAGTGCAAAAATGGTTCTTAAATCTTTTTTATATGACGAGTTGTTAGTTTTGTCCAGTAAAAGTGATTTCTGGCCCACTGTTCAACTGATGCAATTGTTCTAAACTTTCTACAAAAATTGATTGATTAATAAAAACATTCTGCAATCATTTTTGAAACATTTTTGTATTTTTTTGCTGAAGTTTTGTAGCAACTCTTGCAATTGTTATTTTAATAAATAGTGATTGGTTTAAACTGTTTTTTTAACCAATCATTTATGATTTTGAAAACAATTGCATCACTTGCTACAAAGTGATAGGAAAAATTTGTAAAAATGTACAAATACGATTGGTTAAAGCCTAGAATTTTTCTTCTTTTAACTAATCACATTTGTATTAGGTGAAAAACAATTACATCAGTTGCTGCAAAACGAAGGAAATTTTGTCTAAGTAACGAATAAGTAATTATAGAGATCAAATAAAATCGAGTTTAGATTTAATTTTTTCGAGTTTAAAACAAATTCTACATTTTTTAAGAATATCATACTCTAATTTCTAATTTAACTTTTTATTATAAAAAAAAGTAAAAAAGAGATATACTTAAATTTAGCGGTACAAAAGGACTGATACACGTGCATCAGTGGCGACACCATAGATCCGTTCCTGCACAAGAACACCTAGAAATAGCAGTACATAAAGTAAAAAAGTAATGAGTTTACCATTAGGAAGACTCCTAAAAATTACAATATGCGAGGGGTAGTTTGGGTTTAGTCTTTCATAAAGAGGCATCGTTTGGCTTAACCCTTAAAGGACGGCGGGGTATTTTACTACCCCAGAAGAGTTTACTTTTAACTGCCACATCAACAAATTTTGTGTATTTGAACTGCCACTTCAGAACATCTTTTATTATCATTAAAGGAAGTTTTTAGTGTAAAATGTTTTAGTTTTACTAACCAATTGACAATAATATTGTTAGTTGAAAATTTAATTACGTTAAAGACGGTTGGGGTATTTTTATACCCCATGCAAGTTTTCTCATTTTTTAGTTAGTGAATCAATAAATAGCTATATAAATCATGTTTATTTTAACACTTGCTTATGTTTTAGTTATATTTTAATAGGTATGGGGTATTTTTTTTAATGAATAAATTATACCATATATTGATTAAATATATACACTCTGTAGTAGATTATTCCCACTGCCTGAATTATTCCATCCCCCTATGAAAAACTCAAAACGAGATTGCGCTTTCGGGTTATAACTGTTAGAAGTGTACCTAAAACGTCCGTACTACCTTTGTAAACATAAACAAAGAGAAAAAAACGTTTAGATGACAAGAATTTTAGAAATAAAGTTTACATAAAAGTAATATAAGAACGACGATATAAGAAAGTGTTGTAATGATAGAAAATAAACAACTATATACTAATTAGTTATTTATTTGCATAAAAATATTTTACAAATACTTTTATTATATAACAGTATATGTAAAAGTAAAATTTTACTTTTAAATCAAAACATGATTTCAAAGAATGGTGAGGAAATTTGGAGTAAACTTCCATCTGTAAATGCCCAGTGGGCACACGACGTTATTTCGACGTTGATTTACAGTTGATTTTTAGTCGCGACGTCGTATAACCAAAAATCAACGTTGTATCAACGTTGAAAAATTTGTTTAAAACTATCAAATAAAATCGACGTTGATTCCACGTTAATTCAACGTCTATATTACGAGTTCGATCGTTCGTAATTGCAATATGATAACTAAAATACGCATGCGTGACTTAAAATTTTTTTATCAACATAACAAATAACAAGTAAAGACTTAACAAGTTACTTATTAACCCAATAAAAACAAGTAAAGTCACACATGCTAATAAATTAGGTCATCTGTTGCCTTTTTATAAGGTTTTGAATTTGACAATTTAACAATAATACATGGCTTAACTTGTGATGCAGTTAGTTAGGTAAATATTAAATGGATATTTCTTTATGACCGTATTATTTCATGAGTGTGGATTACAAGTAGAGACTACTTGATATATTATATAAATATAAAATATATATTATATATGTTTTTCTTATTTATATAATACATATATATATATATATATATATATATATATATATATATATATATATATATATATATATATATATATATATATATATATATATATATATATATATATATATATATATATATATATATATATAGTATATATACTTATATTATATATACTTATATTATATATGTGTATATACACATATATACATATATAATATATATACACATATATAATGTATATACACATATATACATATATAATATATATATACATATATAATACACATATATACATATATAATGTATATACACATATATACATGTGTATATACACATTATATATAGTATATGTATATATTATATATGCATACTATATACATGTATATATATATTATATATATATATATATATATTATATATGTTTATTATATTATATATGCATACTATATATATGTATATATGTATATATATATATATATATATATATATATATATATATATATATATATTATATATGCATATTATATATATGTATATATATATATATATACATATATATAATATGCATATATAATATATACATACACTATATATAAATATATACATACATAATATAAATATATATAATGGATGATGTTTTACAAAATAATGTTTTATCAAGCTTTTTTACCAATCCATGTGATTTAAAGAGTTTAAATATTTTTTATATTAAAAAATTTTTATTAAATTTTTAAAGATTTTTCTTGTAAAGTTGTATAAAAAAGAATTTGTGAATGCTTCTTTAGTCCATAATATTGGTAGAAAGATCAACATAAAAATTTAGCAAATTTTAGCAACTGTATAATGTATCATAACGTACAGTTTATAGTTGTATTTTTCTGTTAGCTATTTTACATGAACAAATTTTTAATATATAAGTATTTTTTCTTTTATAATTTCTACTATACTTTTCCAGTTGAAAAAGTATAGTAGGGCATGCAAAATGTTCATTCGAGCTGTTTGGATAGAAAATACAGAGAAATAATGAGAGAAAATTCGATTGATAATTTTTTGTGCTGCTCGTTATCTTTAAATGTAATAAATTGTTTCAATGAAATGCATAAACCGCATCTAACTAATACAGATTTAAGCTGCTCAAAATTTAATGTCATGGAGATAATGTAATTTTTTTTAAATATAAACCTTAAGTCATTACTTTTTTTCCTTGTTTTTTTAACATGCTTTCATTCTGTATATGTTGTTTTCAGTGTTTAGATATATTCTTTATTATGTATTCTTTATTATATAATGTATTTAAAACATTTTTAAATTGAATGAATATTCTTAGATCATGAGTTATGTAATAAATTTGAATTTGCCTCTATAAGTGATACTCAGATAGAATCAGGTTCAGAAAACAGTAACTATTTCAAAAAATACTTAATTCAAGTATTATTAGTTATGTTTTGATATTAATTATTATAGGAGCCACTACCATGCTTATGCAAGAGAAAACATAATAACCAACAGAATAGTAAGCAAATACCTACTCCTGTAACGCAAAGAAAGAAACAGAAAACATTTTTTATGCATACTCCACATACTGTAGCTCAAGGTATTAATTGTCTGTCTGCAAGTTGATTTAGGAAGAAAAGATTCTGAACATTTTTTTCTATGCTTCAGTGATTTACACATTTCTTTGGTTGCTAAATTAATACACTTTATTTAATTTATGAATAATGTTTTATTTTATAAATTTTTTGTTCTTGTGTTTCAACACTTTTAGAAATTAATTTATGTTTGGTTCTTTTGTCTTTCTGATATATCTTTATTGTTAGAAAGAGATGTTAGTAAAAACTCTTTCCAGTAATTAAAGTAATATCATGACAAATAGTTCTGAAATTCTTATGGATAACAGTTTAAATGATTCTTGGGTGAGGTCAGAACTGATAGGTTGTTTCAAACCATGACTTTTTGCAGTTTTTTTTATTGTTTTTTGATTAAGTATTTATTAATAACTTAGCCTAAGTTAATCTACTTGTAACTTTTTATAAATGTGCTATAAAAATAATGTGGTGTAATTATTTTCTTAAACCTTTAGGTTAACAAACTTTCTAAAATTGGAGGTAAAACCATTAAGACAAATACAAATACATGTGATGCAAAGGTTTGTTAAAAGTAGTTTTAAATAAAAAATCTTTTGAATCTTTTTTATAGTTTGTTTTAAACTTGTGTTAAAAATCTGTGTAGCATATATTTTTAAAAGTTTGACAAATTCTAATCAGACATAAAATGAATCTTTTTTTTTTATGTCTGATTATAATTTTTTTTGTAACTGTTTTCTCTTACTTTTTATAAATGTACTATAAAAATAATGTGGTGTAATTATTTTCTTAAACCTTTAGGTTAACAAACTTTCTAAAATTGGAGGTAAAACCATTAAGACAAATACAAATACATGTGATGCAAAGGTTTGTTAAAAGTAGTTTTAAATAAGCCTTGAGCTAAAGAACAACCTTAAAGTACAAAGGTTGACTTGTAATGCATACTTAACCTTTTTTTACTCTATATATACATACATATATATGTACATAAATAAACATACATATATATGTATGTATATATACATACATGTGCTTATATGAATATATTATATATATATATATATATATATATATATATATATATATATATATATATATATATATATATATATATATATATATATATATATATATATATATAATATTAATAGTGCAATTTAAAGTTTTTTCTTTTATTTATAAAGTTGTACTTGATAAAAACAAATAAATAAAGATGAACATTTTGAATATTTATTGATTATTATGATAAATTATATAAAATACAGTCGTGTGACAATTTATTATGGCTACCCACAATTTTTCAAAATTATCAAGTTTCAAAGTCTATTATTTTAGTATTTTTTTGTGATTTATGTACTCAAAGTAAATTATATTTAAGAAATGGGTATTTTTTTGACAAATAAAAACATTTAACATATTGTTTATTATTTTATTATTAAAATATTATTAAATAAGTTTTATTATTCAAATTAAATAAATTTTATTATTCAAATATTACTGCAAATATATTCAAGATCAATATTTGGTGATTCCTCCTTTGCCTCTATAATTGCAGGAACCCTTTTTGACATATTTTAATGCATTTTTGAGCCATTTCCTTCAATTCTTTATTATAGTTCCAATGTTGAATAATTCTTTCTATTAAATACACTTTATTTGTAATAATTTTTTCAGATATTTGCTTTTTTAGGAGCGCCCAAACATTTTCTATAGGATTTAGGTCAGAAGAGTTTCCTGGCCAATCAAGTAATGGAATATTTTGTTCTGATAGATATTTTTTAACTGATTTAGCTGTGCGACATGGTCATGCCCTGTCCTGCATGAAGGCTTTTTTTTCACCTGGACTAAACTATTCTGCCAATTGTGACAACAATCTTTGTTCCAGCATTTTTATATTGTAACTGTAACATTTTTCATTCTGCAATATAGAACCTTCCTATTTCTTTTACACATTTCATTGATCAGATCATCACAGAGGTGGGGTGTTTAACAGTTTGCATGATGCAGTCCAATAAGTATTTTTTCCCTTTTTTTCTTTTTAAAACTTAAAAGTACTCTCGTCGCTAAAGCATACCTTCATTCCATTATTCAAGGATTGTTAAGTGAATATTGAATGAATATTTAAAGTTTGGTGTAAGAAAGTGGATATTTTAAATTTATCTAAATTAGTTTTATTAATTACCAATCATATGTTAAATTCCTATACTTTTTTGTCCACTCAAGCATTTTTTGTACAATTTTTGGTGTCAGTTTAGGCTTCTTAGCTGGACGTCGTGAAATGTAAACAAGATTGTGTAGGCAATGTTGGACCGTTCTCTTCAACATTTTGACTCCAGATTGGCCCAGCTTATTAGTTATTTTGTTGTTGGTGGCCCGTCTATTTTCTAGAACAATCTTGGTAAGTATTCATTTCCTGCATGGTATTAGGATTCTCTTCTTTCCACATTTACCAACCCTCTTTGGCATCAAGTTCTCCATATTAGCATTTTTTTGTGTATATTTTGTACAGATACCCGCGAAATACCATATTTTTTGGCTATTTTTCATTGAGAATGATCAGTATTTATTAAAAGTGCCCTGATTTCAGCAATTTTTTGTGACAAGTTTTTTTTTTCCCTCATAACTAAAATAAGATATCATATATCAGTATCACATAACAGTTAAGAATTTGCTTTGGTACTCATAACTTTAAAAATATGAAACTAAATACAACTATTTTTAATTTAAAATAAAAAGAAATATTCAAGAAATTTTTACTGATTTAAATAAGTAATATGACGATAACCTAATAAAAGAATTCAAAACTCTGGTAATAAAACTTAACAAGTGTACAGCAAAAAGATTATAATTAAGATGACATCATACAAAATGGCTGTCAAAAGTGACAGTGTTGCCGTAGCAAAAAAAAAGCATTGATTTTATAAGTTAAAACTTTATTTTAAACAGAAGATTAACTTTCAATAATGAATTTTTACTCTTCATATGAAAAAAATGAGATTAAATTTCAAAATGATCAAAACTCATAGGTGGCCATAATAAATTGTCACACAACTGTATATATAAAGTATAAATATTTTGCAAAAACACTTTTATTTGCAATAACTGCTTCATTGCATTGTGGCATGCTTGCAATTTATTTTTTATAGTTTCTGTCAACTCTGGGTTATTATGCTAGATCTTGATAATCTCTTCCATAAGATCTTGCTTATTAGTAAGATTTCTTTTTTCAATCTCTTGCTTTACTATTTCCCAAATATTTTCTATGGGGTTAAGATCATGCGAGTTGTCTGGCTATAGCAATACATCAACTAAGCCATAACAGTTTTTGTTGGGTGGCAAGTTGCACCATCTTGCATAAATATAAGATTTTTGACATTATTTTTAAATTTTTTTGTCAATTTTTGACATTTTCGGCTGGACATCAATCCCTCTTCTTTTAGCCTTCTACAAATGGTCTGGTCTGACACAGCAATTACAGATTCATGGATAAGCTTAGTGGCTTTTTTTCTCTTTTCCAGGCAGATGTTTCTGATTATACTGTCCGCTCTTGGTGTTTTCTTGCGTTTAGAAGGTGGTCTCCTTGGACCAAACTCTTCCCCTGTATGAATTCTTTTTCTTACTTGCATTACGGTTTGGTAAAAAACCTTTTGCGTTGGGTGAGAAACCTTTGGTAAGAAACCTTTGTGCTATTTTTCATTAAGAATAATTTGTTTTTTGTAAAAGACATCTATATCAATTTTTGTTACTATGATATTAATAACAATGTATAATGTAGGTTGTTGACCAATGATTTATAATCAAAATTTAATATGGCTGACGGTAAAGGTAAAGAGAAATTTAAAGGAACAAACATTAGGTGTTTACTTGTAAGTTAAGTGTAAAATTATATATTTTTAAAAATCACAGTTCGTTTTTTTAATGCTATTTTATTTTTAACTTTTTGATGTATTTGATGAAAATTACTCAGGCAATACCTTTTTTATAGAGAGAGTTTTGTCAATTAAAGTGACTGCTACAGTTGCCGAAATAAGAAAAGGAATAATGAATTTATTAAAATACGCACTCGACAGATCAAATGGTGGTGGTCGGCGCGTAAAAGGCGATTAACCTGATGTATAACATTCATACTTTTTCCTAGTTGTTCTGGAACTATTGATAATAGTTATTATTGATAAATTGATAAATATAATACTGATAAATAAAACTTTTTTTTTTCAAACATTTTATTTTATTTGCATTGTATATAAAGTCCGTTGAAGCAATTTAGTTGTATCTGATTAATTTACGTGAAATATAATATCCTCTGCGCAAATTATTGCTTTTTTATTGTGTTAATTTATTGCAATTAAAGTTGAGAAAATTTTTTAGTTAATTGGATTTAACCAAAATAAAAAACAAAAATCAACGTTGAATTTACGTTGTTTCAACGTTGTTTTAACGTCTTATCAACTACATATCAATCGAATATATCACCTATTCAAAGTTGAAATATGGTTGATATGTAGTCGATAAGACGTTAGATCAACGTTGAAACGACATAATCATCGACGTTGTTTCAACGTCGTAGTTTTCGACGTCGGATTTTATTTCGAATTCAACCAAATTTCAACGTTGTTTCAACGTGGCATATGGTCGGTTTGCGACGTTGTTTCAACGTTATTTCAACGTCATTGTGCCGGCTGGGTAGCACGTTTAATAAACTTTAAAGATCGTCTTAACCATGCCAGACCTCTTTTATTGGAAATGAATGTTCTTAATATATACCAGCAAAATGTTTTTAATGTTATTTTATTTATGTACAAATGTAAGATAAACCTAACCCCTAAATTTCAAAATAAAACAATATATTCAGGAATCACACACTTTTAGTGTGTGATTCCTGAATATATTGTTTTATTTTGAAATTTTTAGTTTTATATATATTCTTTATGTTGTTAAACGTTATTTTATGTTTTGGCTTTAGTATTATTATTCATATTTTTCAATTTAAATAAATATTTTATGTTCTTGTTAGTTGTTACGTTTTATCAGTCAATTGTTGGTAACTAACTTATATGTATATTTAACTATTGTGTTTACAAAAACAAGTGACTTATTATTTGATTATTTTTTTAATTTAATTAATATTATAATTGCTTTTGTTTTTGTTTGTTTTTTTATTATTGGGGTTCTTATGTTTATTACTATAAATATTATTTTTATTATTATATTTATTATTCTTTTAATTATTACTAATTATATATATAAAGATCTATATTTTTGGTGTTTACTTGATATTAGTAGAATTACTATTTGTAAATATCCATGAAATTATTTTTCAGAATATATATATATATATATATATATATATATATATATATATATATATATATATATATATATATATATATATATATATATATATATATATATATATGATAATATGTTTTGAAATATCTGGTTAGATTTATATTTTATTTCTAAACGTCATTTATTGTAATAACTGGTTATATTTTTACTGCATTACTAAATGGTTCTCAGTGATAGGATCTTACAATCCTCTTTGAGCCTCCGTGTTCTGATATTTAATGTACAACGATATCTATACCATAGTATATATTTTATAAAAACAAAAGAAACAAAAAACAAAAAAAACAAAAAATTTTTTTATAACTTTATAAAGTGTAACCAATTGAGACGTAACATAACGTAACTCAATCTAAATTTGAGACGTAACTAAAATACGTCTCAAATATAGATTTTTTTTAACGTTACGTAGCGTCTCAATTAGTTACCCTTTTAAAAAAAATGACGTAATGTATCAAGAAATAGATTATTTTGTAACATATTTTAATTACGTTTCAATTCTTAAATTTCGTAATTTTACGTTACGCTATGTCTCGGTTGATTATACTCATAAAGGTAATAAGTACCTTAGATTGCCTAAGTACAGTTAGTTATTTTAATTTTAGATGTACTTTTTTTTAGGTAAATAAAACTTCAAAAGCTTTAAAAGTTGTATTTACCTTTAGGAAATCTTTTTTAAAAACAAACCCACGCTTTAATTACAATAGTTTTGACAAACGTGTTGTTGCATTTTTAATAATCAAATATATAAAAAATTAAATATATAAATAATATTGTAAATAAAACAATTCTGTTAAATACCGTAACTCATCAGTTACGGTATTTAACAATGCGTTTGTCGAGACGTTTGAAACTAAAATTTTTTTTTTTTACTACAGATCACGGTGTTGCGTGTTATTAGGTCAAAATGTTACGTGTTGTTACGTAATATTTTTCAAGTAGCGTTACGTTACAATGTTAAGTCTCGGTTACATAAAAATAACGGACATTTTGCACGTAACGTTACGTTGCAGTGTTACGTATTGTTATATAAAAGGTTACTTCTCATTCTAACAGAACAAAAATGAGAACCAAGATTATCACCAATTAACAATGTTTTTACAGTTTTTAAACAGCAACAAACAAGTTCTCATAAACCGTTTGGTAAATACCTTGATTGTCATAACGTTTATAAAATAAAACATGTACTAATAAATAGTCTCTACGTATTAGGGTGGGGTGATTGATTTTTTTAAAAACTTCTCCTGTTACACCTCATTGTTCTATGTTATAAACTAACACTTTATTTAAAAATTTCTGAATAAAAAAAATTTTAAGGGATCCCAACTGACCCTTGCATATTTAACAGTCTCTAATATTATCCAAAAAATATTCTTCAAAAGTATGTCAACCTCGTACTCAAAAGTAGCAAAATTTTACAAAGTTTTTAAATTAGTAATCATATTTTATAAAAATGTATATATATTTACATAAGTCATATTTTAGTTATTTTTTTGTTCAAAACAACCCGAATCGGATTGCTCAAGACTTTTGATCATTAAAAGGGTTTCTATTATTATAAAAAAAAAAAGTTATTCAAATTATAGGTCAACCTAGATTTAAAATAAAGCAAAACTATATACAAATTTAAAAACAATCATCATTAAAAAAAAAATTATTAGCTTTACAGCCGTGTGCAGTAATCAAAATAGTAGTGCGTATTTCATTTTTCTATCAACAAACTTTGAATATCAAAATATATTTTTCTATTGTTTGTTTTTTAATCGTTACTGTTCATAAACAAATTGTTGTGATTATAATAGTAAAAAAAAAAAATTGAGAAAGATAATTCCAGCACTGTATGGTTTTAAATTTCAATATTATCGATTGAAGGTCATTCGTATTTTTTTTTAGACTGTGCATTAAAATAGTTGGAAAAAATTAATTTTTGTATAATAATTGCTGTACTTATTAAATTCTAATTATTATTAGTTCTTAATAATAAACAATAAGGAAGTAATTAATTTTGATATTAGATAAATTTATGCACTTACTAAAACTTTGAAATTTTAGGGAAACATGGGGCGCTCTAAGCATTGTACTGAAGAAGTTCGTAATTTAGTTATAAATCTTAAAAATCATGGTAAAACCAACAAACAAATACAAGAACTGGTTGGATACTCACCAACAATGATTTGTAATGCTATAAAATGGAAATCCAAACTAGAAAAACGTGGAAATAAAAAATCAACTACCGCTATAGAAGATCGTCGAATTGTATCATTTGCGAAAAAGGAGTTGCCTCTCTATCAACTATTCGAAGACGATTAATACATGCCGATTTAAATGCAAGAATACCTAGAAAAGTGCCACTTTTGAGTAAATGACATATCGAAAATCGTTTAAAATTTGCACGTATGCATGTTTCTTGGCCTAAAGAAAAATGGCGAAATGTTTTGTGAACTGATGAAAGCAAAGTTGAAATTTTTGGTTCCTATGTTCGTAAATAGTATGTTAGAAGACCAATGGGTGCAGCATATAAGCCACAATTTACATTAAAGATCGTCAAACATGGAGGTTCAAAAATAATGATATGGGGTTGTTTTTCTTACTATGGCGTTGGGCCTATACATCTCATAAAAGGTATCATGGATCGGTTTGTATATGTAAAAATACTTGAAGAGATCATGCTGCCTTATGCTGAAGAAGAAATGCCGTTAAAAATTTTGTTCCAGCAGGATAATGATTCCAAACATACGAGCAAGTTAGCCAAATCGTGATTTAATGAGATCAAAATTGATGCGATGGAGTGGCCAGCACAATCCCCCGACCTCAATCCATTTGAAAACTTGTGGATTGATGTTAAACAAGTAGTTTCTGAAAATAATCAAAGAGGTTGTAATCAATTGTGGGACGTAGTACAGTCAGCATGGCAAAATATATCTGTCGAACGATGTCAGAATCTTGTTAATTCCATGCAACAAAGATGCTTGGCAGTTATTACAAAAAAAGGTCATGCCACAAAATACTAATGTAGAGCTTGAAAAAAAAAAAATTTTTTTTGTAATAAAATTTAATTACTTTTTGACCTTTTCATAAAAAATGATTTTCACTACTATTTTATACGGCTTTGCAACTCATTTTGAAAGAATCAGAATGTTGTTACCTCTTGCTTTAGCATGAGATTTAGCAGAAAAAATTTTACAATTTAAGAATTTTTACTGGGCACTGCCAAACTGCAGCATCGCTCAAAAGTCTGAGCCATTTTTCATGGCATAAACATTTCATTGATTAGGAAAATGTCCTTGAGTCTCTACAGTATATAGCTTACTAAATCCATTCATTATCTATTTATTACTCAATGGCAAAAATTAAAACAAAGGATTTGTTATCCAAAGTATGCCTAAATGCTTCAGAACTGCCTTGTTGATTTTTACAGCAAACATTTTTAGAAAACTAATGGAATTTATTTATTTATTGTCTTTATTTAAAAAATAGAATTTCTTTTTTTTTAATCTAACTTCTAGATTACTAGTAATACCTATAACAGACTTATTATTCATTAGGTAAGGAGAACTACACTGTCGTAAATAATGAATTTAAAAGTTATTTAAAAATATAAGTTTTATTTACGTAAAACTTTTAAATGTTTTTTTGCTTCGCTATAATATAAATCAAATGCAACAAAAAATAACAATAAATAAAACAACAAGCTATTTATTTTCCATGAATCATTTATTAATATATTATTAATAACAATAATAACAATAATAATAATATAAGATAAAATTAATAAAAACTATAGTAATAATAATAATAGGTGTGTTTACAATAATTGCTATGAAATAAATAATAATATTAATAAATATTATAATGGTAGTCATAATCATAAAATTATCTATAATAATAAGTAATGATTTATTAGGAAGGTGACACTCATAAAGAAGTCTGATCAAAGGAGTGACACCATTTTTTAAATATAATATAAGTGATAATAAGCACAAAGACATACATTGAAACACATGGAACGTAAACACATGGATTAAAGCACATAGAACATAAATTAAAAATAAACATATAAAAATCATAATTTGCAGGTTATAATATTAAAAAAAGGATATATATATATATATATATATATATATATATATATATATATATATATATATATATAAATTAGTAGAAAATCACTTAGCAAAATTTTAGCTTTTCTACTAATCTTAGTAATTTTAAATTTTCTACTAATTTGTAATTGCTCTGTTATTTTAAGAACATTGAGCACTCTTTTTGTAGAACACATTTTAAATTGTTTAAATTTATATAAATATATATAAATATATATTTATATAATTTAAATCAAAAAAATTCAACTTTTTATAGAACTATTAGTTTCATGCCATTCGGCAATCATTCAGCCATTTTATTAAAAATTTACAAAATAAAAAACCGTTAAAAAATACAGTTTATATATATATATATATATATATATATATATATATATATATATATATATATATATATATATATATATATAGTTATGTTTTAAATAGTAAAGACTAAAGAAAAAACGGCTAAATATAATCAAAAGTTCGATGAATTGGTAAAATTTATAAGCATCTTGGAGAAAAATAACATTTTTTTTTTACTTTTTTGTTCCAAAGTAAAAAAAAACTTTTGAACTTTTTAAAAACTGAGTCAGAATAAGCAGCTGTTCATTGAAACACCAGCGCCTTCTCTGTCTATCATACCCGGATCACATTTATGTCGATGTGAACCATCACGTTCTGTACCCAGAACAAAAACGTTTCATGGCCGCATAAACAGTGTAACTATAGTAACTTAGTGAATATTTTAATCTAATTCTAACGAAATTACTCAAAACATAAAGTTGTTCTTAAGCAAATACATCATCTTTTAGTTGATAGAGTAGTTTAATTATTTTATATAATAGTAGTTTAATATAAAAATAGAAAAAATAGCAAGATAAATGTTTCTTCGACGCTAGCGTACATCAGTTTATAATTCAGAATAAAACTTTTTAAAGGCAATCGCATATAATTGTGAAGAAAAAATAACAAATGATTCGGAACTGAAAAAAAAAACATTGTTTACAGTTAGCGTAATAGTTTATTAACGAATATAAAATAAAATAACAACTTCAAGTAACATTCTGAAAATATAACACAACTTCAACATTTTTTATATTTTCTACTCTTTGACACACAAGTAAAATATAAAACTATTCGGCCTTTTAATATTGGATAAACCACTATGACTTGTAATTTAAATTCACATATCCATCAAAACGACTCTCATTTCAATAGATGTTCAGATCCGTTATGTAAAGTTGCGATTGATCGAACCAGAAAGATTTCTATTCTTAGAACTAAGGTAAAAAAAAAGTTATTATGTGTTACAGTTAAATTTTGTTTTTGTATGAATTTTTTAGTTGCACAACTAACAAGTGGCAGGTTCTGTTTAGGGAGATAACCTCAAAAATATAGGAAACTAATTACGCAACTTAATTAACACTTCATCTTTTTTAAAAATAACTTTATATAAATAATAACTAAAATAATAACAAATATGTTTAGTTTTATGTACAACTGAAACATTTATAATATTAAATAATGATCCATTTTAAATTTGATCACACACACACACACACACACACACACACACACACACACACACACACACACACACACACACACACACACACACACACATATATATATATATATATATATATATATATTAGGGCTGTTCAGTATCGTAATTTGTTTTGAGAACATAGCTAAATTTTTCCCATTTAACTATCATATTGTGGTTCAAAAATATTTTTCCTAAATTTTATTATTTGCCCTAAAGGTCCAACAAAGCCCCCAAACTTTTGACAGGTCCCTAATATAATTTAAAAAAAAATTATTTAAAAATATGTCAACTTGGTACTCAAAAAAAGGAAAATTTTATAAAAATTTTAAAAATTAGATTCATTTTTTATAAAAAACAACTTAAAAGAATTATGATTGAAAATGTTGTAAATGTTACCTTTTTTTTCATTTTTTCGCTTAAAAGCAATAGTTTTTATTTAAAAAAACCTAAAATTGTTATTTTTATAAAAAACATTTTTTCTTTTTGAAATTTTTAAATGATTTTGCTTCTTATGAGTACTAGGTCAACATATTTTATTATAATTTTTTTTTAGTAACATGTCAAATGTTTGAGGGCTTTGAGGAACCTTAAGGGCAAATAATAAAATTTAGTAAAAAATTTTTTTGAACCACAATATGATAGTTGAATGGGAAAAACTTCAATTAACTATGTTCTGAAAGCAAATTAGCATACTGAACAGCTCTAATATACAGCGGTGGCCAAAAATTAAAGACCACTCATTTTTTAGTTGGTTTCTTAATCTTTAAATCAAAATTAAGAAGATTCTAATTGACATATTAAATTTTTTTTAATATCTTGTTAATTAAAACATACGGATTAAAATGGTATAATTTTTTTAATCTAATTCTAATTAAATAGCGTTTAACTTATTAAAAAACTGATGAGTACTTACAAATCTTCTTTAAATAAATTGGACAAAATTTAACGACCACTTTCAAATCTTTAATTTGCACTTATTAAAAATAATAATCGATTATTTTTTTAACTGTCTTAATTGCTTATTACGTTGGATATAAAATAAAATGTGGAAACCTGAGTTTCGATATCAAAACATTTATTTTTTGAATTGCAATAAGGATATAAAGATATTTCAAAAATGCGTGCAAAGATCAAAGAAAAAGACATATACGCGGCTCTTGTATTAAAAAAAGAAAGCTATAGCATCAGACATAGAGCAGAAAAGCTCGGAAGTTCTCACTCTTGCATTGTTAACATAATTCAACGATACAAAGAAACCGGGTCAATTAATGATCGTCATATAACTGGGCGCAATAAAATTTCAAACGACCGCAATGTTCGCTCGTTAGTGAGATTAATAAAAGAAAACAGACAAGCATAATCTACAGAATTGTCTACGAAATGGACACTGTCAAATGGTCTGAAAGCAAGCCCTAGAACTAGGCGAAGGGTCCTCCTCAATTTAAATTATTTATGGCTGCTGCTGCAAAAAAACCACGTTAAATAAAAAACAAAATTTTTTCAGGAAAGAGTGGTGTAAACTACATAAATATTAGTCAACAGATCAGTGGAGCCGTGTGGTCTTTAGTGATGAAATGAACGTTGAGGTAGACAATAGAAAAGGTTGCGTAATGTTGCGTAGACTTCCAAGCGAACGGTTCGATGAATCATGCATTTTGAAACGAACAAAACAAGGCAGTGGTTCAATAGGCATTTGGGCCTGTATGAGTGCCTGTGGAGTTGGCGTTTTTCATTTATTCGATGGTAGACTCAACAAAGAAAGGTACATCGAAATTTTGGAAAACTCGCTTATTCCTAGCATTGATTTATGGCAGTTGCAAGATGGATTTATTTTCCAGCAAGATAATGCGCCGTGTCATAAAGCGCATGTTGTTAGCGATTGGTTCAATTTTAATAAAATAATTTTCCATTTATATTTTTTACTAGTCAGTTTTTTAGATATCTTTTTCCAAAATAAAATTATACTAAGGTTAAAAATAAATTTTGAAAAAAAAATAAGTAGTCTTTAATTTTTGGCCACCGCTGCATTTATATATATATATATATATATATATATATATATATATATATATATATATATATATATATATATATATATATATATATATATATATATATATATATATATATATATATATATATATTTAATTTTAGGAGCATGAAGTACAAGAAAAATATGTAAGTAAAAGTTATGCATAAACTTATACGTAAACCTCCATAACATATTATTTCGTTATAATTTTTGTCATTTATTAAAAATACTTAAGTTAGATTTAAATTTATTATATTTTTATTTGGATAACTTAAACACATTACCAGTGTTGATAAACGGCGAAAATATTTCAATAGAGACGCGGAAGCCAATGATGGCCTCCTCCAAAAGATATTTAGGAGGCAAAACCATTTGGAGGCCTCCTCCAATTGCTTCTGTCTCCAAGCTGGGTGTGGCCACCAAATTGGAGGCGGAAATATTTGCCTCCCACCGGCGGATGTAATGAAAAATAGTTGCACGTTTGTCTTTATGTTAACGAGCAATTAAAATATTAACGGAGAACAAATGTTTTAATCTATTAGCTATTTAAAAAATCTTTTGAAAAAAAAAAAATTTTGTCAGAGCGGTTGTTTTTCTAGGACTATTGAACAAATTTTTAACTTTTAAAAGTTTTAAACCTTTAATCGCTCAAAACTTTAAAACGTGTAAAAGTAGATAAGTCTATATTTTTAAACTTTTTAAAAGTATAGAGTAAAATATAAATAATATTTATAAAAGTATATATATTTAAAGTTTATAAACTTTATTTATTTTGTTGTAATTTGGCACAACTATCAGCGTAATACGACGTGGTCGCAAATTTAACGTTATGGCATATGATAAAATAGATAAAAATTTTAGGGTGTCAAGTTGTTCTGAAAAACTTTGACCATAATCAGTCAATTCAACTCCTTATTATAGTTATATATGTTATTTTCATAAATATTTTCATAATAAATTCATACAGGGCCGTTCCAAGCTGGCTCGGGTCTCGGGCAAAAATAAATCGTGAAGCTCCAAAATCTAAATGTCATCTATACATCGACATTGTAAATAAGATTGTATATTTTTTCTGATATTTAGTAAATATGAAAGGCGGTCCCTAAATCATTAATGTCTGTAAAAAAATTGTCTTGTTGTCGGAGCGGCCCTGCTCTAATTTTGTTTTGCTCCACTATTTTTTAAGTGATGCGATGTTAAAAAACGGAAGCGAATATAACCCCTTTATAAAATCGAATTTAAATTCCTTTATTATTTTTATTTAATTTATTTCAAAAATTTATTTCCGTATTTTGACTAAATCGAATTTTAGTCGAGTTCAAAATAATATTAGTCGATTTTGTCGATTGTGGAGTGATTTTAAATTCGTAACAACGCTAGTATACAAAAACTAAAAATTGTTTATAATGCATCAAAATTGTAACTTATTTAATATTGCAGACGATGCCGTGGCTAGTGGGGCGGAGACCCCCAAAAACGTGCCATTAGAGCCACAAAATCTTAACATTTTAAATTTGAAAAAGGGCCTCTAAATTTCCAAATGGACCCCCTAAAATTGCTGACTCCTTCCCCCAATGGAGTGTGTAAGGGGAGCTTAGCCACGGCTCTTATTGCAGATATATTTATCAAAGTCTTTTTGTATTGCAATGTGCAAAAAAATGGTTATTTATTTTGCGTTGTTTTTTATTTAATTTATTTAATAAAATATTTATTTAATAAAATATCTTTAGATAGCATTGATAAAATACCTACATAGTATTGATAAAATATAGATCGCAATGCTATTTGAAAGCTGTCGAAAAAAAACCCTTTTTGCAGTTTTTGCAAAAAAAAGCAAATTATAAGAACTAAAAAAAAAACAACACGAAAAGCAAGTTCCTATAAAATAAAAATAAAAAGTTGCTTATAGGTTTTTTAATTTTTTTTAAACATCTTCACTTCAAACAAGACTTCCTGCAACCACTATTAGAGTTAAAAGTTACTAGAAAAGAAAAGATGAAGTTTAAAAGCAAGATAGCGATAACATACAACTTAAAAGATTGCAAACTATATGAATCAAGAAAACAAGATGAAGGGGTTCTAAAGAACTGATGTTCGAGGTAAAAAACTAGAGGAATAAAAATTTTTGGAGCACTTAGGAACAGTCAAATTAAAAGGATGAGCTTAATTAAATCACGAGTAACACGAGAATGAACTTTAGTAGATAGCACAAGACACACTAGTTCTTTAGAGTAGCGCCCATTTTAGTACTTAAAGAAAAGAGATAGAGAAGCGACATTACTACAATGTAGGTTGAAGATTGGCTGTAAGAGCAGGTCCAACTATATTTACAATCCATTTTTGCACCTTGTCTAAAAGAGTAAGGGTATTATTCAAAGTTCCGCTCCAGATGAACTTTTTTTTAATTTAATGAATTCTAGTAAAATAACTAATTATAAAATATAAAATTTGCCTTGGTTATTCTGTTTTTAAGTTAGACATACAGAGTCTAACTTACTTAACGAAGTGCACCAACTAGAAGGTAAGGCATAGGACTTTGCACGTCATATGTAAACTGTAATGCGGCCTAAGGTTAGCTCCCCATTTCTAATTTCTTATATATTCTTAATAGGCGTCAATCTAAAAGTATTGTTATTGTTGACGGAAAAAAAAAAAACAATAATAATTGCAGTTATGCAATTAGTAACAAAATTATAATTTATGACATCTTTGTTTTTTATGAATATCAATCTTTTTGTTGTATACGCTAAAAAAATTTACACACATATGTAAATTTTTTATTTAGTGGTTTACATTGTATTTAGTTTAGAACACTTTTTAAAAAACATTTAACATTTTTGAAGTTGAAGATCATGAAATGTACACAATATAGAAATAAATTTATTTATTAAACATTTAAAACAAATAAGTGATAAGATGCTCTAAGAGAAAATGATAAAAATGTTTTAAAAAAAATAATTGTAAATATAAGATTTAATAATTATCAAATAGCAACTCTAAACTTCTCTCTTTAGAAGCTGAAAATATGCTGAAAACCCTGCTTATATCTGAATTAGTTTCTGTATAAATTGACATAACGGCAAGATCATTCAATCACTTTTCTAACACTCTACTTTTTGAATAAATTTTTAATCTTTAGGTATTGTACCTAGAATTAAATCGTTAAAAAAGTTAAAGAATATTGGGGAAACCATGTGACAATTAACGTGGCGGTTGGAACTGCAAACGTCGCATATAAACCAACATGCTTTTTGTCTGAAATCTTATATGAATAATAAGATCATTAATAAGATGGTCCAGTTTAGGTAAAGCTATTGAAAGCTTAAAATAATCTGTCACTAAAGATGATGAGTGATTATAATGATTGAATTGCATATTTTCTATGCTTTAGTTCTTTAACATTTAAAGCCATAGCTAATTCAAGAGCAATATTATACCAGTTATAATGAAATAAATCAGTACCAATTTTAATTTCTTGACGCATGTTTTTTTAATTTTCAATTTCAAGATTCTGAAGTTTGAAATAATTTGTATTGTTTATCTTGGATTCTAATTGTAATCTAAAAATTCAATTTATCAAAATTTTGTTAAATTAAAGTTAAATTGAAAGAAATTTCAGTCATTTACTACGAAAAGTCTTTAAAAAAATTTTCCTAGACTTGATTTTATTAATTTCAGTAATGAGAATCTCCTCAAAAGCCTTACTACTAAGTTAATTTTGTGTGGTTTAAGAAAAGTATATGACATATATAGAGGCTGATATTAAATGATCTTATAAGATAGTGTCACCTGTATAAATAAAACAGTTCGAAAAAGTTTCGAACAACTTTACAGTTTGAGGACTCTCCTATAATATTGAAGAGTCTCCTATATTGTATTATAGTTGATTCTACTAACAATAAAATCAACTTATAAAATCCTCTTTAATTGATGCTAAAATTTGAAGATTACAATTTTCTTTTAGAAAAATAAAAATTTAATATTTTAATTGTTTACATTTATAGCTAATGACAATGGAAAATTTTTATATAGCTTTGTGGCAAAACTATTAATAACATATTAATAATATTAAGCAACAGGTTGATAGTACCTGTTGAACAAAATTTATTGTTAAATGTTATAAGAGTGTTATAACAATAAGAAGTTGTTGTTAAGTAAACATAGTTACAATGATAAAAAGCATTTTATCTTTTTATAATAAATATAGTTTTTGAAAACTTAGTTAAAAAATGTATGTATTTAAAGCTAAAAAGCCTTGATCCATTTTAAAAGATAAAAACATTCACATTAGGGCATCTTCTCGCCAAAAGTTTAACAATAAAATAAACTGCTGAGATATTTAAACCACTTTCGTTTTGTAAACAATTTTTTTTTCAAAACATTTTATGTTTTTAATGTGAGAAGTATCAATAGCATTTGGAACAGTATTTTATTAAACATATCCTCCATAATTACCAACTTACTAAAAAAATAACAAAGGTGGTTGCGTAATTTAAATATAACTGGGCTGGGAAATAAGTAAAACCACAAGGCAAAAGCAATCTAGCCACGGGCCTTGAGTGTTGACGGCATACGACTTAACAATAAAAACATATTACTTTAAAAAAAATGAAAATTTAGCCAGCCTATGCCGTAAAATCAGGTCGTTTGTGGCTTAACCACAAAGCTTCTTTTTTAAACCGTTTTTTTTTTTAAATTGATTAATCGCTTTTAAAGCCGGTTTTACACGGCAAATAAAAAATAAACTTATCGTAATTACAACCGACTATTTTTACTTTGAAAATATGTTGGGATACTATATATAATTTTTTATTTCGTTCATTATTTTTTAGGTAAAGCCGTAGCCACAACGGCTACACTCTAGATCCGCGCCTGAAGCCAAGGATAGAACCTTGAGGAACCTTTGAAGTAACAGGAATTAAGCAAGAGTGCTGCCCTTCTATCTAATGCACTATAAAAGCTATCGGTTTTTACTATTAACAAGTCAGCAGTAAAATAAGAAGATCGAAATCTATATTGATGATCAGAAAGTAAGTTATTTGATTCAAGAATAGAGATTAAGTGTTTGTTAAATAAAGATTCAAAAACCTTGCTTATAATAGGAAGAAGGCTTATAGGACAGCATTTTGACGAGTCAGATCACTCTCCAGAATTTTTTATAATAGGGACAACAAATACTGCTTTCCAGCAAGCTGGAAAACAAGACTCTGATAAGCACTTGTTAAATAGTTTTGAAAGTATAAATAACATCTACGGGAACACTTCTGCAAAACTGTAACAGGCATGTTGTCCAAACTATAAGCTGTAGAAGAGTCTAAGCAGGAAATCAGTTTAGATATAGAAGCTGGAGTGATAAGAATCTCAAGCAATAAATCAACCTGTTAGTTGATTATATCAGGTAGGATGTAACTAGTAGAATCAAGAGATGAAATTGATGAAAAGTTCTTAGCAAACAATTCAGCTTTGTCTTTAGGTGAGGTGACAAAATCTGAGCCATTCAAGAGAGAAGAAACAACAGATTTGAATGTAGACACTGTAAAAAAATCTCTTAAAAAAGTCTCTGGAACCTAGTTTTGAGATAAAAAACAAGATTTTGTGATCTGAGAATTGGTGGCTTTGGCATTAGACAAAATCTTCTTACAATGGTTTCTAACAATAGTAAACAGACATCTGTTTTCTGGAGTTTTGGCGAAAGATATGGAAGTTATAGTTACAATTGGAATTTGAAGCAGCACAATATTAGAATAACCATAGAAAACAATGAAAGGAAAACGATGGAGAAGAGTGAGGCTTGACTTAGAATTGTCGAGAGGAAATAAAAGATTCCAGGTCAGCCTGAATCCAAGAAGGTACATAAAAAGCACATCTGTTAGCAGGAAATGAAAGATTTCTACCCAAGGGCCATTACAAAGAAAATCACGCAAAGACTCTAAGTCAGCTTTAAGATAGTTGTAAAAGGTACAGTAATAGGGGAATTAGATGATGAAGAAGAATTAGATATTATTTTTTGAGAGATACATGATCAGAAGCACCTAAAGATGGATGTGGAGAAACTGAGCACTGACTAGAATCAGAAACAAGACATAAGTCAAGTAGAGAAAGTAAATAATTTGTATTGTCTGGAAAGCGATTTAGAAAGTTGACTATTTGTGTTAAAGATTGAGAAAGGCAAAATTTGTGGGCCTTAACACCTGCAGAGTCATTAACTCTAGAATCAAGCCATTCAGTGTGATGAGCATTAAAAATACCTAAACAACAATATTGGTTGAAGGATAATGAATAAGGACTTGGTTAATTTGATCAGAAATAAAAAAATTAATCAAAAAGAGTGCAATCATGAAATGAAGGAGAACAAAAAGAAAGACGTAGTGCTAAACAAAAGCACATAAAAAAACTGTCTGTGGATTCAAACTTAGTTTCAACAAATGAGTTAATTCTTACGAATGTAAATGTGACTATTAAAGTCTTTACGAATTAAAAGAAGATAATTATTAACACTAAGATCACAAGATAAGACAGCCGAACTTAAATTAGACTCACAAAGAGCAAGTAGGTCTGGTGACTTTGCAAGAGATAAAACTTAATATAAAAAAATTTACCAGAAATCAGAGGTCCGAGGTTCAACCTCAGGGTTTTGACTCTAGCGCAATAAGCAACATTGGTAAGGAAGGAGGCATTAACTTCTAGTTAAATGCTCTCCTGCAGTGCTCCGTGATAAGACCGTAAGGACTTCTGGGAGCAACTAAATAACCTAAAAAAAAAACCATGAGTTTAATCAAGAAGATTCAGCATTCAGCATCCTAAACTTGAAACAATATATTATAAACACATCTACAACAGGCTAATAGAAGAAGATGGGAAGCTAGTCAACAGATCGAATCTGTTTATCCCTATGCTAATAAGTTTTTGCTATGGAGGTCTTCTTCAAAACAGTTGCCGGATGCATTTACTGGGTTACATGTTACTAGCAGCAGGATAAACTGACCTGAAATAGTATATATAGGTATGCATTGAGGTAGAGTTGATCTAAAATATCAGTGAAATATCAATTTTTAAGTAAAAAAGTATTACCAGTTGCATTTTTTTTTTCGTGAACCATGCGGGTGTTTTATTGCATTGCGGACTTTATCTCGTCTCAGTTTTGCTTTTTGCTTAACATTAGAATAGGATGTATTATTAAAGTCATATGTGCTTCTTTTAAGATTTTATTTTTCCATTCCAAATTCTCAGATATGCTTCTAGTTCAGTATAGAAGTCTTCTTGGGTATAAAAATTTTTATTATATCTCGAACTAAAACGTTATTGTTTTTATGCGCTAGTTTATAACTTAAATTTTTTTTGCCAGTTTCAAGTTTATTAGATTGAATTAAGATTTTTTTGAACTGAAATTTCTTTAATATCATAAATGGGAACATAATAAATTCTTTTTTTGGACCAATGTTATAACAGCTGAGCATAAATGGCTGGAGCACTTTTAGCTGAGTTGGATTTGTTTTCAACAAGTAAAAGCAGGTTACACCTAAATAGTAACAAGTTAACCTGCCTCAACGTGGCAGGGATCCAAGTAAAGCCACGTGTCAGTCAAATTATTAATGTATTTATTTGCTACTTGTATATCATCATGGTGGTAAAAACAAGTAAAAATAAAACAAAAAAATCAAATCAAAAATTATTTAAAAAATTAGGTGTAGAGGACTTTAAATTATCAAAATTTTAAGTTTATTTATTGTAAGAATACAAATTTGTTTCTCTTATAAATTGTAAGAATATTTTAAATTTACCTAACTAATTTTTATGATACTTTAAATTTGTCTTTCTTATTTATTGTAAAAATATTTTAAATTTGTCTTTCTTATAAGACATGGGACTAAAAAAAACACAACTTAAAACAGAAAGTTTACATTCCGTGTTTTGACACTAAAGTAGAACAATATACTAAACACTGTACAAATTATTAAGCACTTGGTAAACAAAATTAGCTAAACTAATAATCACACCAACATCATGGTTTAAGATAATACTATAATATACAGTTAATATTAAATACATTGGTCTCACAGGCTAAATCTTTCATGAAACAACTAATTTTACAATACTTTTATTTCAGATAATTTTTAACGCAGATATTAAAGATCAAGCCAAGAAAAGGAAAGAAAATGCTTAGGATTGTAGAAAATAATTCTACAATTTAAGACCAATTATAGAAAACAAATTTAAATATTGTTGATACAGCATTCATTAACAAAAAAAAAAGTGTAATAAAGTTATGTCTCCGTTTGAGTCTAAACCCTTTAAAATTACGGTCAGGGGCCGTTCATTAGGTACGTACGCTTTGCTTTCGTAACCCGCATTTTGCAATACGCTTTTTTGACTACCCTCCACCAGCTTAAAAGTACCTGCGCTTTTAACCTATTTATCAAACATTTTATGATATTTTTTTTAATCTAGCGTCTCCTTTCTTTTTTAATTGACCCACTGCCCTCCCATCTTATACACGCCATATGCAGAACCCCTCTTCCCCTCCCATCGTACGTACTTTATGGACGATCCCTAATTAATGATACGATAAAATATCATCCGCCATCAGAAACATTCAATACGAATAATATATTTTTCAAATTATTTTTCAAACACAAAACCTTTATTCAAAGATACTAATGTATTAAACATTTATGAACTTAATTTGAATAATACTTTATGTTTTACGTTTTGTTGTATGAACAACCCTTTATTAAATGTTTTTAAAAACCTATTTACCATAAAGTAAAGAATAAATATAGTTTGTGAAATAATAACTATTTAAAAGAACCTTTTTTCAAACAAAGTTTAATCAATTTTGTATAGATTATCAAGCACCTTATCTCAGGAATAAAATTTTGTGTAGATTATTAAGCACCTTATCTCAGGAATAAAATTTTGTATAGATTATTAAGCACCTTATCTCAGGAATAAAATTCTCTAGCCTAATTTAGATTCATCTATCTCTTTTTCTGTTTTTTTTTTTTCTGTTAAAGAATATTATTTTTTCAGCGGATAATATATTGAAATATTTTTGAGATATTATTTTAATCATTTATTATTTCAAATGTTTTGGATTGTTATTTTGTTATAAACTGTATTATTTTATATTATATTTATATTGTAATTTTTATATGGCTCTGGACACATAATCGATATGATCTTCTTCCAGATTTCAAGTTTATATGTATATATTACATGTAAATCACTATATGTAAATAATGTAAACTAAACTAAAAAATAAATAAATAATAACAGCAACTACTAAATCACTCATTGATCAATCTTAAAGCCCCTCTAAATTACCAATTGACATTCTTAACGCTCCTCTAAATCACCCATTGTTCACTATTAAAAACATTGTAATACTTTACACCTAAAAAGGTACCAATAAATATATAAATAATATGTAAGTAAATGAAGATTATATCTAAAACAAATCATGTTAATATTGGGTAGTCATTGTTATGGCTGCCACTAATGATCCACTAAGTAACCGATGAGAAAAATTACAGCGGTCCGCTCAAAATGCTTATTTAGATCCGATGAAATTGCGCCGAATCTTTGCTGGGATAACTAAGCAGAGAATTTATTTTATTTATTTTAACTTTTTGAATTTTATTTTTTATTTATTTAATTTTTGAATAAAAAATTAAATATTTTGAGTAAACAAAAATTTTGAGTTTAAACAATAACAAGCAATAAATTCAACTATGGTTCTTTAAAAACATAAATTGATAAGATTATGCAATTAAATTACCTTTATGATAAGATTATGCAATTAAATTACCTTCATGATAAGATTATGCAATTAAATTACCTTCATGATAAGATTATGCAATTAAATTACCTTCATGATAAGATTATGCAATTAAATTTCATGAAAAAATTGATAGAAATTTTATAATATGCTGTATTATTCATTTTAATTTATTGTAATTATTTTATTTCGTTGCAGGATAAGATGTTAAAAGTTCAAGGTAAATCTTTTTTTTTTTGTTATCAATTCAATTAAAAATAACTGGAATTTTATTGAAATAGTTTTATACATGTTATAACTTAAATACCTTGCAGCAGTAAGATCGGAGCGCTTACTTTAGAAGAGATCCAGGGTCAAATGCAAGTTCTTTATGTCATCGATAAGGAAGGAGGCGTTCCTAGCTAAATTTTTCTTCTGCGTTGCTCTAAGACAAGACCGTTGGTTCTTACTGGGGCTCCTAAAATAAAATATTAAAATAAAAAATAAATATAAATAAGAATTAAATAAATATCTCATAAAAACCTAAATAAATATCTTATGAAAATTCGATCTATAAAAATTATAAATCTACAAATTTTTCTTATAAACATTATCTTATAAAAACTTAAGTTAAATGAATATCTTGTTATTGTTTAGACTCTATAAACAAGCGGCGTCAATCAGTGAGCCCTCATTTTGGTTTTTCTAGACCTAAATCAGTTGGCACATTATTAGACTGCGATAATAAAAGCGAGATTGGAATTAAAAAACAACGTCGCTGGACAATTCTGCAATCATCAACCGTACCTAGTCATGTGCCGGTATTTATATTTATACTTAGTTTAGTTTAGAATTGATATATATATATATATATATATATATATATATATATATATATATATATATATATATATATATATATATATATATATATATATATATATATATATATATATATATATAGATTAATAATGTATATATAGATAAATAATAGTATATATATAAATAATAGTATATATATATAAATGATAATATATAGATAAATAATAATAATAAATTCCCATTAAACATTTATGTCAAAGATTATTGCTTTTAAATAGTCAAAAACTTAAATTATGATACAAAACACAAAATTAAGTTCTAAAACTTTCAAGTAAACAAAAATAACTCTTGTAAACGTAATCAACTGCAGTAAAATTTTTAAAATGCAAACATGAAAGAAAGTTCTTAATTCTTAATAAAAAGGTGGAAGACCAAGGCCAAAACAACCTAAGCCAAGGCCAAAGTTTACAAGGCCGAGGCAAACAGTTACAAGGCCAAAAATAAGGCCAAAAAACAGGAATTTCATCATAAGATCATAGTTTATCCGCGAGAGTTTCAATGTATTACTACTCCTTGTTTTCTTAGTGTAATTCCTTAATATCACCATGATATAATAGTTATTAGGTGCATGAAATGATTCTTTTTCACAAATAATATACGGTTATTTCAATTTTTGGGGGTTATTTAAATGGAATAAAGACATCTAACTCATTTAAAGTACAAATTTCTAAATGAAATTGCTATTTTAGAAAAGTTATTTAGACTATACCAAAATTAAAAATGCTAGATGATGTCATTTTCTCGCTTTCAACACCTTTTTCCTCGTAAATAAACCAACTTTTTCTTACTAAATTAAACTCTTCCTTTTACAAAGTTAATAACTACTTCTATACATAAATATAAATAATAAATCTCCTCTTTCATAAATCACGTAAATTAACAAAACACAATAATTTACAAAAATTTATATTAAAAAAAAACATAACAAAAATAAATAGTAATAAAAAAAACTATTAAATGAATATCGTTGATAGCGGATGTGTTTTTCTAACGGATCAGTAAAAATAAATAGGATAAAAAAAGATATTTAATCTAAACCGAATAAAGTAAAGAAATAATTTGATGAACAAATAGAAAATAAATTAGAAAAAAAAAAAAAAAAGAAAAAAGAAAAGGAAAAAAGAAAAGGAAAAAGTACTTTTAAATTGATACTCAATTTAAATACAACATTCGATACAGAAACCAAAAATATAGAAAAAAACGTTTACTGGTTAACAAAAGAATCTCAAATTTGAAAAAGATTTGAACAATTCAAATAATCAATAAAAATCATAAATAAAAAAAAGTAATAAAAGAAAAAAAAGAAGTAAAAATTATTAAGGAAAGGAAATAAATTATATTTGATTAAATATAGTTTATATTTAACTTAATTTTGTTGCAACTTATTTTATTTAATTATTTTAATTTATTTATTTAATTATACATTATTATTAATATATTATTGTTAAATATATTACTATTATATTTAATTTAGTTATTAAGATATTATTTTTACTTTTATTTATTTTTATTTTATGTTGTTTCTGTTTTTGTTTATAATATATTTATAATATTAGATATAACTTTTATACAATTTCTATTTGATTTATATTTATTTATATATTCTTATTTTTGTTTCATTATTAGAACTATTATTTTATATTAATTTGTTCATTAATACTGCTTAATTTACGGCAAATATTATTATTATTACTATTATAATTGTTACTATTATATTTACTATTTACAATATTGTATCATTATTATTCTTCATTGTTATTTTCATTATTATTTTCTATTCTTTTCTTTTAAAACTTAACAACTTCAAGCTTTCTTCTAAATTTTGCAAATTTTCTTCTTTTATCTTTCTCATTAGTTTTACTATGACCTCTAATTTTAGGGGAGTATGCACTGCATGTACAAAAAAAGTTAGTGTAAGTTGCTGTGCAACTCAATGGGTGTATGTTTGTTTTGGACTCATTCAAAATGTAGCAGGCTTAATGATCATGGGTACAATTTAACACATTCAAAATGCTCAACATTGCTGAGTGTAAATTGTACCAAAGGTGTCTTCCATTGACTGATGTATCTGATGATGAATTTAAACTACTCTTTTCTTCAAATAAAATCATTGTAACTGATGGCTTGCCTTTATCAACTGAACTTTTTCCAGCATCGGGATTGAATAAAATCTATACTCATTTTAATAAATTTCTTATATCACATACTTCAGTCTCTGATGAGGAAAGCTGTTCATCTTTTGATGTAGATTGTCAGTATTATGAAATTATTAAATTTTGTTCTTATAACTTTGATATCACAAACTCTATGTCCTTTTTCCATTTAAACATATCGTCTTTACAAAAGCACTTTGAAGATCTGAACATATTGTTACCATTAATTTATTTTGAATTTAGAATTATTGGAATTACAGAAACAAGATTAAAAAAAGAATCTCCTTCCACGCATCTAATTATTATTCAAAATTACAATTTTAGGCACACACCAACCAAATCTTCTTGTGGTGGAACCTTGTTATATTTATCGAAAAATTAATTTATAAAAGAAAAGATGATTTGATCATATACATACCAAACTATTTAGAATTTGCTTTTGTTGAAACTATTTTCCCAAAAAGCCACATATTACTGTTGATTGCATATATAGACACCCTAGCATGGATGCAAACGATTTCAATAATAAAATATCTGTCCTTCTCCAAAAAATATCTTCTGAAAATAAATCTGTCTTTCTACTTGGCAATTTTAACATGGTTCTGATACAGTCAAACTCTGACTTTACAACTTCTGAGTTTTTAAACTTACTCAGTTGTGATTCGCCCATTTATTACGCTACCAACGAGAGTTACTGATCATTCTGCTACAATCATTGACAATGTTTTTTCAAATGTAACCACTAACCAAACTATTTCAGGAAATCTAACAACTTCTATTTTTGACCACCTACCTGAATTTCTTGTTTGTCCTAATTTCAACAAATTATTTATACCACGCAATCATAATTTATACCGCAGGATCTTTAAAAGTTATAATAAAAAATTAATCAAATCTGAATTTTTAAAAGTTGATTAGAATAACATTATCAATAAAAACGACGTTAAAATCTAACAACAATGTTGTTTAGTGGCACATGATACTCAAACAACATTGTTGTTAGAATTTCATGTGCCACTCAAAGAAATTAGTATTAAGACCTACAAACGTCAATTCAAGCCATAGATTACTAAAAGAATAATAAAATCAATTCAAATTTGTAATCATATTCAAGGAAGAATGTTAAGGATAAAAGATCCAACAAATATAATTAAACTAAAAACTATCTTTAAAATGCTAAAAGTATACCATAATTAATCGAACAAAACTGAGTAAAAAAAATACATTTCAAAAAATTATTTTCAGAAAATATAAAAAATCTTCGTGATACCTGGAAAGACATAAAAAGTCTAATAAATGTCAAAAATGTAAATAACCTCCAAATTGCTTACAAGTTAACGAAACATACATAACTGAACCAACTCTAATCTGCAAAGAATTCAACAACTTTTTCATAAATGCAGCTCATAAACTTAATTCTAAAATTCAATCATCTTACATTAGCTATAAAAAATATCTTAAATATCCAAATCTTCATAGTTTACTCATATCTCCAACAAACCATTCTGAAATCTCATCACTTATATCTAAATTAAAACTTAGAAAATCAATAGGTCCTCTCAGCATCCCCACAAAAATTCTTATTGATTTTAATTCTGAATTTTCTCATATTCACTCTAAGCTATTTAATATCTCCTTCTTAAACGGAATTTTTACTGACATTTTGAAATTATCTTGTGTCATTTCAATATATAAAAATGGCTCATAACTCTCATGTACTACCTATAGACCAATTTCAATTCTTTCTAACATTAGCAAGCTCCTTGAAAAACTAATTTACTCTAGATTATACTCATTTTTGAATTCCTTTAAATGTTTAAATGAATTTCAGTTTGGATTTTATTCAAATCACTCTACTTGCCACGCTTTAATAAGTATAACCGAAAAGATAAAAAAGGCACTGGATACTGGTCATTTTGTAGGTGGTGTTTTTATCGACTTACAAAAAGCGTTCAATACCGTTAATCATACCATTTTAATTTCTAAACTTGAACATTACGGAATCCGAGGAGTTGCTTGTAACCGGTTTTAATCTTTCAAATCGAAAGCAGTTTGTTAGCATTAATGGTTACAAATTAAATAACAAACATTTTGTTTGAGGGTTCTGTATGGTTGGATTTCATTTGTAATAAAAAGCCTAGCACCTACTACGCTCAACTGAGCTCAGAAAATTTAGTTTTAATGTTTTATATGTGAGAGTGCAATTTAAAGTTGATCACATGCGTGGTCCAGTGCAGCCAAGTGTTTTTCTGCTTGTGCAAGAGTCAGTGTTAAAAAAATATTGCGCGTATTAAGTTAAAAAAAGGTTAGGCGTATTATTTATTGAAAAACACTTGCAAAAAATGCGAGCAAAAAAAATAAAGTTTCACATTTTTTCTTTTTATTTCGAAATTCGATGTCTACCAACTAAGATATGCCGTTAAGCAATTAAAATTTGATTTCTACCAACTAATTATTGCCGTTAATTAAGATGTTCTAAAATTATTTTACTCTTTAATTATTTTATTTATTTTTTATTTTTTTTACCAATATTTGAATGTAAAACATTGCCATTTTTGTATTGGTAAAATTGATAGACTGAACTTAAAAATCGAATAGAAAAAAAAATCAGAAGCTAGAGGTCTCTAGATTTATGAAAAGAAATTACTCCATTATAGAAGTTGGTTTTGAGGAGTTCGCTCACCTCTGAGTTTGCTCACCTTTGTGTTTTCTCACCTCTGGCCCACTGTGCAGTGTAAAGAATCTTTTAGCACTAAAATTTTTACGATTTATCTACAAACTTTAATGCTGTTGTAGCATTTTTTATCTTCGATTCAAAAGGTTTAATTTGTTTTTATTTTGCAGTTTTGTTTGACTATAAATTAAGCTTACAAATGCAATTTTTTTTAATAACCCATTGTATGTTAATAGGAAAGAGGACCTTTAACTTTATCGTTTCCTCCCATACCCTCTCATCTCCCTACCTTTCTTTAAAACCATAAAAGTAATTTCATAAATCTTTTTTTTAGCTGTTTATAGACTCACAACGCTGCGTTATACATTATTAGATTTCTTAGCCTTTCAGCTACAAAACTATGCAGACTGTTCTAACTTTTATAAGAATGTTTGGCATTATCATTAAAAACAATACAGGGTGCCAAAAGCACTGAACCTGGCCCACATGAACTTAATCTCGCCCACTTGGCGACATTATATATAGGTGTGCGAGATTAAACCTCGTTAATTAATTTCTAGACTCCAAACGCTCCACTTGGTGTGTTTGGAGCATACAAACACTACAGTCCTGCAATTAAACCCAATTTATTGTGTTAATTTTAATTACTTTAAAGCTACTTTATTCAAGAACTTCAAAATATGATTATCAGGTAGCAAAATAGAATTTTTAACAAATATTACAAAATAGTATTCAGCAAAGTAACCCTGTATTATCTAAATCGTACTCTATAAAAACAAATCATACTCTTTAAAAATAAATCATACTCTATAAAAATGTCATTTAAAAATAATATTTAGTAATATATTTAAAGATATATTATAAAAAAATAGCGTCTAATATAAAAAGAATTTTCAAAAACTTAGAGCATTTTAGTCAGCATTGTTCTCACAAGTAATACAAACAAACAAAAAAATACAAACAAAAAAGTTTGGTGGAACCTCTACCAAACCCTGACAAGCATTGTGGTATCATTAATGGCATTCATGGGATTTAATCTTTCACATTTTCACGTTTCTTTCACATTTTCTTTACTAAAAATTACTTCGCACGACCCACAAACAGTTCTATCTTTATTGCAGTTTTTTTGTCAATTTTGTCTTTTTTCTCTCAAAACTGGCTTCTTCAATTTTTGATTGTTAATTATATTCAAGATTGTCAGCTGGTTTTTTTATTTTTGGTTTAATATTGCTTGATGAAGCTTTTTCTACATGTGAAACTTCGACATTATCTAATTTCGTCAATGAAATTATGGTACCAACCAATGATTGGGATGCAGAGCATACTGAAATTGACCTCTTTTTGATTGCTGTTTTAATCTTTTTGACACAATCTAGTTTTCTTTCCTCAGCCAATACAGCTTTTTCCTTGAGTCGCTTATCAGCGTTGGTAAGTTGCAGTTGTTTTTCTTTTTTTTTCTTTGCTGTTGGATTTTGTCCCGGTGATATTTCAGTTTTTCTGAATATGCTTTTTGAGAAGTTAAAACAAAGAATTTATGTTTGCTCTGCTTACTACCTTTTTTTGTCCAGTGGCCTCATGATATACTAAGACATCTTTATCTCCATCACCTACACAGCATTTTAATAAATCAGGATACGTCAAGACATCTTTCCCTCCATTTTTGTGCAACTGAATCTTTTAGTATAGATGCAGACTGGTTATCTGTTACAACAATTTCTGTTTCTAAAATAGAAGTGTTACTAGGTTGCAAAGAGAGATTTGCGCCATCTTCTTCAATGTTATTATTTTAAAAGACTAACAACCAGAATCAAGAGAAACATTAAATTCATTTGAGTTTAAATTAAATTCTGTGCAATATCAAAAAAAAAAAAAAATTCAAATGCAAAACTTTTTTTGATTTAATATCGATTTCTGAAAAACTAATGAAAAATTAATGATTGAAATTCCTAAGAAAACAATTATTAATACTGTTAAAATGTTTAATTTAGTAAAGTTTTTGCTTATTTAATTATGAATTTAATATCAAAAAGTACATATAGTATGAGCATCAAAGTTGCTGGTTTAAATTTTTGATAACATTTTTATTCTATTATTAGTAGTATTGGCAGAAACATATTAAACATATTAATACCAACCATAGAAAAGTTGACTTTTGTAGTTTCGTTTGCGAATGCTTTATTTTAATTTTTAGACATACTTTCGTACTTGTTGTTTATAACTAAACGTTTTACCAGGTCACAAACCCGTTGTCGCAAGAAAGATCAAAGCAAAAAAAAAAAATTTTTTTTCAAACAAATAACTGTCCCTTTGAGCATTTGTTTTTGAAAGTTACGTTCTAAATGTCTTTTAAACGTTTTTTAAACATCTTTTAAACGCTCTTTTTGTAAGAAAGTTTAAAAGACGTTTAAAAGACATTTAAGAGACATTTATAACGTAACTTATAAAAACAAATGCCCGCTGGGGTAGCATGTCAACTGAGCAAAATTCATTTCAGTTCCCATTATTTGTAAGAATTGATGTGGAATCATTACATCATTCACGTTGAAAAGTAGAGCTCTTTCTATTGCATTCTCATGCACTTTCAGATTTTCATTCTCATTTATGCTAATCAATGACACATAATTATCATTAGTTATTGAAATCTCATCAACAGTTGAATTAGCTAAAATATTCTCAAGTGAATAGATACTTTGGCAAACATGCATCACCTGCAAAAATTAAATAACTCTTGAAAACTGACTCAAAGAACTTGTGCTATAGAGCAATAATAATCTTTTAGTGGAATAATGTACAATTGCATGGTCGAAGTCAGTTTGATGTGAGTAAAACGGATTCTAGTTTACTATACAAACTTTTTTTCACCATGACGTCATTCAAGACAGTAAATTACTTTGACAATTTTACTTTATCCACTGATAACGTAATGAAGCTGTCACTGATGCACTAGTGTTGCACTAAGGCTGGCACTGATGCACTGATGCCGTACTGAGGCTGTGCCCTCAGATGGTTGCTTGTAGTCTCTTCTTGAAATAATTTATACTTTCTGGCAAGTTTTGCGGCATAATTTAAGAACTGTGACTTTCCAAAACTTATCCCTAACTTTGCCTTGTTGCTAGCATAATTGATAAGTTTTTTTTCTAAAGCAAGTGTCCAAGTAGGTTTTCTCCCTGGCTTTGCTCCAATATCGATTTTACCGGAGAACCTGTTTTTTAGTGTTGTACGTAATATATTGGAGAAATTGTTGCGTTACACACTGAAAATAATGAGTCTGAACTATCATTGTTAATTGCACTCATCATATTTTTTTCACTCAATTTCATGATTTTAGACCGTTTTTAACAGTACGACTGTTTTCTAACGTTGACAGACTGATCAAATGAATGATTAGTATTATTAACACACGTTAAATAAATATTATGTGTTGGCAGCTGTTTCATTTGACAAATGTTGTGTGCACTACTATTTGAAGTTAAAGGAGTTACACAATCATGAAAATTAGTTGTCTTATAACTTTTTGAAACCTCTGTTGTCGAACCAGTCTCCTTAACAGACTCCCTGTGTAATCGTGATGAGGATTTAAATCACCCACCTCTTTTTTTAATTATGTTATTTTTTGAGACAGGACTTAGATGAATAACATCATAGTAAAAAATGTCATGTTAATTTAACAAAATGTTCAAAATTTACAAAAGCTGCAAATATTAACATATGGTTAAAACTATATGTTAATATTTATAACCTAACCCTAATCCTAGGCGAAGGTAACGTACAGGGGTAATATCCATTTAATGTTCGTGGGTGATTTCAAGAAAATTTCAATTAAATCTTTGAAATAACAGTTTGTATAACATGCTTAATCTATTCTCGCCTGCCGGGGTGAGGTTGAATGCATTAGGCGAGAGTATATTCATTCTGTGGGCGAGCTTGAGTTACGTTGGGTAAGTTAGGCAGAAAATAATTTGAGGCATAACTTGCCATTTCAAACAAAATAAAACTATAACTTAAAAAGTACAACAACATATTTACTCGGTTGGTTCGGATTGGCTAGTTTAAAATCGACAAGTTAAGTACCAAAAAACTTACCAAAAATCGATTAAGTTTCTTTGATAGATACTTCTTTAATTACAATTTCTTTGAGGTCAAGGTTGTTTTTTTATTTTGATGAAGACTGGCTTGCTGCTCTCGATGAACTTTTTTGTATTGATTTAGTGGTAGGTTCACTGACATATAACTAATCAAAGATAGTGGGCGAGATTGAGTGATGGGCGAAATTTACCACGGGTGCCGCGGTAATTTTTTTTCATGACTTAATAAAATACCTAGGGCGCCAAACATTTTCTGTCATTGAATTTAATGGATATTTCAAATTGCGTAATTACACAAACTCCTTTAGTCTCGAGTTTAATTTTTACTTTTTAGTCCATTTAAAAAATATCGCTAAGTTAATAAAAATGTCGTAATAAAAAAGGTTGCAAAATGTAATCAGTAGTAACCTTAATGATGAATTAAAAAACTTACATTATGAAGATTTTATATTTCCAGAAACAAAAATAAAGTTTTGCACTGTTAATTTGAATATTTTTTTATTGAAAATGTTAAAAAAACTGTCAGGTTATAAAAAACAAAACAAAGTGTCAATATCCAAAAGGAGGTCATAAACGGTATGAGCAGAAGGCGGCCAACAAAACATTATTATCATTTGAAACACTCAATATAATCAAAAAACACTGATAGAAAAGACTGTTTTTCTAATCTGTGAATAGAAGATGTGGATAGCATTAGGCATATTGTTGACAATTTTAATGAGGCTAGCAGTGAACGTAGTTTTAGCAAGTTAAAGTTAATTAGAACCTACCTACGTACATAAATGACACAAAAAAGATTGATTGTTTGAATGTATATATATATATATATATATATATATATATATATATATATATATATATATATATATATATATATATATATATATATATATATATATATATATATATATATATCTTTATGATAGATTGGTAGGTGGCGTATCTATTAAAGTATCGATAACAGCATAAAAAGTTTATATACGCCACTATAACTGGAGGGAGGGGGCGTTGAAAATACGTTTGCTCCAGGCACCACCAACCCTATTGACGGCCCTGAGTACGCTAAATGTATGTGCTTGTTCAGATCACACAAGTTTGGAGCCATGAACGTTAAACTTATTGAAGTATTTTTTGTATTTCACCTTTACAATTTAAATACTTAAACAAGTATCAGTAAATAAGTATGCAATACTTATTAAGTAGGCATAAAATTGCAATAGCGAACTCGAGGTCTTACAAAACCGTTTTGAGTGTTAAAACTGTAAATGCCAGCAAGGCTCTCGTAACAGCGTTCAAAAACATGTATTTGATTAGGATATTTAACATAAATTGGCATTTTTTTTAACTGGTCAATTTCTTCATTTATTAGGCTCATAGTAACCGGTGGCTCTGATGCATTAACCCAATCAATAAGTTCCACCCAGTTGTTTGCATCGTAGTTAATAACAGGAATTGAGAACTGCCAACTCAGCCTCTAAAGGATCTTTCTAGTGGTACTATCGCTATTGTGAAGGTATTCATAAGTCGAAGTGCATACTTTTCTCATTGTAAAAACCTATTGTTTGCGATGTTAGCAGACTCAGATGAAGATAAACGCTCAAGGGCAACTGACATAATCTTTCGATTTAGAAAAAAAAGAAGACTGGAACCAATATTTGCATATTCAAACTGTATAAATAAGTATACATCAGAAATACATAAAAATTTTGTTTATCTATAAAAGATTCATCAGAAAAGAAAATAATTTAATTTATTACTCTGTTCTTTTAAGAAAATTGAGCACTTAATTTTGTAGAATACAATTAAAATTATATATTATATAGAATACAATTAAAATTATACGGTTCATCAGGAAGTCTATAGAGTGCTCTACAAAAAAGATTGCTCAATGTTATTAAAAGAACAGAGCAATTATAAATTAGTAGAAAATCACTCAAACTTTTTTTTCTCATTTAACACTGTGTTTCATCAATAAAGATTTCTGATGAGTTTTTAATGATGAAACACATTGTAAAATGAGAAAAATTTTTGTTGAGTGATTTTCTCCCAATTTTTTTTCCAAAATTTTTTTTGATGAAAGTTATTACTTTTAAAACTTTATTACATTTAAAGCCTGCAAATTATTTTCCTGAATAAATGCATTATTGACATTGATATTTTGATGTCACTTTTTATTTTATTGGTAAGCTCAAGTTACCAATTCTTTAGTAGGTCTATTAGGTTAATTCCTAATCCCATTTATATCTCTTTATGATTAGAAAATTTGTTTTTTGTATTTATTACAAAATTTACAAATTTTGTAATAAATACAAAATTTACAAATTTATTTACAGGCAAGCTTGCCTAATAGTAGGCACTGGGGTCCCCAACGTCCAAGGGGCTTCAAATTTTTTCAAACTTTTTAAGTAAAAAAAAAACATTTAAATTTAAAACTTAATTTACGAAATATTCGTCCAATTTTACAGTAAATGTCTTTGAAGCAGAGACCATTACAGCATTGCTCAATGTAATACTATGCTCGCGCTCTTCTTTGTTCATCAATACTGCTCACTCTTGGGCAAAATTGGAGAGACTGGCGTCTATTACTCTCAGTACGTCCGTGATACAGTTAATGACACAGAACATGTTGAAAATTGTGTAATGTGATAACTTGTACTAAAAACTGTGGACTTTGAGAATGAGTCGAAGTTATGCAAGTGGATTTAGAAAACGAAAGAAAAAGCAAGAGGATGAATAAAAGATTGAACTTTTGCCAAAAATTAGTTCATTTTTTACCAGACCACAACACGAAAATCAAGTTTTGCCTATTCAAAAATTCTAACATGGGCAGTTGATTATTCAGGAAAAAGCAATTAATGAAAATGGTGAGGACAGTATTTTTGTACCAAACTCTTCGGCAGAACCTGCATCAATTAAAACATCAAGGGAACTGACACCAACAAAATTCATGAGGTTGAGTTTCTCAAGATTTCTTCAGATGCTGCAGACTGGCCTGATGATTTGTCTCATCTTCGAAAACAATTAGTTCTATCAGGTCCAATACAGGTAAAGGATTATGTTTTCCCAAAGAGTTGCTTTTCCAATTCCAAAGCAAAACGAAAATTTTGTGCTTCAAACTACAATAGATTCCTGACAAATGATTAATCCATATCAAGATTATGGCTTGTATACTCAAAAAAAGCAGATGCCGTATACTGTTTTTGCAGCAAGTTGTTAAGTGTCGATAAACAAAAACTTAGTACCAGTGGCTTTCGTGATTGGAATAACATTTATTCCATGTTAAGTGAGCATGATCGTTCACAAGAACACAACAATTTCTGGATAAAATGAAAGGAGCTGGAAAGTCGCTGAAAAGCAAACAGTACAATCGATCAACAGAATCAGAGTTTCTATCTTTCAGCAAGAACAGCAATACTGGCAATCAGTAATTGAAAGAATTGTGGAAATTATTCAATATTTGACAAAAAAAATTGGCTTTTCGTACCAGCGAGGAAAATCTTTTTGTCCATGGGAATGGAAACTTTCTTGGTCTAGTTGAGTTATTTTTAAAGTTTGATAATGTCATGCAGGAGCATGTTCGTCGAGTAACCAACAATCAGTTGCCAAATCATTATTTAAGCAACAAGATTCCAAATAAGCTAATCATACTTATGTCAAGAAAAGTACAAACTGAAATTATTAACTGTCTAAAGGTGGTAAAATACTTTACCTTCATATTGGATTGCACTCCAGACATGAATAATGATAAAGAAGGGTTAAGGACTAGTTGTGAAGAGTTGAAAACAAAACTGGATAGAAAGGGGAGAAGTGATATTGACAGCCAAGAACTTTTCACGGAAATTTTCAATATTTTTAACTTACTACCAGTTGATGTGACGTCACCAATTGAAGTGCTCCAATAAATTACCAAGAAAAATATGACAGAGCTATACCATTACCTTTGAATAGCACTTCGAAGTCACTATTGCTACAGGGGAGAGATCTTTCTCCAAGCTGAAAATGATTAAGACATATTTGAGGACCACCATGTTACAAGAGCGACTCAATGGGCTAGCATTACTGAGCATTGAGCATGAGATAAGCACTAGTCTTAAGTACGAGGAAATAATAAGAGAGTTTGCAATAATTCAGGCCAGAAAGATTGCATTGTAAAATTGGAAGAATATGTCAAGTTATAAATATTTTTCATGAAATACCGTAATAATACTATATTGTAATAATATACATTAAAATCGGTAAAAAAAATAGTGGTTGGGGGCCCAACAAGAAACTCTGCTGGGGCCTCAAAATAGGTCTGCACGGCACTATATATATATATATATATACATATATATATATATATATGTATACATATATATATATATATAAATATATATATATATATATATATATATATATATATATATATATATATATATATATATATATATATATATATATATATATATATATATATATATATATATATATATATATATATATATATATTCTTAGATAATAGAAATAAAAATAGTTCTTGTTTATGTTGCTATGAAATATAATTGTTTATGTTTTTTTTTCTAATAGATAAGAGATGCAGACGCTCGTAATAATGTGTTTGTTTCGTCAATTCTAAGAACAAACGAGGTGAGGGAAATTGACGAAAACAACTTTTTTCTTCAACATTCATCTGATTCTCTTATTAAAAATTTTTCGAAATTTAAATACTCAAAAAGTATGATTTTTGAAGATTTTATTCAAGAAAATAATCTACCCTCTAAATCGCTTCAAAAAAGCTTTGAAGAAGTTTCTAAAGTTACGAAAAAAGTAACCGTTATTGATGCAAGCGATTGTCTAGTTGTTTCTACACTTTTACCAACGCTACCAACGCCTAAAGTTTGTGAATTTGAAATTCGTAAATTAGAAGCACAAAAAAAACTTGAAGTACGCAGAAAGCTTCTTCAAGAGTTTGATGAAGAAATACAGAAAATTAATAAAATTTTAAAACACACTTTATGTGAAACTTCTTCTAAACTTTTTTAATTATAATTTATTATTTACTAATTTAATTTAACTTTTATTTTTAAAATATTATTATTAATAAAAAATATTTGTTTTATTTAATGTATGTATGTATGTATGTATGTATGTATGTATGTATGTATGTATGTATGTATGTATGTATGTATGTATGTATGTATGTATGTATGTATGTATTTTTGTGTGACGCGTGCCCAACCGGGTAACAACTTAAATAACAACAAGCATTAAATAATTAGAATGCTTTCAGAAGTTTAAACAAAGATACAAGATTATTTATCATTAATAATAAAAACGAAAAAGAATTAGTTCAGATTTCGCAAATATTTTGAAAAAGTGCTAAACACTCAAACATATTGTTATTAAAACCGGAGTATTCCACCGTGTTGAAAGCAAGATGGCAACAAATGAAGAAAATATAGTTATGATAATTTCTAAATTAAAATAAAAAAAAAGTCTCTGTACTCTTTCTGTATCTCAGCAAAACATTTGAAATACGCTGCGTTATACTTTAACAAAAAAACGCAAAGTATTTAAACAAACAAAAGTACTCAGCTTTGTTTTTGTTTTGTAAACTCAAAAGTTCAGTAAGATTAGATGCATGGTCATCACAATCACCCTGCTACTGGTAGGATTTGTCTTTCTAAGCAAATGCTACATTAAGTGTGGTTCCTATTATCAATACTATCTAATATCTGTCACGCCTAGTAGTATATGTATATATATATATATATATATATATATATATATATATATATATATATATATATATATATATATATATATATATATATATATATATATATATATATATATATATATATATATATATATATATATATATATATATATATGGATCTCCTGCTTATAAAGCAAGCGCTGTAACCACTGCGCCACGCTCAGGACTCTAAAAAATTAGACGGGTCCCTAATATATTGAAAAAACAAGTTTTTCTAAAGTATGTCAACCTGTTACTCAAAATAAGCAAAATTATATAAAAAATTTAAAAATAAAAATTATTTTTCATAAAAATATTTTTTTCAGGTATAAATGCATAAAAACTATTGTTTTTAAGCTGAAAATTAAAAAAGTCAATATTGTCAAGCTTTTTGAGAATAATTTTTTTAAACATGTTTTTTACATAAATTGATTATTATTTTTAAAGTTTTTATATAATTTTGCTTCTTCTGAGTACCAGGTTGACATACTTTAGAAGAACTTTTTTTATCAAAATATTAGGGATCCGTCAAATTTTTAAGGGTCTTGAGCCACCCCTAAAAATATTTTTTGTTCAAAAAAATTTTAAACCTAGTGTTTTAGTATTATATAAAACAAATTAAAGGGATCAGAGCAGGTTTTTCTCAAAAAGGTTGTTTTAAAAGCCACCTAATATGCATATATGCAGAGGGATGAAGAAAAAGGGCATGGTCAATTTAGTTAGAAGTTACATCTAAAAGAGGGCAGTCTTGGGAAGAAGGAGAACGATAAAGAACAAAGAAAAAGGGGATAAAGTGTATTAATAAAAATGCGATACTTATAATATTTGCAAAAGATATATTAAACAAGTTAGGTGATGGGGATGGTTTTTTAAATTTAATATTCTGATTTACTTTTGGCATGATTTGCGTTTAAAAAGAACTTGAGTCATTCATAGATAAATATCAACCTCAAGCCCAAGCAATGAGTTATGCAGTTGTTTTAGTCTTGCTAATTAACGCAAATTTGAAATTTAACAATGCTTTAATGCGCTTTAACAATGCGTATCAAAAGACTTTGACTCTGCTAATACTCTGATTTTTTACAGCTGTTGATGGAATCAGCTGCCTTGCATAGTAAAGTCTCTTAGTAAAGTCAATAAGATCCAGAGCTATCCATAAAGTTTTTTGAAAGAAGTCTTTCTTCAAGACAGTAGCTGGATGCAATTAACATCAGTCTAAGAAGAATATTTTTATCAAGACACCATCTCTAGTTTTTAACCAACCAAAAACCCCTAGGCAGATAATTTTCAAATTGTAGTTTGTTTCTCCTAGTATTTGCCTAAAAAAAAGTGAACCCTACAAGGCAACAGTTAATACTAGGCTACATGATATCAGTAACAGGGTGATTGCGATGATCTCAAATCTGAAGTAGTTAAAAGAAGTTACTTCCTCTAAGCACAACTCCAAAACACATGGAAATTTTCTGGAAATGCACTTGGAAAAACATTGCATTTAGCAAAATACTAGAGATTAGAGAAGGTAAGCGTAGTTTTTATCGTTATATTAGTCGGTTCCTGAGCTCACACTGCATCAGTGATTTTAAACAGAACACAGATATAAATAAAATAACTTACTGGTGAGCGAACACCACACTAGAGATTTAGACAGAAAACAAACATGTTAAAAAACAAACATGTTAAAAAAAAACATGTTAAAAAACAAACATGTTAAAAAACAAACATGTTAAAAAACAAACATGTTAAAAAACAAACATGTTAAAAAACAAACATGTTAAAAAACAAACATGTTAAAAAACAAACATGTTAAAAAACAAACATGTTAAAAAACAAACATGTTAAAAAACAAACATGTTAAAAAACAAACATGTTAAAATGAACACCGCGCTAGAGATTAAGACAAAACACATATAAAGTAAGTTACAGAAGTCATATAAAGTAAAGTTACAACATATAAAGTAAGTTACAGAAGTAAGTCAGTCCACAGTAACTAAGACAACTCCAACTGTGTGAAAGACAAAAAATATATATTTATACATACATATATATATATACCCAGCAGACATGTATAGCGGGTTTTTAGAGGACCTATATAGGCATTTTGAGCGGACCGTTGTAGTTTTGCTCATAGGTTACTTAGTGAACCATTAGTGGCAGCCGCCAAAAATGGCAGCCGCCAAAAGTGGCTAGCCGATAACTAACCACTATTAAAATGACAGAAAATTATCGGCTTACTATTTATAACGGCTGCCACTAATGGTCCACTAAGAAACCGATTAGCAAAACTCTAATCAATCGCTAAAAAAATGCTTATATAGGTCCACTGCAAATCTACTAAAACGATATATATATATATATATATATATATATATATATATATATATATATATATATATATATATATATATAAATATATATATATATATATATATATATATATATATATATATATATATATATATATATATATGTATATATATATATATATGTATGTATATATATATATATATATATATATATATATATATATATATATATATATATATATATATGTATATATATATATATATATATATATATATATATATATATATATATATATATATATATGTATAAATATATATATATATATATATATATATATATATATATATATATATATATATATATATATATATATATATATATATATGTATATATATGTATATATATATCTATACATATATATATATATATATATATATATATATATATATATATATATATATATATATATATATATATATATATATATATATATATATACATATACTACTAGGCGTGACAGATATTAGATAGTATTGATAATAGGAACCACACTTATTGTAGCATTTGCTTAGAAAGACAAATCCTATACATATATATATATATATATATATATATATATATATATATATATATACATATATATGTGTATATATATGTATATATATATATCTATACATATATATATATATATATATATATATATATATATATATATATATATATATATATATATATATATATATATATATATATATATTGTTGTTATATACAATATATATATATATATATATATATATATATATATATATATATATATATATATATATATATATATATATATATATATATATATTGTTGTTATATACAATATATATATTTACAGATATATTGTTGTTATATACAATATATAAATTTTTATTATTAGACTTTAATGTTTATCACACTGAATGGCTTAATTCTAACATCACTGACCTTGCTGGCACTAAAAACCGCAAATTCTGTATTTTTCAATCTCTTATTTCTTGATTAGTGTCTTGTTTCTGAACCTAGCTTCTTTTTCTCCTTTAGGCGGTTCCGACGATGCAGTGATCTCTAAAAATCTTTCATCTCGTATGTCTTTTTCAGACTAACCATCGCACTACTTACTACTACCCTAAAACTGGGATTCATTTCGCGATTTTCTTTGTTACAGAACTTGGGCTGATGTTTTTTCCTTCTTCGCAAATAAATGCATCTCCTAATAAACTTCTTGGATTCAGGCAGAAATAGAAGCTTTTATTCTTTCTCGTTGGCTCCAAGTCAAGCCTCATTCTATTCCATGGTTTTTACCTTCTTGTGCAGCTGCTTTATCTAATGGTGATAATTTTGTTCATCTTTTTTAAAAGAACAACTCTCTTGTAAACAAATGTATTATTATTGCAAAAAACAAATGCAAGTAATGGTGCTGTCTGATGTTAAGTCCCATTATTTACAGTTCACTTAATCTCGTATCTTATTTTAGAAGTTAGACTCCAGAGACTCTTGGAAAATCCTTAAAAGCGTCTTTAACTAAGGTAGGTTTAACATTCGATTTTTCATTCATGGGATTGATCTTATTACCTCTCCGAAGGATAAGGTTAAACTATTTGCAAAGAACTTTTCTTCTAACTTGATTCTTGAATATTATGGCCATACCCTTCCTTTAATTCCAGTTAAACAGGTAAACCCAATGTTAGACATTCAAATCACTCTAACTTCTGTAGTTAAAGTCATATCTTAATTAAACACTTATACGGCATGTGGTCCGGACAACATTCCTGTTATAGTCTTACAAAAGTGTTCTACAGAAACTTTCTTCAATTCTCTCTAAACTATATAATAAGTGTTTATTTGAACCTTGGTGTCCTGCCTGCTGGAAAATGATATCTGTGGTTCCAATTTTTAAAAATTCTAGTAAACAATATGACCCATCCAATCAGTCTTTTCTCGGTTATTAGTAAGGTCTTTGAGTCTTTGATGAATAAATTTCTTTTATCCAATCTTGAGTCTAATAACTTACTGTCAGATAACCAATACGGTTTTCAATCGTCTGTCTATACGGCTGATTAATTAACTGCTGTGACTAAAAGATTTTATTGTGTATTAGATGGAGGCGGTAAAGCAAGGACTCTTAATATGTAAAGCTTTCAATAAAGTTTGATCTTTTTCATAAGTTTGCTTTATATGGTGTAACTGAAAGAGTTTTTGAGAATATCAAACCTTTTCCTTCCGCTTTATTAAAGTCATCCTCGAAGGCCAACACTATTCTCCATTTCCAGTAATTTCTAGTGAACCTCAAGGTTCTATATTTGGTTCTGTTTTGTTTCTTATCTACATTAATGATCTTCTTGACAACCTTACATTTAAAGTTGCTCCATTTGCTTCTTAATCAACTTTTATACTCCTGTTTTGATAAAAACTCTTCTTTTTTGATCGCTTAGAACAAGCACCCGATCTTAAATCTGATTTCACTTCTGTTACAGTTTATGACTTGCAAAGGCTTGCAATAAACTCAAACAAAACTATTTTAGTTATTTAGTTCAAACAACTACCGCAATTGTGATTTATCTATGAACATTCCTATATTGATGAATGACTACCCATCTCTTTTTTACATTTTCTTGGATTATTGCTCACTACTGAACTCTCATAGAAACCATATATACAATCGATTTCGAATCGAAGTTAAAATCTGCTTTCTTCTCTTTATCGTACTTGCTATTTTCCTAAACCTTCACAAATCTCTTATTCACCCCTGTATGAAATACTGTTGTCATATTTGGGATGGTCTTCTAATTATGCTCTTTTTCTTCTAGACAAGTTCCAAAAACGCATTGTAAACTTAGTTAGACCTGCTCTACCTGCTAAGCTTCAGCCTCTCTCCCATTGTTTTAAAGTTGCATCTTTTTCTCTTTTCTACAAATACTACCATGGTTGCTTCTCAATAGATTATATCATTTCTAGTTCCACCAACCAAAATTCATTCTCACTTGACTATTTATTCAGCATAATTTCATTCTCTTACTGTATGTGTCCCTGCATTCTTTTAAAATTTTTATTCGCCAAATCGTTTGCTTACTTTTTTCAATATTTTGAATTATATTAAAAGTTATTAAATTTTATTTAATGTGCTCTAAGCTCGAGTGGATTAGAGCTTAGTCAGTGGCGTCCAATGCATTTTGGGATATTTTAACTAAAGTCTTACATCTAATATTTAAATGCCCGTAGGGCTGTTAAATATTAGAAAACCGTACGCCGCGAAATACTTTGCACTTTTTATTTTGCAGCAACATGTTAAACAACAGCAATAAATTATTTAATGAGTTTTACTTGATCTTATTTCTATTTTTAAAAATAGTAATATAGAGTTGCTAGGTAATGTAGAATTTTTTTTTTAATTAATTATTTTACGTGCCTCAAGAAGTCCTTACGGTCTTATCACAGAGCACTACGGAAGAGTGTTTGAAAGGAAGTTCACACCTTCTTCTTTACCGAAGTTATTTAACTTGCTCAGAAGTGGCGTTAAACCACGGATCTCTAGTTTCTGAAGCAAGCGCGCTAACCACTGCGCTTCGGCTGCTTTATTATATTATCCTTCACTTCTGCATTATTATGGAAGCTTGTTGGTACATTTTAACCAGAACTGTTTTAACGTTTTCTTTGAGTTGAAAATCTTCTCGCTTCCATTTTCACTTTCAATTAGCTGCTGCCTCCCTATTAATTTTAGGTGGTAAAATGTTCTGGCTTCGCCTCCGGTGGCTACCGCCATTCTAATGGCGGCCACCTTTCTATTTAGACACCAACGCCAATAGAAAAGCGGAAACTATAGGTGACTGCCTCTAGAAAATATTTTCAAAGCAAAATGATTTGGAGGCCGCCTCCAGTGGCTTTGCCTCTGAGCTGGCTGCGGCCACCAAATCGGAGACGGAAATATTTGCCTCTCGCTGGCCGATGTAATAAAAAATATTTTTCATTACATCGGTCAGTGAGAGGCAAATATTTTAAATAAATAAAAAACGAGCAGGTTAGTTATTAATTACGAACAAATGTTAAAAATTTGACTTCAAAGTTTTGTTTTATATGATTTATTAAAAAATTTGTGGCAATTAAATTAAAATAATAATTTTGTCGGAATGTTGTTTACCGAATAAATGCGAATAAAACCGAAAAGTTATAGTTTCATAATAAAAAAAAAATGTTAAAATTGGAAAATTTATTTCTATGCCTTAGGCAAAAAAATAATTTAAAAAAAACTATAACAAAAACTAACTTGTTAGTTTATAATTAAAATTTGATTATTTGTCGCCCACTCATCATGCTAAAACTTTCATTTTAAGACCACGATTTATTATTATAAGCTTATTATTATAAGCTTTTATTCCTCAGTAAAAAAATTTTGCGTTATTTTTTTATTCAAAAATTTTAATAAAATTAAATTAATAACATTAATTAATAAAATTTTATTTAAAAATCTTTTTTTCTTCGACGAAACAGCAGAAAAAAACTCTGACCTCCAAATTCCAAACTATAAAATATTTTCTAAAGAAAGATCTGTTAACAAAAGAGGAGGAATTGTGATTTATATACAAAATGATTTAAACACTAAGTTAAGAAATGATCTCTCAAACTCTGATGGAAATATCGAGGTCCTCACAATGGAAGTTACAAACGCGTCAAAAAACTTTCTAGTTTTTACGTGCTACAGACCACCCGATGGTGATACCTGTAAATTCTCAAACTATATGAAATATTTAATAACAAATAATAGAGAGCAGAAAAAATTGTTCATAATTGGAGATATAAACATAAATATCTTAAAGTACAACGAACATGCGGTTACTAAAAATTTCTTTGACGACATGTTTCAGCTTAATATCTTCCCCATTGTCAACAAACATACCAGGGTAACATCTCAGATCACTTTCTAATCTACTTTTCTTTATCACTAGGTTCCAGAAAAATTGTTAATTCAAAAATCTTATTTAAGGACTTGCTATCGGCAACAAATTGGCAAAAAGTCTACCGAAAATGTAACTCAGGAAACACAAACTCTGCGTACATTAAATTTATTAATTTATTTATGCTACAATATGATAAGAGTTTTCTAATTCAAGAAAAAGAAATAAAAGCGAAATATTTAAACTGTCCTTGGATAACAAAAGAAATAAGAAAATCCTCAAAACAAAAACAAAAACTTTACATAAAATATTTAAAAAATAGAAGCGAAGCCAACTTATTTCTCTAGAAGCAATACAAAAACTTATTTGAAAAAATTAAAAAAAAAACATAAAATATTATATTATTCCAACCAAATGCAAAAATAAAATGGAGACTTCGGAAAAAAACATCGGACATTATGAAGAAAATAATTGGTAAAGGTATAACTAATTCTAATAAATGCCTTCTAGAATAATAATTAATCAAAAGGAATCAAACAATAAGCGTGATATTTCTAATGAATTCAACAGCTACTTTGCCAATATTGGTGTTGATCTTGCATCAAAAATTCAATGCCCAAACAATTCATTTAAAAATTACTTAACAGGCTCACACTGCTCCATAAATTTCAACGAACTAAGCCAAGACGAACTTGAGATAGCTAAGAAATCACTTAAAATCAAGTCCCCAAGAATCGATGATATCTCTTGCAAAGTAGTGATAGATGTTTTTGAGGAAATACGTAATCCTATTTACCAAATATTTAACTCATCAGTTACAACAGGTATTGTACCTGATTTATACCAATCTATAAATCAGGAGAGGAGAAGCCAACTCCTTAAACAATTATAGGCCTATTTCAATCCTTTCGGTATTTGCAAAACTTCTTGAGCGAATTATCTACAATAAATTAAATAAATATTTAAAAACTAATAAAATTATTAATAAAGGTCAATACGGTTTCCAAAAGCGACACGCAACAGAGCATGCAATCCTTGATCTCTCAAATAGGATTAGTAAATCATTTAAACAAAAAAAATTCACGTTAGGAATCTTTATTGATTTGTCAAAGGCGTTTGACACCGTCAACCATGAGATTTTACTGACAAAAATGGAAAATTATAGCGTTAAAAATAAAGCTTTAACTTGGTTTAAAAACTACCTTAATGACAGACACCAGTGTGTTAATATAGATAAAAAAGCAACTCAAATTTACTGAAAACGAAATGTGCTGTACCCCAAGGGTCCATTCTTGCTCCTCTTTTGTTTCTTATTTACATAAACGATCTCCCAAATGCCTCTATATTTTCAAAACTATAATGTTTGCCGATGATACAAACTTATTTTACTCATCAAAGACTATTGAAGACTTATTTAAAAAAACAAAAAATGAACTAAAAAAAGTTAATATATGGTTTAAATCAAACAAACTATCACTTAATATAGATAAAACTAAATATATTCTATTCCACTCTACTCAACAAATTAAAAAGCTTCCCCTTAACCGACCAACAATTAATATAGAAAATATAACCATCAAAAGAGCTCAAAATACAAAGTTTTTAGGTGTTCTAATTGATGAACACATTTCTTGGAAGCCCCACATCAACTATATAAATACAAAAATATCAAAGAACATAGGTTTACTTTATAAGGCAAGATCTTTCTTGACACAAAAAAGTCTAATACTCGTTTATTTTTCATTCATACATAGCTATCTTATGTATGCCAATATAGCATGGGGTAGTAACCACATAACTAAATTAAAACCGCTTTATCTGCGTCAAAAGCACGCTTCAAGACTAGTGTTCAACAAAAACAAACTTACTCATGCTCAACCCCTACTGGAGCAAATGAACGCTTTAAATATTTTTCAAATTAATATTTATCAAAATATACTTTTTATGTTTAAATATAAACTGGTTTACTGGTTTAAAAAATTAAGTCTGGTTCCAGAACATTTTTGAAAACAACGTAAACAAATACAAAAAATTCGCCGTAGAATCTACGGAGATAGTCCGGCAGCAAAGTGACAGCACTTCCTCCGTAAAAATTTAGTTTTTATTTTCCGTAAAAATCAACGGAAAAAGTCCGTTAAAAAAAATTACAGAACTTTCTCCGTAAAATTCATGGTTTCCGTATTTCATTTTTTCCGTACAAAATAATGGAGAATGTCAGGCAGCAAAGAGACAACACTTTCTCCGTAAAATTTACGGTTTCCGTATTTCATTTTTTACATTCAAATTTACGGAAAAATTCCGTTAATTCAGCAAATAGACATTTACTTAACTCATTTATCAGAGTTTACGCTAAAGTCAAAAATAAATGAATAGAATTTATATGTTGTTATAAAAATGTAATTCGACTATTAAGAAAATACTCATATTATAATATGATAAACATCAAGTAATAACAGCTATAATAATTATAAACAAATTATATTATATTATAGTGGTTATTATATATATATATTGTATTTTATATACTATATAATATTTATGATAACAAATAATATTTTTTTTTTAATGATAAACTATACTATATAATAAAAATTGTTAAAACGTCTTTTGATCTATTGATGCTCTGTCCACTCAAGCGCTAGTTCGTTTACGAAACTTGAAACATTTGGCAAAAGATGAGCATTCTTGTGAAGTAAATCCATAATTTCAGTCGGCAACTTTTCCAGGGAACCTTGAAAACAGCTATCTAATCATCTAGCAAAGGTTGGATTGAAACCGAAACCAAGGCATGAACCTAAGAAAAACTTTCAATAGTAGTATTTCATTTTAAAAGTTACAATCAAAATTTATCAATGTATATAAATACAAATAAATAATTAAAAAATAATTTAACAATTATTAACATCAAAATTTCTATTCTACAGTTAACTTTGTCAAAAACTACAATTTTATATAATTTAAATATAGATTTTTTTTAGACTGCACTACATATTTTATTTAATATATACCTTCTTTCCATGCGTTTACCCTCCAAGTGGTTTATCCTCCTCCGAAAAACTGCCTTATATAGAGGCTACATACCTAGGCCCATAAAAACCAGTTCAGCTCATTAAATAGCATCATAACCTCTTTGCAGACCAAAGGTAAATGATTTTTAGAAGAATGAAGGATGTTAGAGAGAAAGTTAGAAGAAGTCCAGTAAGAAGGTTAGCATAGAAACAGAGGACAGTATTACACTAAATGTTATGTGCAATTTATGTTTAATATCAAGTTCACCTGATAGGAACCCATGTTATGGATAATGTTTTACATAATTTATGTAAATTTTATATATATATATATATATATATATATATATATATATATATATATATATATATATATATATATATATATATATATATATATATATATATATATATATATATATATATATATATATATATACATATATATATATATATATATATATATATATATATATATATATATATATATATATATATATATATATATATATATATATATATATATATATATATATATATATATATATATATGTACAAGGTATTAGAGAGAAAGTTAAAAAATGTCGAGTTAGAAAGCTAACATAGACACAGCAGACACTATTGCACTAGGTGTTAGAATGTGCAACTTATGTTCAATATCAAGTTTACTTGAAAGAAACCCTTGTTATGTATAAAGTTACACAAAATTTACATTAATTTTAATATAAAAAAAGTGAATGAGCTAAGTTGAGAGATAATGAATGAATGAGATAACATAACGTTTAATGATCAGAAGGGTGATAGAAAATAAAAAATAAAACAAAAAGATACATTTAAATATTATGATGAGATAAAAATATAAAATCACTTAAATAATAGCAGCAAATGTAAAATGCAACGATAAAAATAATTAGCAATAACACCATATGTATACTGTCATAATTTTGTGCATCGTTTATATTGACGTGTTCATATGTATTAAAATTAAAAATAATTAGCAAAAAAAAAAAAAAGCACAACAATATACATGTGAACACGTCAATATAAACGATGCACAAAATTACATGACAGTATAAACAAAAATAGAAATACACAACAATATTAAAAATATACAAAAATACATGATAATATAAACAATTCAAACAAAATGAATTATTAAAACTTAAAAATTGTAGTTATTTTTGCTTTCTTTTAAAAACTTATTAAAGTTTATAACTTTCAAAAATCTCATGAACATTTTTTCTTTTAACTTTGCTTTTTGTTGTTCTGTTTATTTAATATTTTTCTTCAATTTATATTCTTTAATAATTTTCATTGTTTTCACTTTATTAGTTTTTTGTAAATCTTCTACTCTAAACAATTTATCTATTTTTTTTCTTGTTTATATATATATATATATATATATATATATATATATATATATATATATATATATATATATATATATATATATATATATATATATATATATATATATATATATATATATACATATATGTTACAAAACAACTAAATAATCTCAAATATATCACTGTTAATTGCAAATTCAATATAATGTCTAAATAAAATTGTAAATAAAACTTGACTTATTACTTACAAGTTTTATTTACAATTTTATTTAGAGATTATTGATAGTATTGAAGTTTTTAAAGGTCATACTATTTAGTATTACGTTTTTATAGTATGTAAAAACCACTAAACAATATGAATTAGATTTACTAATTAATTATTAGTAAATTATGTTTTATTTATTTACAATGCTATAAAATCTTTTTCTTGTTAACTGAATTTTCTATAATTCATATTGTTTAGTGTTTCTTTTATATACTATAAAAACGTAACACTAAAAAGTATAAATTTTAAAAAATTTATTACATAGGAAAAGGTATTTATACCATATAAACCCTATATAATATAGGAAACTAATTTTCAGAAGTACCTATCTTTGATAAATATCTCTATTTATCTATTTATAACAGCATCCTTAAAAAAAATCAGCACCTAAATTACAAAAAAAATTTTGTAAATGTGCTGCTTTAAAAACATACAGCACTTTAGTTCCAGTAAAACAAATATAAATATATTAAAATCTCTAACTTGAAATTAAAAACGTGTATAACTTCTTTTCGTTAAAAAGAACTATGGCGCTCTGTAAATGTAGAGGCTATACTAAAGTAAACTAAAATATACGGTTAAAGTCCGTTATTTAAAGTTACAGATCTTCTCTGTATCATAAATACGGTCAAAATCCCATAAAAAGATGTGATTATTTCAAAAGTCTAAAAAGTATATACTTTTTAGACTTTTGAAATAATCACATCTTTTTATGGGATTTTGACCGTATTTATGATACATAAATACTCTGTATCATAAATACGGTCAAAATGATACATAAATACTCTGTATCATAAATACGGTCAAAATCCCATAAAAAGATGTGATTATTTCAAAAGTCTAAAAAGTATATACTTTTTAGACTTTTGAAATAATCACATCTTTTTATGGGATCAAAAGTCTAAAAAGTATATACTTTTTAGACTTTTGAAATAATCACATCTTTTTATGGGATTTTGACCGTATTTATGATACAGAGAAGATCTGTAACTTTAAATAACGGACTTTAACCGTATATTTTAGTTTACTTTAGTATAGCCTCTACATTTACAGAGCGCCATAGTTCTTTTTAACGAAAAGAAGTTATACACGTTTTTAATTTCAAGTTAGAGATTTTAATATATCTATATTTGTTTTACTGGAACTAAAGTGCTGTATGTTTTTAAAGCAGCACATTTACAAAATTTTTTTTGTAATTTAGGTGCTGATTTTTTTTAAGGATGCTGTTATAAATAGATAAACAGAGATATTTATCAAAGATAGGTACTTCTGAAAATTAGTTTCCTATATTATATAGTATATACTTTTTAGACTTTTAAAAAGTATATACTTTTTAGACTTTTGAAATAATTAAGGTGGTACACCACTAAAAAGCACTTTTTCAATTTAAAATTGGAATAAAACCAAAAACTAATATTTTTCTGATTATAAATTTATAAAAAAAAAATATTTGAAATGAAATTTTTTTCTAAAAGTTTTTTTTACATCCATAATGGCGGAAAAACTGCTTAAAAAATGCATAAAATTGAATAACTTTGTGACGTGATATCTTCCGTTATATACATTTTCTCTAGTTCAAACTTAGTATATTGTTGCATTATAATGTTTTATTCCGGTTGACAGATGGATTTTTAATTTAAGGACATATTTTAAGTTTTATTACGAATTATTGAAAATATGCTTGAAATTCTAAGTAATTTGACTTAACATGTGAACTAATTTCTTTATTTAAAAATATTTAAGAAGAATTTTTTAAATCGCATCTGTTAACCGAATTTCTTAAGTATATTGAATATACCCTGAAAATTTCAGGCAAAAATCATTAGCCAATACAAAGATATTACGTTTCAAAGTTACCCTAGTATTACAAAAATGAAAAACTGTAAAAAACACATTTAAAGTTTTTTTCCAGTAAATTCTTGGTTAATGTCCACCAGAAACATATGACTGATTAGTTTCATTTGAATTTTGTTTATCACTGAACCCTTTGGCTGTTGATCTTAACTTTTTTCTTTGCTTTATACACTTTTGTGTCGACTTTCGTTTCATTTGATTCACACGAGAATTGTCAAACTGAACAGATGTTATTACTGTTACATACCCAGTCAAATTGAACTCTTTTAAAACATCCAAAATACCTTTACTACCATCATTAAAATGAATAACAGCAGAGTAAGTTCCCATTTCAACTGTTTCTCTACTGACAAAAGTGTTTTTGGGAACTCTAGACCATATGAGGGCATTCAAGGACTCATTAGGATTTCGTGTCTTACCATGAAGGCATTTAAATAGCAGTTGATCGTCTTGTAAGCTTTTAAAAATTGTTATTAGCAGGTTTTTAATCCAGACTGGAATTGAATTTGATGGTATATACTGCTTTGTTTTACTCCAATACCTGCACCAGCTTTCAGAATCACGAGGACAAAACTGATGACGCTCATCTTGATTTAGAATATTTGTTAAGTGGAAAAGAAAAGCATATATAGACTTCTTCATAGCATAAATATTAGTAGTGTTTCTTCTAATAGCAATGCCATAGTAGTTTTGCATCGAATTTATTATCTTATCTGTCAGTTTATTTTTACCAGACAATGGTGTTTTAGTGCCACTATGTAATTTTACTAAACTCCGTAATCGGGTACCCATACGCTTATAGTATAGTTCAAAACTTTCAAAGTATAGTTCAAAACTTTACGAATATAAAAAAGAAGCCTAGCATAGCCTAGGTATATTTCATAAAAAAGAAGCCAAGCATAGCCAAGCTTAAGCATAGATTTTAGGGATTGAATTAGGGTTTTTTATTCTGTTGCTAAGGCGTTGCTATGGTCAAAATTATCAACAACTTTAGAAAAATGCATTTTTAAAGTGTTTTATGTAATTGAACAATATAAGATGGTTATATCAAATGAAAAAGGATAAAGTTTGGAAAAAAACAAGTCCAAAAACTAAATTTTGAAATTTTACTCCAAAATCACTGTTTTTTTAGTGGTGTACCACCTTAAATCTTTTTATGGGATTTTGACCGTATTTATGATACAGAGAAGATCTGTAAAAAAACTCTGTAGTATTTATTGGACTTTTTCCGTTGTTTTGTTACGGAAAAAATCCGTTTTCAATAAATTACGGTCTTTTACCTATATAGGTATATAAATTACGGTCTTTTACCTATATAGACCGTATATAGACAGTATATATTACCTATATAGACCGTAATTTATTGAAAACGGATTTTTTCCGTAACAAAACAACGGAAAAAGTCCAATAAATACTACGGAGTTTTTTTACAGTGTACAAGAGCAAAGGGAAAATTTAAGATTTTTGAAAAAACTAAACTCTCAAAATTTTCAATAAAACATCGTGGTCCCTATTTATTTAACAAAATAATTTTTAGAAACGAATCGCTAATAAATTTAAACAACGAACAGTCCCTGAAAACAAAGTTAAAATCTACAATAATCAAGTTAAACAACTACAAGGAGTTGTTTTAAACTCCAACTCAAAATTTAAAAATAAAAATAATATAAAACAACCCTAATAAAACAAAAAATGTAACTTTTTAAAGGAAACAATAAAAATAATACTAAAAGGAGATAGTATCATTAATAATTTTAAGGCATATATGTACCACGTACATATTTACCACTTATGCAACTGATTTTTATATGTATTAGACGTCTAGAAGGTACAAGATGACAAGACTGACCCCAGTCTTCTGCGAGCTTCCTATAACTACAAACAATTAATTATTTTCTTTAATCTTATACAAATCTTGTTTTTATCATACTTTTATATATATATATATATATATATATATATATATATATATATATATATATATATATATATATATATAAAATTTATTTTAATTAAAGAATATAGAAGGTTTATTTCTTGGATAATTTTTACGTTCACGTTATTCTATTGTGTACTTTGTATTAATTTTTATCATGTCTCAAAGTTGAAGCCTATACCATCTGGCTCAGTTACAGCATCATCCTCTTCAACAGCCGCCGCAGCACCTACTCTAACTAGATACCTATTAGCATTTTTATTAACTACGCCAGCTTCAAATTTTGAGTACTCTGGCTTCAAATTTTGAGTACTCTGGCTTATTTCCACCTAATAAAATCAACATAAATCATAAGTCATTATCAATCACACAAACGTTTAACCCACCATCATCAACTTTGGCAACCTCCACAGCACCTATACCATCTGGCTCAGTTACAGCATCATCCTCTTCAACAGCCGCCGCAGCACCTACTCTAACTAGATACCTATTAGCATTTTTATTAACTACGCCAGCTTCAATTTTTGATAGGTATCAAGCATATGTTGTACCGAGAACGAGTTGAAGCAACTTTTTTCAAGCCAGAAATCGATCGCATATTGAAAAATCAAATCAGTGCAACATGTAAAACATGGCGAAAATTTATTACCAATGAAAATGTGATTGAGTTCATCTAAAAAAAAGATGAAGAAAAAGCTACAAAGGAAATTGTAAAAGCTAAATTTAAGACAAAGCGTAGACTCTTTATAGCAAATATTCAAATGCCTGAGCAAAACAATGCTGATCAACTACAGCAAAACAATAATGAAGAACAAGTATCTGCAGCCAAAAGCTGCAAAATGTAAAAAGTGTACAATTACACACAGAAATGATAATTTTATTTTTATTGATTAGTGTGCGATTTGATCCGGATTTACACTAATTGATATACTGGAAATATTTTGATTTACAACATTGTCATATTTACAACAACATACAATTAGTAAAAAAAAAGTGTGTAAGATTTTAAACTAATATTAATTGATAGTTAATAGTAATAACCACTGTTATTATTACTCATACTGACTGTTATTATTGTGATTATATGCATATATATCAACTACATAGAATATTGTTGGGTTGTCCTATAAATTCTTGTCGTTGTTTTAAATTAAAAAACTTGCAATTAAAATGAAATGTTTTGGTATAATGTTTTGTGTTATTCATCAGAGAGTTTTTCGCTCTATAGTCAGTTTGATATTTTTTTTTGGTATTCATTTTTTTCATTTTAGAGCATTTTAGATGGAGTGTCAAGTCGAAAAAAATGAGCATTTTTAAAACCACATTCTTTTTGCGTTTGACTGAGGTGCTAAAGACACAGAAGCTGCAAGAGAGATTAGTGCCGTATACGGAAAGAGTGCCACAGAACTGCTTGATATTGATTAGACAATATTTTGTCTGACTTTTTTTCCCGTAAATTTCGTGAAGTCATACAAGAAAACTTTGGTTTTTGCGTTAATGCATTTTACAATCTACTGGAACAAATACGTTCCTGCGGCTTACTTTGATGTTGCAAACAAATAATGGAAAGTTGCGAAGTGTTAGGGGGTTTTTATTGTTTATTTCTAACCCTTTAAAAAGATTTGAATTAGATTTAAATTAGGTTTTTAGGGTAACTTTACATAATTTCGCCTATCACTCAATCTTGCCCACCAGCTTATATACCAGTTAACTCACACACTACACCATCAAAAAGACGTTCTTTTAGAGCAGCAAATCAGCCTTATCAACATTAGAACAATTTTGACCTCAAAAGAATTGCAGATAAAAAAGTAAATTGGGATGACATATTTAAAAAATAATTAAAAAACAAAATCATAAAATTTCGTTAGGATACATATTAAGAGCATAATCTTTTTGAATGCCTACAAACGAGTATTTTTTATGTATTTTTATTCTATATACTACAGAGAAAATTATTTTATAAATTAATTACGCTTAATTAAACATCCTTGGCATTATCGTAAAAATGAACCCCAAAATAACTTAATAATTGCTTAGACAAAAATTGATGTTATCCATGTTAATTATATAAATAATCCTCTGTGTATTGTTATTAAGTAAATTAATTCAAAAATAAAATGATATGGCTCTGCGTTGAGTAATTGTATAAAAAGCTCATGTTCATTAAAACCAAATAAATTAGCAAAATAAAGAACAAAAAAAGTATCGCAAATAAGTAAACTTTGTTTGCTATTGCATTTTCTTTTCCTGATAATTATTGGTAAGAAAGAATTTGGAATTTTATCTTTTTATGCTATGTTTTTTTTTTTAAATAATTTTTTAGTGTTTAGAAATAATGCATATTTTATCTACGATTGTTTTATTTATTTTCAATTTAAGAACTAATGTTTTTGTTAACCAACGTTTTGGACCTAATGTTAAAAAATATTAGGTCCAAAACGTTAGGTTCAAAAGGTCCAAAACTCATTTTATGCATAATAAAAATGTTTTTATTCTTCTTCAATAGACTTTTGTAATTACTTAGCTAAATACTTAATTACATCATTGTAAATTAAGTGCTGCGAAGTTCTAGGGTTGGGATTAGGTTACAAATACTAACATATGGTTTTCACCACGTGTTTATATTTGTAGCTCTTTTAAAATTTGGAGCACTTTATTAAATTAATATGACATTCATACTGCAATTTAATCTATCTAGGTATTGTCTTGAAGAAAAAACATGGTTGAAACAAGAGGTGGGGGATGTAGATCATCATCAAGATTTACCCGGATTTTGGTTAGAAAGATTGTTTCTGTAACAGAGGCTACAATACGTTATAATACAACTCATCTTCATGATGGTATAACTCCTTCAACATCTGGTAGTACTCTTGATATTTGTCAAATGAAACATCTACCAACAATTGATGTTTCTTTAACTCGTGTCAATGGTTCCAATCATTCCATTATTAATCAGTTTTTGTTATGATTAATCAGTCAGTGTTAAAAAACGGGGAAAATTCCTGAAATGGAGAGAAGAAAAAAAGATGAGTGCAATTAAGCATGTCAGATCATAGCCATCATTTTCAGTGCGTAACGCAGCAATATTGTACAATAAGCCACGTACAACTCTGAGAGAAAGACTTTCTGGAAAAGTTGTTATTGGAGCAAAGCCAGGAAGAAAACCTACCCTACCTTTTGCTCAGGAAGAAAAACTTATCGATTATGCCAGCAATAGAGCAAAGTTAGGGGTAGGTTTTGGAAAGTCACAGTTCCTAAATTATGCTGGGAAACTTGCCGCAAAACATAAATTCAACTTTCAGAAAGGACTTCTAAGCAACCAGTGGTGGACTAGGGTTAAACACTGGCATGGGCATAAATTTACTGTGCGACAACCTGAGGGTACAGCTTTAGTTCGACATCAGTGTATAGATAAAAATAAAGTGTCGAAGTACTTTAGTGCTTTGAATGACGTCATGGTGAAAAATAGTTTTCACATTAAACCAGAATCCATATGGAATATGCATGAAACTGGTCTACAATTTGACGTAAAACCAAGAAAAGTGGTTGCACGAAGAGGCACAAAAAAACCTCCATAGTCGAAAGAGTGGAAATCGATAGTCAATCACTGTTATTGCATGTGTGAATTCACAGGGCAAGTTCATTCCACCCCAGGTTATAGTGAAGGGAAAGACATCCAGGTCTTTATGGGGTTTTAAAGTGTTAAAACTTAGTGCGAACTCAGTGGAGTTTGTGCCTCCGGGAACATAATTGGAGCTGGTCCGATAGTGATTGGACTAAACAGGGCCTAGCAAAACTATGGTTTACCAAGACATTTTTAGAAAACATTGGCCCACAACGTCCCCAGTTATTGATTCTGGACGGGCACGATTCTCACAACTTTATTGAGCTAATTGATATTGCTATCCAGAACCAGATACATAAAGTTGAAATGCCATCACACATATCAAACTGGCTTCAACCATGCGACCGCTTCAACCATGCGAGCGATAATAATCCTTCAGTGGCTTATTCAAGCCACTGAAGGATTATTATCGCTCTCCAACACAAGATCTGATGGGTCAGTTTCCAGGAAATATTACTTTAGCTAGCAACTGTGACTAATATTTTATGTAAAAATTGATAAAAATTCTCAATGAAGCATAAAGTTTACTAACTTGCATTTCAATGGTATTATTTATTATTTTCTTAGGAATTCCATTCATCAATTGTTCAAGAAATTAATTTTTCAGACGTTGATGCTTCTATAAATGCTGGAAAAGTTACTAATTATCTAGAACAATTACAAAATGGCACTGAAGAAGATAACGCAACTCACAGTTCGCTACAAAGCAACACTTCTATTTTGGAAGTAAAAACTGTTGTTTGTAAAAATCAGCTTGCATATTTAGTCAAATGTAAAAATCAGTTAACTAAAGAACTGAAAATTTTAAATAACAAGTGTCCAGTGCAGCCATATAATCAGTCTTAAAAATTCTGAAATGGATTGTTTTATCCGAAAGCCAGAAGATAGTAAAGGTTATGTTGTTTTAAGGTAAACCCTATTACTAAAGTTAATGGTGTTATATATTTCCAGCTAGAAAATAATATGAACTGATCTTGTTTTAAATACTTTTTTTATTTTTACTTATCCTTTATACTTTATTAGTCCTAAAAATGAAACAAATAATAAACAATTCTCTATTTCTTTTACATAAAAAAGTTAATTTTGCAAAACATGTCAAAATCCTATCTAAAACTAACTTCTAAAAAGACAATGCTTTTATAGAGTTGCCTTTTGAACTCTCTGTAGATTCTAAAATATTTGAGTGACTAGATTCAGTTAATATTCCTTTATATAAAAACTCAAATACTTTATATGATGTTTCAACATATCTAACCCATGGTAAAATTTTAACAGCTGACAAAGGCGATGCAATTTTGTTAGATATAGTAAACAAAGTATTTCGTCCTAATTCTATATTTGTTTTTCCAATATCTGTTTAATAGATATTTAATAGACTATAAATACAAAAAGATCATTTAAAATTGAATGACTCAGCCACTATTTTTGGTTAGCTTGTTCTAGCAATGAAGATCAAGCTTACTGTTTTCCTTTATACTTTGCTATGTGCTAGTATTCCAAACAAGTCTGGAATACTAAATTTAGTTTTCAAGCCTCATCAAGAATGGGGCAATGTTGTTCATGATTTTAAAAACATAACAAAAGTTGTGTTTTACAATGCATTATGTTCATGTTGGAACTTCAAAAGTAATGTTATTGAGGTTGATTTAATTCTTGTTTTATCTGATAACTGAGAAAAATTTGTTCCAATAATTAAAAAAATAATATTTCTTGGTAGGAAGAGGTAATTTCTTACAGCTTTTAAAAATTTGCGTAAATTCTGGTGATCAAATATTAGCTAATCATCTTTTTTCAAGCCCAAAAAATGCAACCTTTATATCAAAGACCTTTATAAAAATTTTTTTTATAAAAGACCTTTATATCAAAACATTTTATCAAAGACCTTAACAAAAACCATTTTATCAAAGATCTTTGTATCAAAACCTTTATAAAAACTACCCGAAACCAACTTATTGATTCTTGTGGGAAAACAATTGAGGTAGATTTAGTAATAAATGTTAAGCATTTCAATTTTTTTTTAAACTCTTTTTTTAAAATTTATTGGTTGCAAGACTGGTACATCTGGTCTTAGTCTATCTCTAAATTTACTAAAATTACTTATCAAAATTACTTAATGCACTTCAAGACACTTTTTGGACTTGATATTCAAAGTTATAGAGGCCAAGGGTACGATGGTAAAGAATTTATGGGAGTTGAATATAAAGGAGTTGCTTCTTTAATAAAAGCTCTAAATCATAATGCTTTTTTTGTACATTGTACAAGCCATAGACTTAACTTAGTTGTAGTAGCTATTGCTTTTAGTTTGGCTTTTGGTTTTAGTCTTGATATCCAAGAAGTTAGACCTAGATTGCGTATTTTTCAGGTTTACCAGTATAACTATCCAACAAATACAGTTTGTGACTATTTTAAACATAGGATTACTTCTCCATTAATTAAACATCTTATTAATGAGCTAGATAATAGGTTTCTAGAAAATGGTATGTTTAACTATAAAGGTCTAGCAGCATAAAAATAACAAGAAAAACAACAGAAAAATAAGATGATATAAAGCTTTAAACCTGAATAATAATATAACAGCAGAATTAAATAACAAATTTACCCATATTTGTTTGTAATATATTGTATGGTGCGGTACATAATGTGCTACATAAAACTATTTTGGGACATGTGTAGAAATATTAGAAATATTTAAAAAAAAGTCAAATTTAATATCTACCATTACTTGGTGTATACTGAATTTGCACCTAAGCGGTCTAGAAATGAAAGAAATTGTTATTAAAATTTTTCAAGGTTCAGCTGTCCTTCAACTTTACTCTCCAGAATACAAGTTAAGAAACCATGGAAATCTGATTTTTATGAATTTCTAAATTTCTATTTATCTGAATATGCCTCATTTTACTTCAATACATGCTGACTTAGATTTATGGGAATTATTTTTGAAAAACCAGTCAAATATTCCTTTAACTGTTGCTAGTATAAAGGCCATTAACATAAGAAGTTTTCCAAATATAAGAAAAGTCTTTATTTATATATTAGGAACAATTCCAATAACAACTTTTGAATGTGAGAAAAACATTGACATAATTAACTGGCATTTTCCTCCTATTACAATTCCGCCGAGAGCTAATCACAGAGAGAGATTTCACAGGGAAAAATATAACAACAATTTAACTCGTTTTAATTTTTTTAATAACCGAATTGCCAACACATGGAACAGCTTGCCAGATAATGTAGTCTACTCTTCATCTGTCAACAGCTTTAAAGCGAGACTTGATAGGCTTCAAAGTTACAACAGCTCGCAATTCCCTTTGATGGAAGTTGCATTATGAGCTTCACAAATGTTATCTATGATTTGACAATCTACATTTGTATTCTGTCAATTGTCTTTACATTTGTTTTAACAAATATATACTACTACTACTACTACTATATATATATATATATATATATATATATATATATATATATATATATATATATATATATATATATATATATATATATATATATATATATATATATATATATATATATATATATATATATATATATATATATATATATATATATATATATTGTTGTTTTTATTGTACCAAATTAAGATACAAAAATCTCTTGTTCGTTTGAGAGTGATCAATATAATGTAAGTGTTTACAAAATAGATCAATAATAATAATAATAATAATAGAGTTTGATTATTTGAAAAAAATACAACTTTTTGATGGTACTTGAAGTTTCATGCCCTTCGGCAATCATCAGCCATATTTTATTCTTTTAAAACAAGAAAAACCGTTAAAAAATACAAAATACAAAAATTAACAGAAAAAACAATAACAAAGCAATAGAATGAGTTCTGACGTCAAAACAAAATTTTTAATTAGAAAATTGTTTAATCAGCCGTGTCGAAGTGGGCGAGAAGAAACTTGTTTCGATGCCTGCATTTGGATATCATTTCACTTTTTTTGTTAATTAGATTTTTATTTTTGGAAAACAGAATTTGATATTTTTCATTTATACACAGTTTGCAAGACTTCATGGTTGGGTTGTAAGCATTGCACTGCCTAATTATTTTCCATTTAATAACTGGATTTAAATTTGCATCTTTCAGTTTCCAAAATTCTTTTGATAGTTCAGTGTCATTTTTGTATTTTTGAATGGTAAAAGATTTTACATGGTTGGCATATCTAATTTTGAATGGTGTTTCGCTTATACCGATGTATAGTTTGATGACAGGATTGGTAGTAGGATTAGTTGAACTTATTTTAGCTTGGTATACAATGTTTTTTGTTAAGCATTGGTTTGATAGAGGGCAGGTGCTTTTATTAAGGCAGTTGCAATTGGTTTTAGGTAGATCTTTTTTGTTGTTCATAATTTGTCGATTGTGTGCATTTAGGATAGATTTCATGTTCGGCATACAGCTATAACTTACTTTTATGGTGTTTCTGTTGAAGATTTTGTGGAACTTGTGGTTTATTGGAAAGTGTTTGTTGACTAAAGTTAAGAAGCTTTTTCCTATGTTAGTGCTTACATTTTTGCTGAAAGGTGGGTTAAACCAAATGATGTTGCGTTTACGGTTTTTTGTATAAGGTGAATTTAAATTAGGGTGGTATGAAAGTTTATGATTAAAACCGGACTTTAACAGTGCGTCATTGTATGCAGGGGTAGATCTTTGGAAAATTTCTTCACTTGAGGAATTTGCAGACAATCTTAACTCAATTGAATGCGGAAGCTGTTTTAAAATATTTGGCGGGTGGTTTGAATCAGTGTGAATATAATTTAAAGAATTTCCGGGCTTAGAATATGGTTGGAAAGTATGGTCATTTAGATTTAATGTGACGTCGAGGTAATTTACAATTTTCATGTTGCATTGTATTGATATATTGAGTTCGTTTTTTTTAAATATTTCAACAAGATGTTTTTTAATTTTTTCCATTTGGGGGCCACTCATGTTTTTAAAAACTGCTAAGCCGTCATCGCGGTATAGTCCGAAATCATTTTTATTATAAACCTGTGCAACTTGAGCAAATCTCCCAAGCAAATCTCAACCCCAAATCAAAAAACCCCAAGCAAATCTCCGACATGACTGCATTTGAAAACGATCTGATAGACCTAATAAAAAACATTAAATTCCGTAAAGTCTACAATAATTTCCAAAACAAATTAAAGAATGACATATCTACCATACGCAATAGCAAACTTACTTACACTTTTTCCGATAAAACATCCAATTTATATAATATATCTAAAGAAAATTACACCCATTTACTTACAAACGCTATCACCTCAACATACAAAAAATCGAATACAAAAATAAAAAACCAAATAAATAAAGAAGGTAAACAGATATTACAGAATCACGACGTTTTTAATAAAATTAATATTAACACACCTTCAAATTGTTTTATAAAATTAAAAGACCATAAAGAAAACTTTACAAACAACCCAACTGTCCGTTTATTAAACCCCGCCAAAAACGAAATCGGCAGAATTAGCAAAGTTATACTTTCTAATATAAACTCTGAACTTGTCAATAAACTTCACCTCAATCAATGGAAAAAAACACAAGATACCACAAACTGGTTTAATTGCATCAGAAATAAACACCTTTGTAAATTCCTTGTTTTTGACATTGTTGATTTTTACCCATCAATAACAGAAAAATTACTCAACAATGCTATCCATTTCGCTGAACAACATCTAAATATTGAACCTAACCATAAATCATTGATCTATCACGCAAGGAAGTCATTACTATATAATGATGATCAAGTTTGGATTAAAAAATCAGGCGGTTTATTCGATGTTTCAATGGGAGCATTTGACGGAGCTGAAGTTTGTGAACTCGTGGGAATTTATCTATTGTCTCAAGTTGCACAGGTTTATAATAAAAATGATTTCGGACTATACCGCGATGACGGCTTAGCAGTTTTTAAAAACATGAGTGGCCCCCAAATGGAAAAAATTAAAAAACATCTTGTTGAAATATTTAAAAAAAACGAACTCAATATATCAATACAATGCAACATGAAAATTGTAAATTACCTCGACGTCACATTAAATCTAAATGACCATACTTTCCAACCATATTCTAAGCCCGGAAATTCTTTAAATTATATTCACACTGATTCAAACCACCCGCCAAATATTTTAAAACAGCTTCCGCATTCAATTGAGTTAAGATTGTCTGCAAATTCCTCAAGTGAAGAAATTTTCCAAAGATCTACCCCTGCATACAATGACGCACTGTTAAAGTCCGGTTTTAATCATAAACTTTCATACCACCCTAATTTAAATTCACCTTATACAAAAAACCGTAAACGCAACATCATTTGGTTTAACCCACCTTTCAGCAAAAATGTAAGCACTAACATAGGAAAAAGCTTCTTAACTTTAGTCAACAAACACTTTCCAATAAACCACAAGTTCCACAAAATCTTCAACAGAAACACCATAAAAGTAAGTTATAGCTGTATGCCGAACATGAAATCTATCCTAAATGCACACAATCAACAAATTATGAACAACAAAAAAGATCTACCTAAAACCAATTGCAACTGCCTTAATAAAAGCACCTGCCCTCTATCAAACCAATGCTTAACAAAAAACATTGTATACCAAGCTAAAATAAGTTCAACTAATCCTACTACCAATCCTGTCATCAAACTATACATCGGTATAAGCGAAACACCATTCAAAATTAGATATGCCAACCATGTAAAATCTTTTACCATTCAAAAATACAAAAATGACACTGAACTATCAAAAGAATTTTGGAAACTGAAAGATGCAAATTTAAATCCAGTTATTAAATGGAAAATAATTAGGCAGTGCAATGCTTACAACCCAACCATGAAGTCTTGCAAACTGTGTATAAATGAAAAATATCAAATTCTGTTTTCCAAAAATAAAAATCTAATTAACAAAAAAAGTGAAATGATATCCAAATGCAGGCATCGAAACAAGTTTCTTCTCGCCCACTTCGACACGGCTGATTAAACAATTTTCTAATTAAAAATTTTGTTTTGACGTCAGAACTCATTCTATTGCTTTGTTATTGTTTTTTCTGTTAATTTTTGTATTTTGTATTTTTTAACGGTTTTTCTTGTTTTAAAAGAATAAAATATGGCTGATGATTGCCGAAGGGCATGAAACTTCAAGTACCATCAAAAAGTTGTATTTTTTTCAAATAATCAAACTCTATTATTATTATTATTATATATATATATATATATATATATATATATATATATATATATATATATATATATATATATATGTAATGTTGCAGAATAGACACGTTAAATCATTTTATTAATTTGCTTTTTAAAATCTGCGATGGAGTTCTAATAAAAGTAAAAAGTAAGAAAAATTTAACTATTTCATTAATTTAATTAATTATAGCGTTTTTCATTTCTCTTACCAAAAGGTAAGATAAACACATTTAATATAAAAAAAAAATTTTAACATATTATATTTTTTTAACATATTCATATTTAGTAGTTACATATTTATTATTTTTTATTTAGTAGTTGTATCTATTATTTTTACTTTTAAAAATCAAATATTTTAGATGGCTTTACAACGTGTTAATCGCGGAAGACCAAGTGGTTCAACAAATATTGTTCCAGAAGTAGAAATACTAAATGAGGCAGCAATATTAACGGAAAATTGGTGTTTGTTTGAACTTGGGTCTTGTTTAGATCAACCCATATCTACACTACGATGGTTAGCTCAGAGGAAGCTTATTAAAAACAATTTTTTTTGTAATCCCTGTAACCGACATTTTACATTAAACGCTTACAAAAGAACAGTGGATGGGTACTGCTGGTACTGTAAAGAATGCAAGCGGCGTCGAAGTGTTCGCGATGAATCATTCTTTACCAGAAGTAAATTGTCATTTAAACAAATTATACTCTTTATTTATTGTTGGAGCAGGGATATGCAACTAAAAGACATACAGCATGAAGCCCGCTTGATTAGTGTCAACCATACGCTTGTAGATTGGGGTAACTTCTGTCGAGATGTATGCGAAGTAGAGATTGAAACTAATCCTAATGTTGTTGGTGGCATAAATAACGATGGTACTGCAATTGTTGTGGAAATAGATGAATCTAAGTTTTTTCATCGCAAGTATCATCGCGGACAATGGCGCCCTGGTCATTGGGTATTCGGTGGAATAGAAAGGGGTTCAGGTAAATGTTTTTTAGTAGAAGTTCCCGATCGCACTGCAGAAACACTTCAGGATATGATTTTACGTTATATTTTACCTGGAACTCATATCGTTTCCGATGGTTGGGCTTCATATGGGGGAATTGAAAACATCCAAAACGGTATTTATTCACATGCTGTTGTTGTTCATGAACGCAATTTCGTTGATCCCCTAGATGATGAAGTTCATACCCAAAATGTAGAAAATCTATGGATGCGGGTAAAACGCAAATTGCGACGACAGTTTGGGACATCAGAAGATCTATTTACATCTTATCTTCATGAGTTTATTTGGCGTCAACGTTTTAAAAATTTCCCTTTGTTTTCAGCATTTATTTCTTGCATTTCACGTCAATATCCTGCTTAAACTATAACATAAACGGCTATTTTCATAGCCACATATTTTTAAAAAACACATTAGCATGAACAATAGTTCTAACAAAACTATATTTTTAATTATTGAAATAAATACAATTATTTATTTCAAATAATTGTATTTAATAGATTATTATTAAAAAAATAATTAAATAAATATTAATAAAAAATTATTAATAAAATAAAAAATTAAAAAAAAGTTTTTAAACAAAAAAACTATTTTAATAACTACTTTGAAATTTATCTTTTATGATATTTATGTTCCATTTTAAAGAACATTCCATTTTATTCATTCATTCAATAGAATTTTTTAAGTATCTACGAACGAGAGCGCAAAAAGCTAAAAGATAATTTTATTTAACGTGTCTATTCTGCAACATTACCTATATATATATATATATATATATATATATATATATATATATATATATATATATATATATATATATATATATATATATATATATATATATATATATATATATATATATATATATATATATATATATATATATATATATATATATATATATATATATATATATATATATATATATATATATATATATATATATATATATATATATATATATATATATATATATATATATATATATATATATATATATATATATATATATATATATATATATATATATATATATATATATATATATATATATATATATATATATATATATATATATATATATATATATATATATATATATATATATATATATATATATATATATATATATATATATATATATATATATATATATATATATATATATATATATATATATATATATATATATATATATATATATATATATATATATATATATATATATATATATATATATATATATATATATATATATATATATATATATATATATATATATATATATATATATATATATGTATATATATATATATATATATATATATATGTATATATATATATATATATATATATATATGATATATATATATATATATATATATATATATATATATAGAGAGAGAGAGAGAGAGAGAGAGAGAGAGAGAGAGAGAGACTGTTAGCCTATATTTATTTTATATTAATTGATCTTCAATAATACAATATAATAAAAATTAACAAATTTAAAAATTCCTATCAAGAAAAGAAAAAAATTCAAAAATGGAGGGTTAACCTCAAATAAAATTACTAATACTTTACATAAAATCTAGAAATGGAGGGCTAACCTTTATAACTATAATATTAATTAACTTGATATTACTTAACATTAATAAATAACCTAATATTACTTTACATTACGTGCTTATCAAGAAAATGTAAGAATCTAGAAATGAAGGGCTAACCTTTGGCAAAATAATAGTACACAGATGAAGTGCAAAGTCCTATGGCTTACCTTCTCGTTGGTGCACTTTCTTAAGTAAATTAGACTTCAAAATACATGTCTAATTTATGAACGAAATAGCCAAGGTAACATTAGTGAAAAATTCTATAAATAAATAGATACTACAAAAACAATACAAAACAAATTTAGTTATTATTTAATGGTGAGCGAAAGATACTATGACTCAAAATGAGGTTTTGACTTTTTATAAAACGAAGACCAGATATATTACTGAATTGGGGAGAAATGTAGGAGAGTGCTTCTACATTGACTTATTTAGGGATAACATGCAAGGAAATGCTGCTACATCGACTGAGGGTTTGGGTTAAGACAGGTATAGATCATTCGATGTAGCAGCACTCTCATACATTCCTCCTCAAATCAGTAATATATCTGGTCTTCGTTTTTAAAAAAAATCAAAACCTCATTTTGAATCATAGTATCTTTCGCTTACCTTATTTAATAGCATTAAAAAGCGGTGTAATTCCTAAATAAAACCCGTCCGTGGCATGGCTGCCCCACACTTGTTACGCCTTTTTCTGTCCCTCCACTTTTGAAATTGACTGTACTTAAACCCTAGGGATGTTAAGGGGGGTCTATTCAAAAAAAATCGCATCACCCTTTAAAAATGCTAGATCCGCCCCTGTTAAGAATACTTTAATGGTCTTATTTGTGATAAGACCTAATGGTCTTATCACGAATAAGACCATTATCACTAAGCACCGCCACAAGGGCTTAAGTATTTAATGAGCTAGTTCCCCATTTCGAGCTCTACCGATAACGTATAAGTGTTTCGAATAGGATTCGAAATTGCAATCCTTATACAATGAGTTCCGTGCTCTAATCACTACGCTACGGCTGCTCAATACAAAAATTAAACTCATGACTGGGGTATAAAGAAGACAATATTTGTCATATCACTACGACTCGTAAACATTGATGTGTTCAAACTATAGTTTATTTACACATTCTACAATTACAATTGAGATTGATCTCAAAATTTAGATATAAGTCAGAATCTAGGGAGAATCTAGGGAGTTTGCATTCACAAAACTTCATGGTTTTATACTTTTCTAATTAAAATGGTGCAATTGAGCATAGAAATTAACTAACGAGATTTAATCTCACTACCTGTATATAATGTCGCCCTACGCAAGCATAAGTTCTTTTTTAATTTACACAGCGGGGGACTTTAAATCAAAATGGCGAGATTGAGTTCAAGTGGGCAAGAATCAGTGCTTTTGATGCACTGTACAATTTATAATGGTATTGCCATATAAAATCTAAATAACTTTACATAGTTTTGGTTGCTGAAGGAATAAACTATCTAATGATGTATAGTTCAGCTGTGCAAGTCTAATAATAGCCTGTTAACATCAATTTTAGTGCGGATGTGGGCTAGGTTAGATTAAGTCACCATACGGTTGCGTTATAGTAAAAAAAAATGATTTTTTAGAGAAGGAATTAAATTTCTTATTATTCATATATTTTCATTTAATTTTTTTAAAAAAGCATTTTACTACCCCTGTTATTAAAAATGTTTATTAAAATAATTTTCTTTATGATTTTTTAACCAAAGTTTTCTCGTCTGATTTCCAAAGTTTACGGGGAAAAAAATCAGACGAAATATCGTCTAGGTATTGGTTTTCGAAGTTCAAAAGTGGCAATTTCAACCTCCAGGACGGATCTCATTTGGGGTGATCAATTGAGTTTGATGAAGAGGATAAAGCATTATCCACTGGGAAATGCTTAATTGCAACCAAACAGTCAATGCGGAACTTTATGTTCAAAAGATGTAAAGATTAAACAACGCTATCCAGAAAAAACAACCTAATAGGCAATACGAGGTTCTTCTGCAACACAACAGTGCCCGTTTCCACATTATCATTATAACCAAGGAGGCGATTCAAATGCTTGAATTGAAAATGCTGTCACATCCTCTATACTCTCCAGACTTAGCGCCATCGGATTTCCACCTCTTCCGATCTCTTTCAAACGCTTTACTCAATGTTTCGCGTCGAACTACGGGCGTGGTTAAACGAATTTTTCGAATCGAGGTCGGGCGATTTTTACCGAAACTTGTTGAACGTTGTGAGCAAGTCAAAACCAACAACAAAAAATACTTTTTTGAATAAATTGTTGGTATTTTATGTTTAAAAATAACGTTTTAAAAAAAACAGCAAGAATTTATCTGAAAGCCCAATATAATACAATCTTTATTAATTACAAAAGACGTCATTCATAACAAGTAATAAAAATGATTTTTTTTTAAATGTAACAGTACGAAAGTTCAAGCTTTATGTAGAGTAAGATGCTAAATGGACCAGTTATATGAATTTTAAGTTGAAAAGGCATATTAGCCCTCTTTTATTTCTGATGAAAGTCTTAGTTGTAAAGTTTAAAATATAAGTAATAAATTTATACTCTCATCTGCCAAATAACCGGGGGGATCTTAATAAACAGGAGGGTCTGAGTTATAACTATAAAATCTAATAAACAGGGAAATCTTAATAAACAAAAAGAATAAAATATTCCGCAGTATTTTTTAATAGGCGAAACGGCATGAGAACTGGGGCAACAGTTGGACATCACTTTTAGTGAAAATTTAAAAGGAACAGAATCATACTTAATGACGCCATCTTTGGATCGGTTTTTTATATGGTTCATGTTAAAACGACTTTTATATTAAATATTTAAATTATTTATTAAATCATGCATTTTAGGTCTGATGACGGTCTAAGTATCGAAAAGTATAACGTTCGAAATATAAAGAATAGATTAGTACTCTTACCTGCCAAGTAAATGGCGGATTCTTCATAGTAAGTAAATGACGGATTCTTCATAGTAAGTAAATGGCGGATTCTTCATAAATGAGAAGATCAGAATTAAAAAAAAGTGCATAATAAAAAAAATAAACTTTCGATGAAAAATTTTTTTCAACATTTTGAAGGCTGCAGCAAATAAAATTAAAATTAGTCAGAGGCGAATATGAATTAGAAATGGTTTAGCTCCTTGGATGTCACAACGACTGTCTTATGAGGTAGCATTACAATTTTTCTTATAACTGTTTTAATAATGAAAACTATACCTATTATTGCTTTTATATTTTAAAGTTTCATATCTCAAGTGAATCAATGCATGCTTATACATTTTTAAAATTTTAAAATTTGAGAAACCGTTTGTATTGTCTTGTCACACTTTGAAACACCGTGCAATTTCACTGTTTGTCAAAGTGTGGCAAGACCGTCATTTTGTCATTAATGACAAAAAATACGCGCTGTCTAAGACATACAATTGTGGCCAAAAGTCTGTTGTATGCTCAAATATAATTGCTTTTTGCTTCATTTTGCTGTTTTAAGCTTGTTGAAAGCCTAGAAATGAACCAAAAAGCTGTCAGTTTTATGGCTTGAACTAATTGAGATAATCTTTTATTTAAAAAAATGAAATAATAAAGCTTTTTTCTTTGTCTATGTTGTGTTCTTTGTTTAATTTGGATCAACAATTTCTTACCAAAAATGCAATTTTCACCTAAAAAACGTAGTCAGATTGTTGCATTAGTTAACTCGGGTTTAACCCAAGCAGCTGTGGATCAACATCTGAATGTTTTCCAGCAAGTTGTGCCATTGACAATCAAACTTTGGCGAGAGACAGGTGATGTGAAATCGAAATGTCGAGCTGGACGCCCTAACGCTACAACTCCTGCTACAGATCGAGTGATAAATAAATACGTGTTGTAGAATCCAATGATATCTTCCTCTGCTGTAGCAAGTCAACAGCCACACAGAGTTAGTGCAAGAACCGTTTGACGACGTTCAAGTGATATTCTTAATTTAAAAGCGAACCGACCTACACGAAAACCGCTGTTATCAAAGAAGAACGTTCGTGACAGATAACTTTTTTGTTGGAAATTTAAACATTACACTAGTGAAAAGTGGAATGAAGTAATTTTTAGTGACAAAAGTAACATAAAGTTGTTTTCTGCAGCACCAAGATATGTTCGCCGTCGTGTCAATAAAAAATTTACTTCTCAGCGTCTGGCAGAGGCTCCCTCACATTTTTCCAGAAAATACAACTATGAATGCGCAGAAAAATATTGACATACTGGGTGAAAAGCTTTCGACAGTTTTGCAGATTCACAACTGCAAACTGTTAATGCATGACAATGCTCCCTGCCATCAAGCAGCTTCAGTGGAAAACTGGCTTCGGAATCATGGGGTTGAGGTTCTAGGTTCTTGGCCGGGGCATAGCCCAGACCTCAACCCCATTGAAAACCTGCGGCATATAATGTAACTAAAGATAAAGAGTAACCATCAAACTCTGCGTATAAACATGTAAAATAATGGCAACATGTAATAGGATTTAAAATTAGGTAATAAAATTAGAGCTATTTCCTTTGAAATTTTCAAAGTTACGAAATTTATTGCAGCGGCAGCAAATAATTAAGTATAAAGTTAATGATATTGTGAAACTTACATAAAGGCATTATTTATATTAAGGTATTAAATTATCGTAGTAATAATTTATATTTAGGTATTATTTATATTCTACGATTAATTTATATTAAGGTATTACTTTATATTAAAATATTAAATTATTATAGAAGCAATTTATATTAAGGTATTTATAATAAATGAGCATGTTGTATAAGGTTATTATCATATATTTAGGTAAACAATTTATATTAAAGGGTAAGTTTATATTAAAGTATTTCTTTTTAAATACTGAAAAAGTTACTTTTATTATATTTTGATCTTTTTGCGCTCTTGATGGACAACAAAGTTTTGCTTATCTAGCATTGGTAATCTAGTATTGTTACTGCGTTGTGTATAACGTAACTTAATTCTATTTTGAATCGGTTTTATAATTATTGTAAATTATTGAAAATCATTTTAAAATATTTGTTATCATTTTTATTATAAAATATTTGTTATTATTTTTTTTAAATTAGAAAATTACTTTTCTAAATAGTCAAAGAAAAACTTGTGAAGTGAAATTCATTTATTAAATCACACAAAAGAAATTCTTTCTGAAAACTATAGTTTATATAAACTAATAAAAAATAATAATAAAATATTAGATCTGAAAAGAAATAAAATCCCTTCTCCAACTAAAAAAAAATTTCTAGAAGACGCTTATTAAATAATTCTATTGCAATTTTCCAAACAATCATTTTGTTTGGCTTTTAACTCTACTTCGCTTGTAATTTGTTTGCAATTTTGTTTTAATTTGTTTTGGTCGTCGACGTTTTAGTATTATTATTTCTCCAATACCATAATAAGTTTTTCGGCGGTATCAACTTCGTTTGGGTTACAAATTGGATTTACTATTTCCAAATATTTTGCAAATGAATTAAAAGATTGGATACTTTCTAGATCAATGTTTAAACTCATAAGTAGTTCATAATAATAAATATCCGATTCCATAGCTAATAGCTGTTTAAACTTCATAACTGTTCTACATTCGCCAGATTGATTTTTGCGAAATGCTTTTGTTTGTCCAGAATGGTATTCGCTATGTTGATATCTACGTATTCTATTTATGTATCTAGAACAACAATCACTAGATTGATATTTGTGTATTTTGTTTAGGGGTCCAGAATGTTTTTTGTGCTCAATTTGATTTAAATTTAAACCCAATATTGCGTAATCACTTGATTGGTTATTAGTAGCAATTAAACATTGATTTTTATTACAGTTATTATTTGAATTTGAAATAACTTTTTCGTCAATCAGGTTCTCTCTTTCATCAATGAAGTAGTTATGTTCACTCAAACAGTCACTGTGTTCGTAAGTTAGTACTAAAGCTTTTTCTCGACCTTCAATTTTTGTTTCATCAAGCAAAACGTTGCATATAGTTGCGCTACTCATTACTGAAAAAAATGACAAAACCAGTATGATGGGTATTATCTTAAACTCAAATGTTTTTAAAACTTAAATGGTTTCTTTGAGTGTTTTTTTATTTAAAGTATATATAACTTCAAAACTTTATAAAGGTTTTTAAAATTTAAAACAAATATTTAACTTGATAATTTGTCTCAACTTTTGTTTTCACTTGTTTTGAACATCACTTTTAATTGGTAGGCCACAAACGATATCGTGTTATCTTTCTAATAATTACATTACATTAAGATGCGAATAACAAAAGTTATGAAACAGTTAAAAATTGTCTTAAAAGTATATTAAAATTGTTGATAATGAACGCATTTTAAAGATTTCATACGAAGCCTATTTACTATTTAATCGTGCATTTAAAGCGGCGTCTACATGTGTTTGGGCCGATTTTTAAAAAAAGCAAAACGATTTTAGCAAACCCCTGCAGCTGCAACTGAAAGACAATTTTATATTTCCTAAATAGCTGCGATCAATTTTTAAGTAACTTGAAAAATTTGATTTTTTTTTTTAATATTTTTTTAAAAAAGCAAATTGATTTAATGTAATATATTTCATTGATTTATTAAGATTGTACACCAGGAAAAAATGAAATTGTAAAATATTACATAAAATGTTTACTTGCGAGGAAATTTTTATAATTATTTTTATTTAAAATACATACTGATAAATTAATTAAGAATTCATAATGGCGGAAAAAAATATTTTGAAATCAAAATATCTTTCTTTAGTCAAAAGTTTGTGGTTTGAAAACTTTCATAATTAAAAAAAATTATAAAATTTACACTCCTTTTGTAAATTTAAAGTAACAAATTATTTAACCAAGATCAAGATAATCTAATATAACTAATATATATGTAGAAATTCATATTGGATTTTACTCAGATGAGGCTCAAGAGGATTTAAACAAAGAAATTCAAAATGACAGGTTTAATCATTCTGCTAAAATTTCAACGCCAAATGTTATGAAGAACCAAATAAATCATCTGCTCAACAAATTCAGCTTATAAGCTTATGAGTTACTTAAGTTTTCATTTTTAGAATTTTAAAAAAAAGTTAAAAAAAACTATAATGTAAAAAGCAAGAAAATACCCTGCTAAACCAATAGTTACATTAAATTATCTTGCTCAGCATTAAAGACCACCATCTTTTTATTTTTAAACATTTAAACTGTTTTTCAATTCTTTTGAAAATTTTAAATTCATTTATTTTACACAAGCAACATTTGCTAAAACTGACGTTTTACAAGTTTTACAAAGTATCAATAATAACACTTTAGTACATACAACAAGTTAATGTTAACACCATTTGTGTTAACATTAAATCGTTACTGAATGCGTTTCAAGAAAACCATATCACAGAGTAAATTGCTTTATTTCCATTTTAAGTTTCACCGTGTGTTTATTGAGTAATTCATTAGCTAGTAGATTTTGAAAAGTAGGAAAAATCAGAGTCTTAATCATTGAATTGACATTAATGAGTTAATTTTTTTTTTTGTTAGTATTCTAGTACTCGCACCTTGTATTAATTGTATTTATAGAGCAAAATTGTTGTTAATAATCTTTTTCAAAAAAACCAGTAAAATTTAACAAATTCGCCATAAATGGCGTATTTTATATTTTACGTTTTTAGTTTTAACTTTTTAATTTTTAGTTTTTTCATTTTTATCAAGCTTGCACACAGATATTGGGCCAACGTATGTAAGACCATTGTAAATGTTGGACTATGCCTTCGCAGAGAGGTGAACTCAAAAACTCCCAGTTTTAAATTATAACTTATCTTTTTAAAAACTTTTTTTCGTATTCTCAGACATATATATTAGTTATATTAGGGGGATAGTAACTTTATAGATCTGAAGGTTAAGAAATAAATAAAAAAAATTAAAGCAAAAATTAAAAATTTCAGAGAATTTTACGACACTTTTATTGACATTTCAAAATAGTTAAGACCAAAAAAATATGTTTTTTCTAATACTTCAGATGTTGAAAGATCCTTTTATGTCTAATAAAATCTTTATTTGTATATATAAAACCATAAGGAGATAACATGTGAAGTGTCACAAGCCTCAGGAGCTGCTCTTTGTTATATATAAAGATTCTCATTGAAAATGGGAAAACATGGCTAGAAGCTCAAGTAGAATTTAATAAATTTGGTAAGAAAATATTATTTCCGGTAATGCAAACCGACTCAAGCCATGAGAAGAAGTGCGTGAAAGAAGAGGGACAAAGTTGCGGTATTAGATCAACAGTATCAAGAAACACTGATCACAGCAATATTTAAGGCTCAGAAAGCGGTTAATACAGATAAACAAGAGATTGTTACAGTAAAAGAAAACTTATTAAATAAATCCAGAAAACACATAAAAATGATTACATTAGGTGACCAAAATCAAATGGTAAAAAACATTTTCTTACAACATAATGAAGATATTTATCCAACACTTCATGACCTGTTTGCAGAAAAACAAAATTGTTATCAAGATGAAGATCAGATGAAAAAGAATTTTTGTGGTCTTCAAAGTATTATAGACCATACTCTCCAGTAAATAACGCAACTTTCAGAAAGCCGAACAGTTTGAGAAAACTTCTTCTTGATGAAAATTTGTTTGAGAAAGCTTCTTCTTGATGAAAATGGATTTTTATATTGCAACGTAGGCTTTATCGGGGCTTCAAGTCAGTTACAAATAACAGACTTACAAACAAAAATACAGTCAGTGTACTAACAAACAAAAGTACAGTGTAATATATCTAAAGTAGGAAATATCGAATTAAGAAATCATTTTCAGACTGCTATGATACCTTTAAAACTAATTGCGGATAATCAAATACCCACTTTTACCCGGTAAGTTAAATTTCAGTGCGTAAAAGAGCTCAAGTTGCTTTATATCGAGAAAGAAGAGAGGTTAAGATCTGAAGTTTTACATTTTTCACAATGCTTAATTAAAGCGTGTACACGAAATAAGTGTGAAAGTATAAAAACAACTATAAAAAGGTTCTCATTGACTTTTGAGGCAACTAAATATAAATTTTAATACATTAAAATGAGAAGATAAAGTATTTCAAAGAAATTAGACCCAAGTCTACTATCATAAGACCCACGTCTAATATCACAAGACCCACGTCTAATATCATAAGACCCACGTCTACTACCATAAGAACCACGTCTAATATCATGAGACCCACGTCTACTATCATTAGACCCACGTCTACTATCATGAGATCCACGTCTACTACCATGAGACCCACTTCTACTATCATGAGACTCACGTCTACTATCATGAGACCCATGTCTACTATCATGCGATTTAGTTGGAGGTAAAAGATTTTTTTTGTTAACTTTAGCATATATTTTACCTAAAAGCGTGAACGCAGAAATATAGGGTGCGGATTTTATTCATACCTGCAAGTAGCTTGCCAAATCAGAGCTTTTTTAGCAATTTATCATTTTTAGCAATTTATCATTTTTTGTGTATTTGAATTTCTTATTTGCTTTTTTTCTATATTTGGAATTATAATAGACAACACCAGGAATTTGCCGATGATCATACTTTATATAAGTTTCAAATTCTTTAATAGTTCAGAAATTTTTAGAAATATATTTGTCATAGAACTTTCTTCAGTGGGTTCTTGCATTTTTTTTGAACAGTCAGACTCTTTTTGTGATTTGAAAGCTTGAAGAACATGTTTATATCATTTTAAGTTAAATGGAAAAAATTAAAATCTTATTTTGAAACCATTACATGTTATCAACAAAATACAAACACAATGAAAAATATATTAATACAACCATTGAAAAAAAATTACGCATTTACTCTTTCATATTTTTTTGTGTACACGCTTTAAAGTAGGAAAAAAAACCCACCTATATAATTGAATTTACTATCTTTAATAAGAAGGTATAATGCTCTGACAAATAATAGTTGCACTCAACCCTTTAGTGTTTGCGGGGAAAAACCTTCCCAAATGAATGATGTTAATAAGATTAATGCTCAGGAGTTGTGATGAAAAAATATTCCATCTTGGATTAAGTTTTCTACACTGCTGGATTTATACTTTTTAATATCTTCTACATTTAGAACATAAAATAGACATTTAAAAGTTTCAGGCAAGGACAGCTGATAAAAAAATAAATGTGGCGTAAAGAAAAAAAGTTGTTTAGCAAAAATGTTGAGAATAACTGAGCCTTGTAATAGACCTTCTCAGACCAGGATTTGGTAACACAAATGATGACAATACAGCAAAAAAAGCACTTGTAGATTCAGAAGTTTTTGCTAACACCATTGATCCAATGTCATGTGTATAGCAATTCAACTTGCACGCATACATTGAGCCAGCGTAAGTAAAACCATTGCGAACATCGGCTATTATATATATATATATATATATATATATATATATATATATATATATATATATATATATATATATATATATATATATATATATATATATATATATATATAGACAAACTTTTTTAATTTTAAAACCATATACTAATAAAAAAACTTGCTTCGACTCTAACCATCTTCAGTCAACATTAGTTATCTTTACTTGCAGTTAAATATTCAAACTTGTAAAATACCTATAAAAATGTTTCATAATGACAAAATTTGCCAATATAAAAAAAAAAAATTTATACTTTAATTGAAGTGTTTATACTTGAAGTGCTGATTTTATAAAATCTGGATCTTCTATATCTATTAATTTAGTTGGTAGCATAAAAGAAAATAAATTTAAAACTTCCTGCATCTCTTCAAATCTGTTGTTTATCTTATTTATAACTACATCTAAAACTTTACATCATACGATGAAAAAGATGTTGAGACATGAACATGTGATCTTCATGTTCAAAGATCTTCATTATTAAAACGATGATCGCTTGATACTTAATCAAATTGACTTTTTTTCTCTCCCAAAAAAAGTTGGATAAATATTCCTTTCTTAAATTTTTTAAAGAAAAAATCGTAGATAAATTTAAAGAAACAAAAAGAAACACACAAAAAGAAATTAAATTAAAATTAAAGAAAAATTGAAAAAAATAAACAAGGAAATCTAAGAAAGTTAAAGTAACGTAATAAAAAAGAACGAAGAAAAAAAAAACAACAACAATCAAATCGTATCTATATCTTATCGTCCTATCTCAGTTCTACCAGTCTTTTCAAAAATGTTAGAAAAAATAATGTATAACAGATTGTACACTTATCTTATTGACAATAAACTTCTTTATAAAAATCAGTTTGGTTTTTAAAGAAAAAGTTTTACTGAACACGCTATTCTCCAAGTAACGCGCAGTATTGCCGACTCTTTTAAGAATTCTCAATTTACTCTTGGCATATTTATTGATTTGTCAAAAGCTTTTGACACTGTTAATTACCATATTTTATTGAAAAAGCTAGAAAGCTATGGTATAAGAGATGTAACCCTAAACTGGTTTAAAAGTTATCTAAGTAACCGTAATCAATTTGTTTATAACAAAGAATCTTCGACTCAATTTTTAACGAATGTAACATGTGGTATTCCCTAAGGATCCATACTTGGGCCACTCTTATTTTTTATATACATAAATGATCTTTACAAAGTTTCTAATTTAGCGACTATAACTTTTGCTGACGATACGAGTTTATTTCAGTCCAACGAAGACATTAAAATACTCTTTAACAATATGACTGAGGAACTTAAAAACATTTCATATTGGTTAAAAAAAAAATAGGTTGTCTTAAATACCGATAAAACAAAATGGATAAGAGAAAAAAATACAAAATTCAAACAAATTGATAATATTTCAATGAAAATTGCTAAAAGCATTGGAGTTCTATATAAAGTTAGACATATATTAAATAAACATCAATTAACATAACTATATTATTCATTTATTCATTGCCATTTAAATTATGCAAATATAATATGGGGAAGCGCTCACAAAACCAAACTTAAATCTCTCTATCGACATCAGAAACACGCAGCTCGCACAATTAATTTTGCAAATCGTTTTTCAAGCTCAACACCACTTCTTAAAGAAATGAAAGTTTTGAATATTTACGAACTAAATGTTTTGAAAATTTTATGTTTTATGTTTAAATGTAAAGAAAATATATCACCTAATGTATTTATAAATCTTTATAGTTTAAAACCTAAAAACAAATATAATCTTTGTGCCAGTAAAAGTATCGAAGAGCCATTTTGCCAAACTAAATTTGACCAGTTTTGTATTTCTTATCGTGGTTCTTCTCTTTGGAATAAAATAATTTTACCTAATTTCGATTTTTCTTTTAAATGGTCTTACTCTTCTTTTAAACGGAAAGTAAAAGAAATTATCTTTTCAACACAAAATATTTATATCTATTTTTAGTATTTAAGTTATTTTTTTTATTTATTTTGATTTATACTTTATTTTGTTTATTATATAGACTGAGAATATTGTATTCTTTTTGTAATATAGATTGTAGATTGTAAAGGGCTTCATGATAAGATCCTGTGATCTTCTAGAAGTCCTGCCGGTAATATATTCAATGTAAATTTACTTTGTACATATTTTGGCTAATAAAAAAAAAAAAAAAAAAAAAAAAAAAAATCAAAATCAAAATTCGAATAAAATAACGCTTATGAAAATGTTTTTAAATATATATTTTTTGAAATTGTTATGTTTTTAATTTATGGTTACTATACGTCCTCTGTGAAATATATTAAAACATGGTTACTATACGTCCTCTTTTCCCCAGATCTGTCGTCTTTTATGTCTTAAAAAAATTTGACTGGGGAAGTTTCTTCAATTATACGCAAATGTCTGGATTTTCACTTGAAGAGTAACCAATCTAGGTTTCTGTTCAGGTGTAGAAAAGTCTTTTTTTTTTTTTTTTTTAATATTTACGGTACTGATAGTATCATAAATATTAAAAATATTTAATAGAAATTTGTGAGTTCAAATTTTAAAGCGTTATGACATTAGCAAGTGAAAAAAAAAAAAAAAAATTCATAATTGAAATTTGAAGTGTTTTGGACCTTAATACGAAACCCTCATAATATTGAAAAAACGCAAAGTTCTTACTTATTTAATTCTTATTATTTACTCTAAGTTTTATATTTGAACCATTTTAAAATGCAAAATATTATACAAAAAAATTTGTTGAGGATTGGTTTTAACATATGGTTTTAACCTATTTGAGTTTATTCATAAGCTCGCTAAAGCGCGTAGCTTATGAATAAACTCAAATAGGTCAACCTGCCCCGGTCTACACTATAATTCAAGTGTTATTTTGAGTTTACACAAATTTTTGTTTAGATCCCTAACACGTGTAATATTTTATACTCTCTATTGTTTTTGAGAATTGTTTTTTAAAAAGTAAAAAAGATATTTAGTTTACGGGAACTATGAACCTTAAAAAATGCAATAAGAAGTTATAACGTCATTTTTTTATTTCCTGTAAAATTTTTTTATTTCCTGAAAAAATTTTTTTATTTCCTGTAAAAAAAAAAAAAAAAAAACTTTGTCTTACTAATATTACGAAACGATTTTTTAAACTGGAAAATACTTGAATCAACGTTTTGATTTTAAAAGAACTAAATACATTTGTTTATCGTAAGTAAATCAAATTGCAAGTCAATAATTGTCTTTTGTATTATTTTAATTAATTTAACAGTTTTAAAAGCGTTTTTGGAGTTTATTTATATCCGCAAAAACATACTTAAAAGATCTTCCATATGAGGAAAAAGTGAGAGGAAATATCTCCTGAGTTATTGATCCTTAGGAAATGTGTTTTGCCGTGTTTTGTAACGCGCTTGCTCCCATAAAGTCAGCAAGTGAAGGCGCTATCGGTCGGAAATGCAAAACTAAAAGTTTTTTCCATGATTTCTTTTTTAAAACATTCATTAGAGTAAACTTAAATGTCGTTTATAATAACTAACATAAGCAAAAACTGTAGTCTAATTATATTTAAGTCGATGTCTCATCATATTTTTTTATTCAAATAATATACGAATTGATATGCGTATAATTATGAAAAGTTGATTGACATTACTCGACTTTATAGGCATTATAATATAATGCCTATAAAGTCAAGTAATGTCAATGAATTTTTCATAATTATATGACATATAATTTATATTGTATTATATAACATATAATATGACATATAATTTATATTATATAATATAATATATATATATATATATATATATATATATATATATATATATATATATATATATATATATATATATATATATATATATATATATATATATATATATATATATATACATAATTATATGACATAATTTATACATGACATATAATTTATATGTAATGTAATGTAAAATTAACTTAACAGAAAAAAAAAAATTAAAGTTATTAAAAGCTTAGTTTTTTTTTTAGATTGATTTAAATGTAAAATTGATTTAAATGTTTCATAATATATTTTAAAGTGAAGTATAAAAATAAAAAATGACAAATTTTTCAGCAAATCAAACTTCTAAGTTGATGACTAAGTTGTCTTATTTTAACGATGTGTTATATCAAATATATAATATAGAATAATATGGAATAATGTTAATATTATTATTAATAATCTACAATAATACAATTAATGATAAAAATATAGCATTCTTATTTTTTAGAACCAACTGCAACCCTCAATAAAAAAAATCAACTAATTTTTAATTTTTCGGGAAATGTGTTGTTTATAATGAACTTTTTCAAAAATATTGTTATTCGTAACAAACCCCGACCAAATGAAGAAACTACAGCTATACAAAGAGATCAAGGTTTATGTATTCAGCATTTAAGAAAATTATTTTTGGAGTTTCTCCACCCAACAGGCCCTATTAGTGTAGAGCAACAAGAACTTAAACAGTATCAGATGCTCCCTGTTTTCATCAAAGCTTTTAGTGATCTGCCTAAACCTAATAATTTTTCTGATAAATTTGGAGATGTTTTACAATTTGCTGGACACACTTCAAAGCTTATTGTATCTGAAGTTCAGCGTCGGGCTGCAAATAAAAGCAATTTACAAGCAAGCAAAGATATAATTGTTTTTCTATGCAGAAATAATGATGAATCTGAAAACAAAGGTTGGAATTTACTTCAGACATTGTTGATCCTTGCTGATGGAGAGCTTGCGATTATTGAATGTATGGTAGCAGCAACCTTACAGTCAACTCTTGTTAAATGCCTCAAATTGTTTTTCTTTTTGCCATTTGATTTTGGTTCATATGAAAAATTTGTAGAAGTGCAAAAATTACTGGTTCCTATTCTTGTTAAATTATGCAGTTATCCGATTACAGCAAAAGAGTTAGTTCGAACTGATGACATGGCCACATTGTTTGAAACACTGACTAGTAGTTGTAAAAGTGAACATATGATATGGAGAAGTGGAATATCTGAAGTTTTGGCTTCAATCACACGTCATTGCTTTACAAATGATGTTATAAGTTATATCAATGGTATGGATCTTTATTTGTTGCTTATTAAAAGTTTAATAAGGTTCTTTTTTTAAATTAAACTAGTAATATTTAATACTTAATTTAATATATATATATATATATATATATATATATATATATATATATATATATATATATATATATATATATATATATAATATATATATATATATATATATATATATATATGTATGTATATATATACATATATATATGTACAATACAAGGTCAGGTCAGGTTTTCCTGCTACTGGTAACATGTAACCCAGTACAACCTGCTCCATGTCCTGCTGCCTTGTAGGATACGCTTTTTTAGGCAAAGGCTAGGAGAAGTTAACTCCGAATTAAAACACCCCCTGCCTTGGGGCTCTTGGTTGAGTAAAGGCTAGAGATGGTGTCTCGATAAAAATACTCATCTTGGGCAGATGTTACATGCATCCAGCTGCTGTCTTGTAGAAGGCCTCCTAGGCAAAGACTTAAGGGGTAAACAGATTCTATCTGTTGACCAGCCTCGCACCCCTTCCTCATCTATTAGGCTGGCGCAGATGTATTTTTAATACATTGTTTCCAGTTTAGGATGTTGAACGCTGGATCTTCTTGACTCAATGCGTGGGTATTGCTTGTGTCTCTATTTTTACGACTGGGCAACTCATTCTATTATCTCCTAATGAGGGTACAGCTCTAAAACTCAGTTTTATGGTTCTGAGGCCGGCTGGTAGTCAGGTTTCCCGAACTCTGTGGTAGCTCTCAGAGAGGCTGATTCCATCAACAGCCGAAAAATATCAGAGTACTAACAGTGCCATGTTGCGCATGGATGGTGTCCCTGTTTGTACTTTTGGTGTGCATTGCAGAGGCCACATTTGGAGCCCTTTGTTACGGCTTAGGGTTTATTAATAGTAATAAGGCTATTGCTTAGTTGTTAAATAGTGTACTGAGTACTATCTATACTTGAGTCAAGTTCTTTATAAATTTAAAATGACTAATGTACCTAAAACTAAAAAACACAAAAAACCATCGTCATCACCAAGTTCTCTAAACCTATCATTTACTAATATTCGTGGTCTTCGAAGTAACTTTTCTTCAAATTGAGTCTTATCTCTTGCAAAGTTCACCAGACCTACTTGCTCTTTGTGAGACTAATTTGAGTTCGGCTGTCCCATCTTGTGATCATAGTGTTGATGGTTATCTTCCTTTAATTCGTAAAGACTCCAATAATCACATGCTTGGCCTGGGCATCTACATTCGTAAGAACTCACCCATTTGTTGTGAAACTAGGTTTGAATCTACAGACTATTCATTTATGTGCTTTCGTTTAGCACAACTTCACTCTATCGCCTTTCTCTTTGTTCTATATCGCTCTCCTTCATCCCAAGATTGCACTATTCTTGATGTTATTTCTGATCAAATTGACCAAGCCCTCTCTCTCTATCCATCGGCCAATATCGTTGTTGTTGGTGACTTTAATGCCCATCACATCGATTGGCTTGGCTCTAGTGTCAGTGACTCTGCTGGCGTTAAGGCCCTCAACTTTTGCCTTTCTCAATCTCTAACTCAAATAGTCAACTTTCCAACTCGTTTTCCAGACAACCCTAATCATTTACCTTCTCTACTCGACTTATGTCTTGTTTTGGATCCTAGTCAGTGCTCAATTTCTCCACATTCACCCTTAGGTACTTCTGATCACGGTTTGATCTCTCTAAAACTATTACCAAATTCTTCTACTTCATCAGAATCCCCCTATCATCGTACCACATACAACTACCTTAAAGCTGACTGGGACTCTTTCCGTGATTTTCTTCGTGATGGCCCTTGGGTAGAAATCTTTCGTCTTCCTGCTGACAAATGTGCTTCTTACATAACTTCGTGGATTCAGGCTGGCATGGAATCTTTTATTCCCTCTCGACGATTCCAGGTCAAGCCTCACTCTTCTCCTTGGTTTTCCTCACATTGCACTGCAGCAATTTCTAATCGAAACCGTTACTTCCATATCTATCAGCAAAACAATTCTCCAGAAAACAGACATCTGTTCACTATCGCCAGAAACCATTGTAAAAAGGTTTTGTCTGACGCCAAAGCTCGCTATTCCCAGGTCATTAAATCTCGTATCTCATCACAAAAATTAGGCTCTCGAGACTTCTGGAGAATCTTTAACAGTATCAATAATAAGGGCAAATCTGTTATTCCTTCTCTCTTGTATGGTTCAGACTTTTCCACTAGTTGCGTTTTACCTGACATAGCCGTCAAACAGGTTGATCCCTTGCTTGACATTCGCATTACTTCAGCTTCTGTATCTAAAGTAATTTCCTGCTTAGACTCTTCAACAGCTTGTGGTCCTGATAACATTCTTGTTGTAGTCTTGCAGAGGTGTTCTCCGGAGCTTTTATCCATACTTTCTAAACTATTTAACAAGTGCTTATCAGAGTCTTGTTTTCCATCATGCTGGAAAGCAGCATCTGTTATCCCTATTTTCAAAAATTCCGGAGAGCGATCTGATTCATCTAACTACCGTCCCATTAGTCTTCTTCCTGTCATAAGCAAGGTTTTTGAATCTTTAATCAACAAACACTTAATCTCTCATCTTGAATCAAATAACTTACTTTCTGATCATCAATATGGATTTCGGTCTTCTCGTTCTACAGCTGATGTGCTAACAGTAATAACCGATAGGTTTTACCGTGCATTAGATAGAGGTGGAGAGGTTAAGGCTATCGCACTTGACATTTCTAAAGCTTTTGATAAAGTTTGGCATGTTGGTCTTCTCCATAAGCTTTCTTCTTATGGTGTAGCTGGTAACGTCTTTAAGATTATTGAGTCCTTTCTTTCCAATCGTAGTATAAAAGTTGTCCTCGATGGACAACACTCTTCTTCACATCCTGTAACTTCAGGGGTTCCTCAAGGTTCAATCCTTGGCCCTATACTTTTTTTAATTTACATTAACGATCTTCCAGATATTCTCACATCTAAGGTGGCATTATTGGCTGACGACACTACCATTTACTCTTGTCATGATAAGAAGCCTACACTCTCTGATTGCTTGGAGGGGGTATCTGAGCTTGAAAAGGATCTCACTTCTGCTACAGCATGGGGCTCACAGTGGCTGGTGAACTTTAATTCAGATGAAACTCAATTTTATTCGGCCAATCGTTATCGTAATAATTTAGATCTTCCTATATTTATGAATGGTAATGTACTAGATGAGTCATCTACCATTCATCTTCTAGGATTAACTCTTACTTCTGATCTTTCTTTTAAACCGTATATCAAATCCATTGCAAAATTAGCATCTGCTAAGGTTGCATCTCTTTATCGAGCTCGACACTTTCTTACTCCAGATTCTATTCTCTATCTCTATAAATCTCAAATCCGTCCCTGTATGGAATACTGTTGCCACATCTGGGGCGGATCTTCTAGTGATGCTCTTTCTCTTTTAGACAAGGTGCAAAAACGAATTGTAAACATAGTTGGACCTGCTCTGGCAGCCAATCTCCAACCTTTGTCACATCGTCGTAATGTTGCTTCTCTTTCTCTTTTCTACAAATACTATAATGGGCACTGCTCTAAGGAGCTAGCGTCCCTTGTGCCATCTACTAAAATTCATTCTCGTGTTACTCGCCATTCAATTAAGTCTCATCCTTTTTCTGTGACTGTTCCTAAGTGCTTCAAAAACTCTTATTCTTCTAGTTTTTTTCCTCGAACATCAGTTCTTTGGAATTCGCTTCCTTCATCTTGCTTTCCGGATTCATATAATTTGCAATCTTTTAAGTCATCAGTCAATCGTTATCTTGCTCTACAGATTTAGTCTTTTCTCTTCCAGTAACTTCCAACTCTTATAGTGGTTGCTTGCAGCCTTGTTGGAAGTGAAGATGTTAAAAAAAAAAAAAAAAAAAAAAAAAATACTAATATTAAAAATAGTATTAATACTAATATTAAAAATATAATTTTTAAATCAATAATGTATATTGTAAATCAAATAGGGTTTTTATTTTCAAAGAAAACTACTGGCAATTATTTTCCATGTTTAATTTAAAATCAAAATACATTATCAAATGACCCTTGAATATATTTTCTAAAACATATTTACTATTGATGGAACCTTGAAAAAATTTAAAAGTTTTCATTTAAAAGTTTATTTTTATTTATACTATTTTGTTTATATTATACTATTTTATTTATAGTATTATTCTATTATTTATACTATTTTAAAAACTTTTAGTATTTTTATTTCGTATTTATTAGAACAATGCATTAGGCATTGAGCATACATTCTACTAAATACTATCTCTTAAATTGAGTTTATTGAACTTTTGGATCAATCTATCCTTGGAAAACTAAAATTATCAATTATGATTAGATCTTTGAAACCTTTTAATATATTGTTATTATATACTTTTATTTTAAAAAAGACAGTGATAATGATGTCTTGAAAATTTATTGAGCGTTTTATTGAAGGATAAATTTTTTACGTTAGTAATTGAAACATTTATAATAAGGTTTGGAAGATTTCGATTAAAGTTTGGATTTTTTAGAAGGTAGATTATAACTTCTGAATTTAAATTAGTTATTGAAAACAATAGGCGTGCTACTTTTAATGATGTCCCATGAAAATTACTGTTTAACAAGTATATAACTTCATCTAACTTCAAAATATTTAACAAACTATAAAATAAGTCTGGGTTAAAACAGCTTGGGTGAAAATAGTAAGTGACCGGTGTTGAAATTTGACTGTGGCCAGGGCCGGGTTCAATTTAAAATAGCTGGGTGCAGGTTTGTGACCAGCATTGCATAAACATTAATACATCCTAAAGTATATTTCCAAGTAAACTTTATATTATATATTAGTTAACAAATCTTGTACTTGGGTTTTCAAAAAAAAAATCTTCAATTAAATTTTTTTACATATGTTTTTAAGAAAATTTTCTTTGCTAGATATATTTACTAAATCGAATGTCTAAAAAATATAAACTTTGCTTTTGAAACGAAAAAGATTTTTGGAAGTTTGGTTTTAACTGTGTTGCATTACCAAAACTACTAAGGTTACATTATCGAACTTACTGGTTTTTGCTTATAAATGAATTTAAAAGGTCTATTTTAATATTTTCTACTACTAAGGTTACATTATCGAACTTACTGGTTTTTGCTTATAAATGAATTTAAAAGGTCTATTTTAATAATTTTCAAGTTATTGTTTTAATATAAAACTTATTTACTATTTCTTATCCAAAAAATAAAATTGATGCAAATAGTAATTGTAAAATCGAACAGAAATTCTTAAAAGTCTCAGGTGGGTTATAGGACTTTCAGGGTAAAGAAGCGGACAATCATTTAAAACTGGGGAAATTTTATATTCCAGAATATAAAACTATATATTGAATGTTTATGAAAATAAATTTTAAATAAATAAAGCTTTTAATGCAATATTCACAGTGTACAAATGTGCTCATTTTGAATACACAAATATTAATATTTTTGATTATTTTAGAATAAAAGCTTTATAATAATCCTCAGACATCTCTTTTTCTAATCTAAGTAATGAGTTTTTTAAGTATTTTTAGCTAATTTTGACTTAATGAAAAAAATACACACAGCAAATTGTTGTTTTAAACAACCTTCCCAGCAAACATTTTGCAGCAGAATTTTAGTAGACCTTTATAGGCATTTTGAGAGTTTCTCACTGTTTTTTCACTGTAGTAAGACTTATTGGTTACTGTTGTGTCGTTAATAAAACACTACTATATTTAAATATATATATTCTTATAAGTAAGCCATCTTTATTATACATTTTAATATAGCCACGTATGTATATATATATATATATATATATATATATATAAACATTGTTCCTATTTGTCCGCATATGACTAAGGTTCACGGCTTCACATCCCTGAAACGTATTGGCTTTGCCCCCTTTTTGACCGTGTACTTCTTCGATCCTGGTTAGGTTCTCCTTTAGTAACACTTAAACCCATTTTGACTGTCTCTACCATTCTTTCAGCTGCTCCGTTAGATTGAGGATGGTAAGGTGGAGTCTTATAAGGCACGCAACCGATTTTCTTTAGCCACTGGTGTAAGGTGGTATCATGAAATTTCGCAGCATTGTCGGATACTAAAACCTCTGGAACTCTATTTCTTGAAAAAACACTTAGTAGTATTGCCTTTACAGTGGCCGCTTCACGGTTATTTACTTTAATAACTTCCGGCCATCCAGAAAAAGAATCTACTAAAATCAAAAACAGTCTGATACCCTGTACATGGGCATGATCCATATGTACTCTACACCAAGGTTTATTTTCACTTGGCCATGTATGTAATGTCCTTTCCTTCTTCACTTTTATTTTGGCACATTTTTCACAGTTTTTCACATATTCTTCAACATCTTGACAGTAGCCAGGCCACCAGGCTTCCAATTTTAATCTACATCGCGTTTGCATTATGCCACAATGTATATCATCATGGATCGATTTGATGAAGATCTTTCTCATTGTCTTAGGAGGTGCAATAAGATCACCATTACATACAATTCCTTTTTTTATAGTCAGTTTATTCCTAATAGATTTATAGGGTCTTTCTGTTACCGAGCATCTGCTCCAATTATTTTTGTTAATTCTGGTTTTGATATCCATCAATACCCTATCATTTTCTGTTTCTTTTATTATTTGCTCAAGGTTCACGATATCTGACTCGACTAAGTGTATAAACGTTTCTTGGTCCTTCTCTTCATCTTGTGGTAGAAAGGAAAATCTCGATAATACATCAGCATGAGGAATGTTTTCTCCCTTCATTTTCTATGACTAAGGTTCACGGCTTCACAGTTACATAGTGGACCATTAGTGGTTGTTGCCAAATTGGCTAGCCAACAACTAGCTTTTATAGTAAGTGACCAGGGTTGATTTTGACCAGGGCCAGGGCCAGAGCCGGGTTTGATAAAATATAGCCGGGGCCGAGGCCAGGTTGTGACATGGGCTATATAAATATTTATGGCTACATAATCATTTATATATCCTAAAGAATATTTTTTTTAATTCTTAATTCATGTTATATTTTGTATATATGCATATATAAACATTATTATGATCAACATGATCATCATAATTGTCATCATCATCATCATCATCATCATCATCATCATCATCATCATCATCATCATCATCATCATCATCATCATCATCATTATCATCAACAGCATTAAAGAGAAACAACGTTTGTTAGTAAAATCTTTTCTAACAAACGTTGTTTCTTACAATGTTTTTTCAAACCTGTATAAGATTATGCCTCCTTTTCTTGTCTCGCTAGAGTCACACCACGCATCCATCTGATCATCTTCTCTTTCAACAAATACTACACCATATAAAAACTAAAGTTTATATAACAATGAAAGGATATTGTATACCAGCATCTAAATAAATAACCAACAGATATTTTTATATTCATAATATGTATGTATAAAGTTCTTATCTCAGATTTTAGGTTCTAGAGACTTTTGGTTAAACTTCAACAATGTCATTAACTAAAGTAAGTCTAACATTTAATCTCTAATTCATGGGTCTGACCTTTTTACTTCTCCCTAAAATAAAGCAGAGTTAATTGCAAAGAAATCTTACTCTAATTTGGTTCTTGAATATAATGGCCATACTCTTCCTGACAGTTAAACAGATTAACCCATTGTTAAACATCGATATCACTCTGGCTTCCAATACTAAAATTAATTTTAAATTCTACAGTTTGTGTTCCAGACAAGATTTCTATCATAGTCTTAAAAAAGTGTTCTTCAGAAACTCTTCAATTTTTGCTAAACTTTTAAAAGTGCTAAATAAGTGGTTCCAATTTTTCAAAACTCTAGAAAACACTTTAACTATCCTATGGTTACTCACTCTGTTATTAGTTTTTTTATATAAAGGTTTTGAGATTATCAAATTATTTCTTTTCAACTGCAGTAGTAAAGTTGTTCTTGAACGCCTACCTTCTTCTTTATTACAAGTAACTTTAAGGGTACTTTAAGGGTACAAGGTTCTATCTTTGCTCCTGTATTGTTTCTTATCTACAATAACGATCTTCATGAAATCTAAAATGGCTCTATTCGCTGATGACTCAATTTAATACTCTTGTCTTGACTTAAAGTCCCCACTTTTTAATTGCTTAGAACAAGCAGCCGATTTTAAATCTGATCTCTCTTCTGTAACAACCTAAAGCTTGCAGTGGCATATGGATTCAAATTCTGACTTAAAATCCACACTTTTTGTAGACAACAAATCTCATTTATTAACTGCAAAAAAAAAATAAAATATCAATATTGCTGGCATTCCTATGTTGACAAATAACAACCCTCTTACTCGTAGACGAATTCTAAAAGCACATAACTCTTACCCATCTTCATGTTTTCATTTTTATACAACTTACAACTTTTTAAGTCTTCAGTTATATGTTTCCTAGTATTTTAACTTGTTTTCTATTTTACAGTAACTCATAACTTAATAGTGGTTACTTGCAATCTTGTTGGAAGTAAATTAGAGTTTAAAAACATATAAATATATGCCAGTATTAAATAAATAGTAAATGTAAGCACAAAGTTAATATATTAAGTGTTAAAAATTTTTTGATCACTGTTTTATTATTTTTTATAAAAATTATATATATTAATTTATAAAAAATCATGTCTTCTCCATTTTATTTAATAACTTGGAGTCTTTAAATTATACGTTGCAATCTACAGACTTCGGCGATTCCTTTGAAGCGTGTTTAATTCTTAAAAGTTTTAGTATTTGACGTCACTGTAGACTTTTAACAAATGAAACTCTGGAAATATTTTTGTTTGTTTTTATTCAATTTTTTTTTGATTATTTGTTTATTTTTTTTTTCATTTTTTATTTTTAACATTTAAAAAGATATTAAAAACCTTAAATAATTTATGCTGGTTCATTGCTATAAATTGTATTGCGCCATATATTTAATGTTTATAAATTATGAATATTTATTATCTCAATCAAGACTGATAAAAAATTACATTAATTACCCGTATAAAATTAGTAACAGTTTTTTTATTTGGTTAGACAATAATTTGTCTCAATTTGCTTAGCATGAAGTTTGGAAATCAAAGGAAAAAATTTAGTTTGAATAATCATGTCGAAATAAATTTAAAACAAATTATTAATGACGGGGGTTCGATATAATTTTAATGACGGGGGTTCGAAAGTTTTTTATAACAAATGTAGGTAAAAAATAAATAACTAAATAAAAAGTTCAACATCAAATATCTTTTCTTTATTATATTGCAACTGTAAATATTGAAATATTAACTTGAACTAAGTTTACTTATTATTTAGAATGACTAAGCAATAAAAATAAAAAGCCCCTAAAATTATGTGATATTGAGTTGTTTATTTGATAATTTTTGTTGGTAATGTTGTTTATGTTGATTATTTTCATTATTATCAAAATAGTCCCAGATTAATCTGTTCGTTGCTTTGCTCATTGATTTATTTCTAATTTAATTTTATATCTAAGTATAATTTTATGTTAAGAAAGAAAAGTTTTTATTTTATCACGCGCTGTTTTTATAAAAGGGTAAAACAAAAGAGAAAAAAAAGTTTCACCTAATTAAACTTCAAATGAATAAGAGTTGTATAGAATTTTTTTTTTTTGCGTCATTCATCCTTTTTTTAGATGAGAGAAATAAAAGTTTTCTTTAAATAAATGAGAATTGGAAGAGAAAATTGCTTGAAAATTTGTATTTGTTAATTGTGTTTTTAAAAATTTTTAATTTTTCATGTTAAGAGACAAATGCCAAATATGACACAAATCGGGAAATAGCAAATATAATATGTTTTTTAATGCGCGTTATGACATTTTGACTATTTAAATTACTATCTATCTTGAATTATTGCCATTAATAAATGTGTTAATTATTATATTTAATAATAATTTGTCTGTATTTTTGTTAAATATTAATTGTAAACGGGCAAAAATATACAAACTTCAAGTTTTTAATTTGATGGTTATAAAATATTGAACAGTAAACTTAAAGTCAAAATTTATAATGTCGACTTGTGTTGCTATTAATTGTACTTTTAATACAAAACCATGATCTCACATATCCTTTCACAATTTTCATATCTGATACTACTGTTAACTGTATTGTCTAATGTATTCTTGTCATTTTTTTAAATAACTTTAACAGGTTCTAATTGGTATTAAGTTGCTGACATTTTAAAAGTTTCATTATCAAAAACTAAATGTAAAATAAAATGATATTTCCTTTTTATCCGTATCCAATTCAGCAAATTTAGCAATTTAAATTAAATCAGCGTAATCAAAAAAATGTTAACAATTCATCAAATATCTCTAATTAATACTGTCAGTTTGAAATTAATTGTTAATAAATAACAAGTTAGAAAATAGTTCCCATTGTTTAAATAAAAATAAGTAAGAATCAGAATATATAATACTGCGCTCTTTTGCACAAAAACGAGAGACCGTATACAATGTTCTATATAATGTAAAATACTCGTATGAAAGTTATAAGTAAGTTTTAATATTTGTTTTAATTTAAAAACAAAGAATTATAAGTAAGATATATTAATCTAAAAATTATAAAGATATCTGTAAAAAATAAGTTGCTCCTATAAAATAAAAATAATTTATTGTTTTTACTTTTTACAAAATTTTTTTTGCGATGTTTGGAAAAATAATACAAATAAATTTGTTTTGGTGTATGTTAAAAAAATACTACATCTACTTTTTGAATTAAAGTAGAAAAACGCAGCTTTGTGTAATTACACTTTTCATTTATTAAAAGTCTACCGTGACATCAGATACTAAAACTTTTTTGAATTAAATGCGTTTCAAAGGAATCGCCGAAGTCTGTAGACTGCGGCGTATAATTTAAAGACTCAGAGTTATTGAAAAAAATGGAGAAGGCGCGCTTCGGCTTAAACAACAACGCTAGTTTTTCTCGGTATGCATTCATTATTTATTTTTAATCAAAAAAACTTGGTTCAAACCTTTTTTTTAACATTATCTTTAATATGAACACAACATGTGTCGGGATCCCTTTAACAGTTTAAGCGGTTTATAGGTTACCTGCTAATTTTTGTCAAATTGCTCAATTCTTTTACAGGCAGTGTTCTATCTGTGACTTTCTAGCAATGAAAAAATCAGTAATGCTTAAAGTGGTTCATTCCCCACTTTTTGTAAAAAATCAAAAAAATTTTTTTTTGGCTTTTTTCTATGTAAAACATAATATCTTGGGTATGCCATCTTGGATGCCATCATGAATTTTAGATAAAGTTCCACCCTGATACCAATATGAATCATGAGTGCATACAGAACATTCACAACAATTGTCAGTCTGCTGCTAATTTTTTTTGGGTCAAAATCTAATTTGACTGGCCTAAATAACGCTATTTAACTTTTAATGATGTAAGTATCTAAGCTGTGTTAAAGATATATTTATTAGCGTTGAGCGTTTTTGTTATGCAATGAAATCCTATAACAAGGCCTATATTTGACTAAATGTCTTATTTTGGAAAACATTTAATTAGCTTGTCTAAATTTGCATGATATCGCTTTCATTTGTTGGTGAAACTAGAGTCTTATATAATGCATAAATAATTTATCTTATCTATAGTATTTATTTTTTAACCACTTATTATGAATTTAAGTTTTTGAATTCAGTTTTCCTTCCTAAACATTAAAAAAAATAAAAATGTTTAGGAAGGAAAACCAAAAAACAAAATAAGCTAATTTTTTTTAAGAACAAAAAAAATTTCAATATTGAATAATATTTAGTAATACTTTTAAATAAATTTGACATTTAATACAAACTCTACCATTAACTTTAATTTTAATAAACTTAAAATCAAAAATTTTAAATCAAAATTAAAAATCTTAATTAAATTATTTATTTTTTTATCCAAATATAATTATATATTTTTATTAAACTAGTTTTGAATTAAATTGTATATTTTTTTAATCAGAATTAAATAATATTTTTAAGATCTTTGCTTCAAGTTTAAAAAATCAATCATTACAATAAAATAATAACAAAATAAAAATAAACTTTTAATTTTATTTTAGTTTTTTTTTATTAGTAAGTAGCGCTTATATCAAATATTGTCATTTAAGCTTTTGTAACAAATATTTTTTCGTAAATGTCATAAAACCGAAATCGCTTACTGCTTATGTAAAATCGCTTAAGGCGTACATAAATTGTTCTACACGTAATGCTTTAAAACAAGGCCTAATATCACCAAACTTTACAAACTGATAACCCATTTCTGACCTTTGCATAAGAGGCGTACTGTCGCACTGCTTATATGACCATGCATACAATACTTTGTTTTGACAACTTGGCAAGTTGTCTTGGCAAGGGCTTTTTGCCAGTTTTGACAATTAGCACTTTTAAAAATGCGCTAAAAAAAAACAAATGTGATTTTAAATTTAAATGATTCCATAATTACAATTAAACTACTACAAACTTTCTCAAGTTTATTATTTATCAAGTAAAAGGTAATCATCGAAAAAAATGTTCAGTTTTAGGCAGTACATAAGCGCAAAAATCATTACAAATGGTTTTATTGTGGAAATATATTTTCTAATAAAAAAATTATTTTTATTACTAAACAAAATAATTACATAAATCTTTAAATAATCAATATTATTGTAATTATTGAAGATATAGGTCAATAGTTACAATGATCTATTTTGGATCCAATTTTAAAAATAGGCACAACTTCAGCAACTCTAAATAAGTCAGAGAAGTCTCCAGATTTGAATGTTTGTTAAAATACTCAAAGTGTGCTTAATTTTTTCAATGTTAAAATAAATACTTGTGTAGGAATGCTATTTGGCAAATGTCCATTAATTTCACATTGTTTTCAGCTATTTTTATATCTAAAGAAAATTTATTGTTGTTATACACAATCAATAAAGATTTTTTTATCTCTCCATTTTTAAATCTTTTTGGCTTTGTTTGTTTTCCTGATTTTTTTACTTAAATTGAATCATTGGTGTTTGATTACTTGGTTAATGAGTTTGTGCAATGACAATTTTTAGCTACGTTAACTACTTTTTTTTTCTTCTTGTAATTCACCTCCCTAAGGCAAAGAAGGCCACTACAGATGAGGAGGTTACTTGTGGTTATAACCCTCTCCCAACTCTATAACTCCGAAACATGAACCTTGACAAACAAGGCTGATATGCGGAGAAAAAGTACTTGGCACTTATTGTTAGGTTGTTCATACATGTGTTTTTTATTTTGCTCTATATTTGTTAATTAATCAGAAAATAATGAGAAATACTATGAGGTTTTGCTGCATTGCTTAAATAGTATTTTTGATATCTTTTAATGGTATCCTTGTCCAAAAAGTTTTTATAATATATTAAATTTTTTTTCTGTATCTATTTTTCTAATTTTCTTTAGATGTTATGTTTGGCTTTTTCTTTTTAAAGATTCGTTGATTCCAATTTCTTATCAGTTACTAATTTTTTTTAACAAATCTGCAATGCTATACAGCATTTATAAATATATTTTATTAAAACATTTATACATATTTTTTTCAGATAAATCATGTATTGCTTTGAGTTTGGCAAACATTGAAGCAATATGTAACATTGATCCATTGGCAGTTGTTGAAATGTTCGTTACTCTAATGTGTGTTTTGAAAGATTCTGCTGATGTTTCAAATGTTCTAATGGAAAATTTCTCAAAAGCGCATGGTTATAAATTTCTCAAAAGAGTTCTACTTAAATTTTCAGCCCAAGGTGACGAGGCTTCTGAACAAGCTAGCCGCAACTTAGTTTTATTAGTTTCCTCATTAGTGATGACAGGCTATACACCTTTATTTCCATCAGCTGCAATTTCCACTCCATTCCAAAGAGGCGAGTATGTAATACCTAAACCAACATTAACAAGTGGTGTAAGTGTGAGGAATTTAGAAGCCTTTACTGTACTAATGCAAGTATTTTTAGAGGTGTGACATTATTTATTTTCAAATAAAATTACTGTGCCTATTGTTTTTTATACTCCTAATTTATCTAATATTCACAGATGACTACTAATTAATCTAATATTCGCAGACGACTACAAATTAATGTAATATTCACAGATGACTACTAATTTATCTAATATTCACAGACTGCATTATTTCTTTTAATGATTATTATTAGGTTTTAAATCTAATAACTAAGTAATATGATTATTTTATTAGAAATCTGCTTATTTAATGCTTTCAACACTGTAAAATTGTTATATTCTAAAATAATTTCATAAATTACAACTGTATTTAATTTGCAGCTGATATCATTTATAATAAGTTGGTAGATTAAACATATTCGATTGTACATATTTGATAAGTAAACATAATCGATTGTACATATTTGATAAGTAAAAAAATACCATTATTGATATTCCTTTTTTATCATTATTGATATTCCTGTTTTAAAACCATTTTTAAAAAACATTTGGGTTTAAAAAAAAGTACTACTGTAAATATATAATACTATAAACAGTATTATTTATAACAGGATAAACATATTATGTGTTCTAAGATATGTTGACAAATAAAGTTTATTTGCACTTGCAGAAATAATAAAACAATTTTTTTTTACAATGCAGTATTTAATTCTTAAAACAAAAATCCTTAATCAGATAGTTTTCATTTATTCTATTAATTTTTTTTTCTCAAAAAAATATATGGATTAAGGATCTTACCACAAAAAAACAATTTTGCTTTAAAATAAAATAAAACTTACAAAAATTTAAAAATTAAAAATTAAAAACTTACAAAAATTTAAAAAAATGAAAAATTTACAAAAAATTTTGAAATTGTCTGGCTACAGGCGATGATAGAGATTGCAAGGATGCCTCCCTGACGAGTGATGCTAGCCATTTTTATCAGGCTCTCCAAAATATCATTGGTGAATATATTGTGGCCCTAAGGATGGAGTTTTACCTGCATTAGTCCACTACTTAATTTCAATTAGATCTTACAACACCATTATTTTTATTATCTTTCTGTTTTCCCTATTTGGTTTTTTTTTTTTTTTTTTTTTTTTTTTTATATGTGTATATATGTATATATATGTGCATATGTATGTATGTATGTATGTATGTATGTATGTATGTATGTATGTATGTATGTATGTATGTATGTATGTATGTATGTATGTATGTATGTATGTATGTATGTATGTATGTATGTATGTATGTAAGTTATTGTCATTTAATTTTATTGTTTATTTTATTATTTTATTATGTTTATTATTTTTTCATATGTGAGCATCTATAGCTTTATTGGTTAGAGTGTCGACCTGGTAACCATTGAATTCCAGGTTCAATTCCTGCTCTGAGCGTATTATGTTTAACTTAGTATTTTTACTTTGTTTTTTATACCTTGCATGTTGGTTATGATTTTCCATTTAGAATCTGAGTTTATTATTTCTATTACATGCGCAATGTTTATATAATCATTATTATTTTTTTAATATATACTTTACTTCAGTATCTTTGTTTTGTTCTGAACATCTGCTCATAATACTTTTTTATTTTATTTTTTTATCCTTTCTCTGTTCTCTCTATATATGTTTCTCTGTTCCTAATTTTTTCCTTATTTTACTTGGGCTTGACAGCTTGGTCTAGTCCTTTAATGCATATTCTTGCATTTTTTTAAATTATTTTTTTGCAATGCAGTATTCATAAAACAAAAATCTTCAATCAGATAATTTTCATTTATTCTATTTTTTTTTTCATTTATTCTATTTTATTTATTCTAATTTTTTTTTTCTCAAAAAAATATATGGCTTAAGGATGAACATCTTACCACAAAAAAATATTTCTGCTTTAAAATAGAATAAAACATAAGCAGGCAATCCTTTTTTTTATATATATAAAATAATGTACAGTTTACTCTTTTTTTATTTTATATCTTTTAAGTCTTGAAGTTTTGAGTATAATTTACTCAAAAGTTCAAGCTAATTATCTCAAATTTTTTTTTGCAGTTCCTTGAACATTACTCGTTTAAGCTAAAATCTTCTTGATATCCCAAACCTTGATCTCAAATATTTTGGTACCTCGTACAATATTTTTTGTTCCATAGGGGAATTTTTTCTCATCTTAAACTTTTCAATAACCTTTTTAAGAAATATTTTAATAACATTTTATTCCAATTTTTGAAAAGTATTCCTTTGAAATTTTTTAAAATTTGATTTTGAAATTTAATTTTTATAAAAATTAAAAAAATAATTAATTGTTTTTATCAAGCGCAATATAAACAATAAAATGCATTCTGAAATGCTTACCTAACTTATTGACCTCACTTCTATATTTAAGGGTAACCTTTTGTGTAAAATATTTTTTGCCCACCTCTAACAGTTTATAGTGGGCACTTTTTTGCAGACTTTATTTTTCATAGAGTTGTATATATATACAGTGCATGTGATGAATAAAATCGCCCAGCACCATATTTTGAGCTCGTAATACTGAAACACGTTATCAACGAGCGCGAATATGCGCGCTCGGTATCAAGTCTTTGAGTGATATTCAGAGTTGGAAATTGGTTGCCATGAAATTATTTTAATTTAATTTTAAATAGATAATAGTTAACAATAAAAAAAATAAAAAGATTAAGAATATTTCTTTTATTTACAAAAAATATGTGAAAAATTCAAAACAATAAAATTAAATAAAGAATTTTATGTTTTTACAAAATCTTGTGAATTAAAACTTCTTCAAAATTCTATCAAGTTTTAATTTTTAATTTAAATTTTCTGTTTTCATTGGGATGAAACGTTTTGAAAATAGTAATTATTCCATTCTATCTGTTAGCAGCAGTAATGACTTATTTAAACTGAATGTACAATATAATTATTATCAGGTGAATAATTTTTTATATACTTGATTTTAAACTTAATGAATATATAATAGACTTATACTAACAGGGCGCGACAAATTGTTTTTTTTAAATAAATGTTGACGTTCATTTCTTTATTTATTGACGAACGTGTAAATTAAGAGGTATGTCAAATATGCAAACATAACCCCCCACCCCGTGCACCTCCACTTCAAACCCGTGTCGTCGGCCAGAATAAGCCAGTTTCATTTTCAATTTTTTTATTATTTTTTTTTTCTCATAAATTTAAATAATTTTTTATTAAATTATAAGGGAGTTTTATTTTCAAATAACTTATATTCTAGTTAATAAGATATATAATAATTAGATATATCAAAAATACTTATTGAATTTTATCAATTTTTTATTAATTAAAAACAATTTTTCACGCATTTGCAAAGTGTGCACAAATTAATTATAACAAATATGCAATAACCTTTTGACTGTAAACTGTTATCTATTAATACAAAATAGTGAGTTTTTCTCAATTTAGTTTGTTAAATTATAAAAAAAAGATATAAACTTAATGAAATTTTATTAAAAGGGAATTAAAAATCAAATAAAAGTTGTTTTGATATTTCTTTTTTAAAATATTGAAAAATATTTAAAAAAAGAAATATCAAAATAAATAATATAATATTAAGGATTTAATAAGTTATTAAATTTATAATTTAATAAGTTATTATTAAATACCTGATATGATATTATTATATTTATAATATTATTATATTTATAATATTATTATATTTATAATATTATGTATTTAATAAAAAAATATCATATTATTGGTGTTGTTAATTGCATAGTAAAAAATGAAAACTATAATCAACATAATAGTTCTATAAATTCTATTAAATTATATATATTTCTGCAAATTTTATATTATCCATAATATTTTTAAGTTTCCTGATTACCCATTAATAATTTTAAATAATTAAATAATAAATCTAGAAAAATAAATAATTAGCTAAAAAATGACTTAATCAATCAAGAAATTTAATACAATAATACAATTTAATACAATGTAATAAAATTAAACTAAGAACTAATACTAAATTAAATAAACCATCATCAAATGTAATAAGTCTTCGTCTTAAGTATTTTTAAACTCGTTTACCAGGAAATAAGAAAAATTTGCTTTGAAATAATAAACTGCTTTTTCAATGATTTTATTAAACGATATTTTTTGGTTCAAATTGCTTTTTTACAATTGCTTTTGTAAACCACATATAAAAAATGAATAAATGCGCATATAAAAATGAATAAATGCGCATATAAGAATGAATAAAGGCGCATATAAAAATGAATAAATGCGCATATAAAAATGAATAAACGCGCATATAAAAATGAATAAATGCGCATATAAGAATGAATAAAGGCGCATATAAAAATGAATAAATGCGCATATAAGAATGAATAAAGGCGCATATAAAAATGAATAGACGCGCATATAAGAATGAATAACCCTGTAATAATAATAGGAAAATTTAAAAAAAGCTTTTGAAATGTTTTATGAAAGAATGTTTTAGCATGGTTTCCGTTTAAAGTAATTATAAATGCATTCATTTTAATTTAAATTTGTCATTCCTTTGCATGTAAAAGCCATGCTAAAACATAATTTTTTCTACAGTTGCATACTTAAAAGAAACGCTATTGAAGAAAGTATTAGCACGGTTTCTTTTAATGTTATTGAAACTGCGTTTTAAATTTTAGTAACTTATTTTTTTCATATTAATTGTTCTTTTTATAATTAATAATAAACTATCAATTGCATAATTATTTGAAAAAAAAAATTGCTGAAGATATGCGTTCGTTTTTCAAAAATTTAAGCAAACGCCAACGTTTCCTTTTAGTAAAAATAAGGAAATGTGACGTTTGTTTTTCTTTTTAGAGATTTGAGTTTGGAATATTCATAAAAGTGTTGCAAGTTTTGATATTTTATTATATGGATTTAAAATTCAAAGTTCTAGTTAAGCAAAGTTTTTTGTCAAATGGACAGTAAAAAACTGTATGAGTTGGCAAACGGTTTGACTTAACCAGGGTACGATTAAGCAGATAATTTGATAAAGTTTAACTGGAATTAAAAAAACAAATATGCTGAACATTGCATAGAAATAAAAGAAATAGATCATTATAAATTTGAACTTATGCCGCATAAAATCATAATGTCACACATATTTTATCACACATAAAATATGTGTGACATTTTTTATTTATTACGAATATAACCTCTTTATTAAACAATATACAAACTCTACTGTTTAAACATATTTTGACTTCAGCAAAAAAATTTTAATAAAAATATTATCTATAAAATCGACTTATATTTTCTCACTTGCAAGTTCTTCAGATGAGCGCAATTTTTTACTTTCGTAACGAAACTAGCAAGTGCTATTTATCGCTACCAGAAGGCCATTTACGGACATGTTTCACTTGGGCAGAGTGATTGCTTCAGCTTCATCACAAACCTTCCTGGGAAGCGCATGCGATCACACACCTTGTACGTCTATACCTAAAATAATTTAGACAACTTGACCATGTTTTTATATAGTAACCATTTTAAGAACTTGCGGCAAAACAAAGCAATAAGAAACAGAGAATAAAACAGCAATTCTTGAAGAAAAGAACCAAAGACTATGCGAAATATAAAATCTAAACAAAATAAGCTAAAAAAAATTTAATAATAAAAAAAGAAAATTGTTGTCAAAAAAATAATATACCTAAATATTTTACTCTTTCTGTTTTCTTATTTTTTAGGCGTTTGTTCTTTTCCACTACTTAAATTGATACAAGTCAAGAAAAAAAGTAGATATGAATATAATAAAAATAAAAATATTTTTTGATACACAATTTTTTCAGTCAGTATATAAAGGAAATACTTTATAAATTGCGCTAGAATCACAGACAATTTTTAAATTTGTTTTTTAAATGTCTTTGCTTAATTTTACTGTTTTTATCAATGCACAGGAAACTAATTACTATTAATTTGTAAAAAAATACTTTTTTTTTAAACAAGTTTTTCATGTAAAAAAATTAAACAATGCTTCAAAATTTTTTGGTTTAGTGCAATTTACTGAACTTTCTTAACGAAATTTTTAGGAGCCTACTTTTTTTCAGTTTTTAAATAATTGTTATGTTCATAATCTCTAGTAATTCGTGTTTCGTTATATATAATCTCTAGTAATTTGTATTAACATTAGAAATTAGGTAATAATAAAATTTCAAAGATGCATCAAATGCGATAAATATATTTATATATTTATTAAGAAACAATGTTATTCTTTTATTTAACTTCTTTCATCATTAACAAAATTTATTAATTACATATAATATTTTTTAAAATTAAGTAACAATTTATTTTCTTATTTT
>NC_061167.1:20416410-20546410 GCF_022113875.1 Hydra vulgaris
ATACTTTTATAATCAATTAATCATTACCCCTATTGTAACAGAAATTGACCACCGCACGCCTTGTTTGTCCAATTTAAATGTAGACAAACAATGCTTGCGACTGCGCGCGCTTCCTGGGAAGACTTGATATATATATGTATGTATACATATATGTATACACATATATATATATATATATATTTTTTTTTTTAACATCTTCACTTCCAACAAGGCTGCAAGCAACCACTATAAGAGTTGGAAGTTACTGAAAGAGAAAAGACTAAATCTGTAGAGCAAGATAACGATTGACTGATGACTTAAAAGATTGCAAATTATATGAATTAGGAAAGCAAGATGAAGGAAGCGAATTCCAAAGAACTGATGTTCGAGGAAAAAAACTAGAAGAATAAGAGTTTTTGAAGCACTTAGGAACAGTCACAGAAAAAGGATGAGACTTAATTGAATGGCGAGTAACACGAGAATGAATTTTAGTAGATGGCACAAGGGACGCTAGCTCTTTAGAGCAGTGCCCATTATAGTATTTGTAGAAAAGAGAAAGAGAAGCAACATTACGACAATGTGACAAAGGTTGGAGATTGGCTGCCAGAGCAGGTCCAACTATGTTTACAATTCGTTTTTGCACCTTGTCTAAAAGAGAAAGAGCATCATTAGAAGATCCGCCCCAGATGTGGTAACAGTATTCCATACAGGGACGGATTTGAGATTTATAGAGATAGAGAATAGAATCTGGAGTAAGAAGGTGTCGAGCTCGATAAAGAGATGCAACCTTAGCAGATGCTAATTTTGCAATGGATTTGATATACGGTTTAAAAGAAAGATCAGAAGTAAGAGTTAATCCTAAAAGATGAATGGTAGATGACTCATCTAGTACATTACCATTCATAAATATAGGAAGATCTAAATTATTACGATAACGATTGGCCAAATAAAATTGAGTTTTATCTGAATTAAAGTTCACCAGCCACTGCGAGCCCCATGCTGTAGCAGAAGTGAGATCCTTTTCAAGCTCAGATACCCCCTTCAAGCAATCAGAGAGTGTAGGCTTCTTATCATGACAAGAGTAAATGGTAGTGTCGTCAGCGAATAATGCCACCTTAGATGTGAGAATATCTGGAAGATTGTTAATGTAAATTAAAAAGAGTATAGGGCCAAGGATTGAACCTTGACGAACCCCTGAAGTTACAGGATGTGAAGAAGAGTGTTGTCCATCGAAGACAACTTTTATACTACAATTGGAAAGAAAGGACTCAATAATCTTAAAGATGTTACCAGCTACACCATAAGAAGAAAGCTTATGGAGAAGACCAACATGCCAAACTTTATCAAAAGCTTTAGAAATGTCAAGTGCAATAGCCTTAACCTCTCCACCTCTATCTAATGCACGGTAAAACCTATCGGTTATAACTGTTAGCACATCAGCTGTAGAACGAGAAGACCGAAATCTATATTGATGATCAGAAAGTAAGTTATTTGATTCAAGATGAGAGATTAAGTGTTTGTTGATTAAAGATTCAAAAACCTTGCTTATGACAGGAAGGAGACTAATGGGACGGTAGTTAGATGAATCAGATCGCTCTCCGGAATTTTTGAAAATAGGGATAACAGATGCTGCTTTCCAGCATGATGGAAAACAAGACTCTGATAAGCACTTGTTAAATAGTTTTGAAAGTATCGATGAAAGCTCCGGAGAACACCTCTGCAAGACTACAACAGGAATGTTATCAGGACCACAAGCTGTTGAAGAGTCTAAGCAGGAAATTACTTTTGATACAGAAGCTGAAGTGATGCGAATGTCAAGCAAGGGATCAACCTGTTTGACAGCTATGTCAGGTAAAACGCAACTAGTGGAATCGAGAGATGATATTGATGAAAAGTTCTTAGCAAACAATTCAGCTTTGTCTTTAGGTGAGGTGACAAAGTCTGAACCATACAAGAGAGAAGGAATAACAGATTTGCCCTTATTATTGATACTGTTAAAGATTCTCCAGAAGTCTCGAGAGCCTAATTTTTGTGATGAGATACGAGATTTAATGACCTGGGAATAGCGAGCTTCGGCGTCAGACAAAACCTTTTTACAATGGTTTCCGGCGATAGTGAACAGATGTCTGTTTTCTGGAGAATTGTTTTGCTGATAGATATGGAAGTAACGGTTTCGATTAGAAATTGCTGCAGCGCAATGTGAGGAAAACCAAGGAGAAGAGTGAGGCTTGACCTGGAATTGTCGAGAGGGAATAAAAGATTCCATGCCAGCCTGAATCCACGAAGTTATGTAAGAAGCACATTTGTCAGCAGGAAGACGAAAGATTTCTACCCAAGGGCCATCACGAAGAAAATCACGGAAAGAGTCCCAGTCAGCTTTAAGGTAGTTGTATGTGGTACGATGATAGGGGGATTCTGATGAAGTAGAAGAGTTTGATAATAGTTTTAGAGAGATCAAACCGTGATCAGAAGTACCTAATGGTGAATGTGGAGAAATTGAGGACTGACTAGGATCCAAAACAAGACATAAGTCGAGTAGAGAAGGTAAATGATTAGGGTTGTCTGGAAATTGAGTTGGAAAGTTGACTATTTGAGTTAGAGATTGAGAAAGGCAAAAGTTGAGGGCCTTAACGCCAGCAGAGTCACTGACACTAGAGCCAAGCCAATCGGTGTGATGGGCATTAAAGTCACCAACAACGACGATATTGGCCGATGGATAAAGAGAGAGGGCTTGGTCAATTTGATCAGAAATAATATCAAGAATAGTGCAATCTTGGGATGAAGGAGAGCGATATAGAACAAAGAGAAAGGCGATAGAGTGAAGTTGTGCTAAACGAAAGCATATAAATGAATAGTCTTTAGATTCAAACCTAGTTTCACGACAAATGGGTGAGTTCTTACGAATGTAGATGCCCAGGCCAAGCATGTGATTATTGGAGTCTTTACGAATTAAAGGAAGATAACCATCAACACTAAGATCACAAGATGGGACAGCCGAACTCAAATTAGTCTCACAAAGAGCAAGTAGGTCTGGCGAACTTTGCAAGAGATAAGACTCAACAGAAGAAAAGTTACTTCGAAGACCACGAATATTAGTAAATGATAGGTTTAGAGAACTTGGTGATGACGATGGTTTTTTGTGTTTTTTAGTTTTAGGTACTTTAGTCAATTTGAATTTATAAAGAACTTGACTCAAGTATAGATAGTACTCAGTACACTATTTAACAACTAAGCAATAGCCTTATTACTATTAATAAACCCTAAGCCGTAACAAAGGGCTCCAAATGTGGCCTCTGCAATGCACACCAAAAGTACAAACAGGGACACCATCCATGCGCAACATGGCACTGTTAGTACTCTGATATTTTTCGGCTGTTGATGGAATCAGCCTCTCTGAGAGCTACCACAGAGTTCGGGAAACCTGACTACCAGCCGGCCTCAGAACCATAAAACTGAGTTTTAGAGCTGTACCCTCATTAGGAGATAATAGAATGAGTTGCCCAGTCGTAAAAATAGAGACACAAGCAATACCCACGCATTGAGTCAAGAAGATCCAGCGTTCAACATCCTAAACTGGAAACAATGTATTAAAAATACATCTGCGCCAGCCTAATAGATGAGGAAGGGGTGCGAGGCTGGTCAACAGATAGAATCTGTTTACCCCTTAAGTCTTTGCCTAGGAGGCCTTCTACAAGACAGCAGCTGGATGCATATAACATCTGCCCAAGATGAGTATTTTTATCGAGACACCATCTCTAGCCTTTACTCAACCAAGAGCCCCAAGGCAGGGGGTGTTTTAATTCGGAGTTAACTTCTCCTAGCCTTTGCCTAAAAAAGCGTATCCTACAAGGCAGCAGGACATGAAGCAGGTTGTACTGGGTTACATGTTACCAGTAGCAGGAAAACCTGACCTGACCATAGCAATTTGAGCAATTTATGAATTGAGATGAAAAGGAAATTGAGCACTTGATCAATTTATGAATTTAGATGAAAAGGAAATTAAGAATTCAAAAAAAAAAAATTTTTAAAACTAAAATTGTTTTTTTTTGAAATGGCATATATAAGTTACATTAAGAAATATTAAAATACAATATATATATATATATATATATATATATATATATATATATATACATATATATATATATATACATATATATATATATATATATATATATATATATATATATATATATATATATATATATATATATATATATATATATATATATATATATATACATATATATATATATATATATATATATATATATATATATATATATATATATATATATATATATATATATATACATGTATATATATACATATATATAGACATATATATATACATATATATATTTATAAATATACATAATATATTTATAAATATACATGATATATATAAATATACATATATATATATATATATATATATATATATATATATATATATATATATATATATATATATATATATATATATATATATATATACATTTATATTTATATTTATATCTATATGTTCTTAAAAGTTATAAATATATTAGATTGCAATGTTCTTAAAAAAACAGAGCAATCTAATAATATATATATATCACCCCTCGGATTTAGGGTCGGCATTCGACAATGCCGACCTTGTTTCTATGTTTTTTGGTCAGACCTTTGTATCAAATAATTTTTGCTGACCTGGGTGCAGATTCACCAAACTTTTGTAACTCTTGCGTAGCTCAATTAAGGTTACGGAAATCGTAAGTTCAGCATAGTTTTGGTATTCACCAATGTTTCGCAGCATTTCCGTAAAGTTAGGGTTGCGCACGAGTTGCGCCAAACTTACGCAAAAACTTACGCAAAAATCAACCAAGTTAATTTTTGTTTGAATAAACCAAGTTTTCGTAATTTTATAAAACAAACTTTTTTGATATTGAATTCATATAATTTCTAACTAATTTAAGTTAGGGGTTATTACTAATTATAAATATTAGGAAAATAGTTTCAAGTTGAAAAGAGGTAGAGAGGGTTTAGAATTGATTATTCTACAAAGAGGTTATTAAGGGCAGATAAATTTTTAAATTGTTTAATATGCAATTAATAAATAATAAAAAAACTTTCTTTTTTTTCATTCATAAGTATCATGTAAATCATATATATCCCCTATCCCCTTCAATTTAATAACATAGTTTTAACTAGTGTTCTTTGTACAATGCCAAGTCGAATTGGTTGACTTGTGTTAATTCAACCTGAACATAGTGTATCTTCGTTGTTATCCTCAAAGTTTATGTCATCTTGAATTTCTAATCCTAAGGAATTGTAAAAGTTTTCCAGCAACTTACACTTAAATTATATTTTGCAATATATTGTTTGGGTAAGCATATGTTTAGGAGCACTGAAGTGCTTCACGTCTATTGTGACATCCAATGGTTTTTGAGATGATCAAAGGATTGCTCCATCTGTAGGTGAACTGTATTGAAATAGAATTTTTCTGGTGTAGTTGGTTGATTAAATGGTGCAATCATGACTGTTAATAAGCAAAAAGGAAACCTGCATTAGGATTATATTCTAATGTCTTTTTTAATTCAAAAATAGAAAAAAAAAAAAATTATTCTTTTTTTGAATTGACTAGTAGTTTTTACCAATTACTATTTGAAAACTCCCAGTTTATTTAAAAACTCTCAGTTATATTTTTGCTTCTGAAGAAATTGGGTTGCTCCTCAATATGCTTGGTGACAAATCATTGTTAATGTGTTTTATATACTTCTATATATTTTTATACAAATGAGATTTTTTAACACATTCTACATCAGAGTAATTGTTTAAAGCAGTATATTGAGCTTAATGCTAGATTTGATCTTGACCAAATTAATCAAATTTCTATTTAAACTAAAACAAAATAAAGCTATTAAAACAACTAAATGAACTATGATAATTAAACTTAATGAGACACGTACCATATAACAAAAAACTGTGAAATAGAATATTTATAAAGATATACTTGCTTTTTTGTAAATATATAGTGTTTTATAAATATTTATAAAGATATAGTTGTTTTTTTTATGAATATAATAATTCAATAATTATATATTACCAAAATCATAACTGCATTATGGTTATACAGCATCTTTTAAAATATCATCCAAATAATATACAATATTATTTTATATAACAATGTTACTATTATTTTGCATAAGATGTTATGTTATTTTAATAATATAATAACATCTTAATATAAATAAATTAAATACATTAGGTTTAACTTAATTAATGGTATAACATCTTAATGGTTGTCATAAAGATGTTATATCAATATTTATTTATAATATCACATCATGATGCATGTAATTTAAATATATTCGGGCCCTGTTATACGCTATATTAAGATAATAAATTGATCATATTATACAAAAATATAACAATAATACTATGATATTACAATACACAATGTTTTGGTTTGTTAAACAGTTATATAACTGACAAAAACGTGATGACCTACAAATCTATATATACACGTGTTTTCTATATATGCATATATATATATATATATATATATATATATATATAAATATATATATGTATATATATATATATATACATATATATATACATATATATATATATATATATATATATATATATATATATATATATATATATTTATATATATATATATATACATATATATATATATATATATATATATATATATATATATATATATATATATATATATATATATATATATATATATATATATATATATATATATATTTATATAAACACACATACACATACACAATCAAACAGACATAGATATTTATACAAACATATACATACATACACACACATAGACAAACACACCAAACACACATACACACATATATACATATATGTATATGTGTATATGCACACGCCTATTTATGCATATGTGTCTATGATACACATATATACATACATACACACACAAACACATACACACATATACGCAAAACACATACATTCATACATATACATACACACATGTATACATATACAAGCATACACACAATACATATACACAATCACATATATATATATATATATATATATATATATATATATATATATATATATATATATATATATATATATATATATATATATATATATATATATATATATATATATATATATATATATATATATATATATATATATATATATATATATATGTAAATAAACATACATAAATAAGTAAACACTTCATATGTAACAAATATCAAGATGTTATTAAGTTATTAAGTTGTAAAAATATTATGATGCATTTGTATTTCAAATATAAATGGCATTTATATTTGAAATATAAATGCATCATAATAATTTATAGATAAAATTAATAGATAATAATAATAATCATAGATATTAACACAAATATTATTTGTGTTAATATCTATGATTATTGTTAACTTTATTATAGTATATACAATTTATATACATGAATTGTATATATTATAATAAAATTCTATATCAATCTGACAATATATGAATCATAATAATATTACACTATTTCTAATATTTAGTTATTTTAACTTTACGCCAAAGTTAAGACAGCTAATAGCTAACGTAACTTTTCTTGCTTAAATTGGGCTGAGCAAGTTCATAAAAAGTTTGGTGAATACCATTTCAGCTTGGTGAATACCGATTTTTTAGCACAGAAGTTACGAAAAAACTTACATAAGTTTTGTTTAACGCAACTGCGCAAGTTTCGTGAATACGGATTTCACTGTTTTGAACTTACGCCAAACTTACGCAAAAAAAAAGTTTGCTGAATACGCTCCCTAATGCTGACCTTAGAAAGATTGAGGTCAGCAAATTATTGTCGACCTCATTTTCCTAATTCCAAGGGTTGATATGTATATATATATATATATATATATATATATATTATATATATATATATATATATATATATATATATATATATGTATATATGTATATATATGTATATATATATATATATATATATATATATATATATATATATATATATGTATATATATGTATATATATATATATATATATGTATATATATATATATATATACATATATATACATATAGATATATATATATATATATATATATATATATATATATATATATATATATACATATATATACATATATATATATATATATATATATATATATATATATATATATATATATATATATATATATATATATATATATATATATATAACCATTAAGATGTTATATCATTAATTAAGTTAAACCTAATGTATTTAATTTATTTATATTAAGATGTTATTATATATATATATATATATATATATATATATATATATATATATATATATATACATATATATATATATATATATATATATATATATATATATATATATATATACATATATATATATATATATATATATATATATATATATATATATATATATATGTATATATATATATATATATATATATATATATATATATATATATATATATATATAATTATAGATGAGTCTTTATTGATGAAACACAGTGTTAAATGAGAAAAAATTTTGCTAAGTGATTTTCTACTAATTTGTAATTGCTCTGTTCTTTTAAGAACATTGAGCACTCTTTTTGTAGAATACATTTTAAATTGTTTATATATATATATATATATATATATATATATATATATATATATATATATATATATATATATATATATATATATATATATATATATATATATATATATATATTTATTTATTTGCATTCACTCCCAACAAGGCTGTAAGCAACCACTATTAAGTTGGGAGTTACTAGAAGAAAAAAAAAAGAACAGAGTTATATAGCAAGGAAACGGTTGACAGAAGACTTAAAAAGTTGAAGGTTGTATGAGTCAGGAAAACATGAAGATGGGAGAGAGTTCCAAAGGATTGAAGTGCGGGGAAAAAAACTAGATGAATAAAAGTTTTTAGAGCATGCAGGGACAGATACAGTAAACGAATGAGACTTAGCTGAATGACGAGTAAAACGAGAATGAATTTTAGTTGATGGAACTAGAGATGATAACTCTTTTCAGCAGTGACCATGATAGTATCTGTAGAAAAGAGAAAGAGATGCAACTTTACGACGATGGGAAAGAGGTTCAAGCTTAGCAGATAGTCCAGGACCAACAACATTTACAATGCGTTATATTAATATATAAAGAAAGAGATGTAAACTTACAAAAATGGGAGAGTAGCTCAAGTTTAAAACATAAAGCAGGTCAAACAACATTTAGTATGTGGTTTTGGACCTTGTCTGAGAGTGAGAGTGTAATTGTCTGAGAGTGAGAGTGTAATTGTCTGAGAGTGAGAGTGTAATTGTCTAAGAATGAGAGTGTAATTGTCTGAGAGTGAGAGTGTAATTGTCTGAGAGTGAGAGTGTAATTGTCTGAGAGTGAGAGTGTAATTGTCTGAGAGTGAGAGTGTAATTGTCTGAGAGTGAGAGTGTAATTGTCTGAGAGTGAGAGTGTATTAGTCAATATAAGAATATCATCAATATTGCAGTCGTTTATAGTGAATAACTAAGTTTTGTTGGAGTTTAAGTTCGCAAGCCACTACAAACCTCAAGTTTTTACAAAAGTGAGATTAGATTAAAGATTGGTTGCTTGTTCTAAATGATCAAAAAGTGAATACCTTTTGTCACAACATGAATATAAAGTTGAGTCGTCAGCAAATGAAGCCACTTTAGATGTAAGATTGCCAGGAAACTTGTTATTGTAGAATTAAAAGCAAACAGGAGCCAAGATAGAACCTTGCAGTACTCTTAAAGTTACTGGTGAAGAGTGTAGGCCTTCGAGAATGACTTTAATACAGTGGTTACAAAAAAATGACTTAATAGTTTTAAAACTTTTATATAAAGAGAATAGAGAGAATACTAATCATAGTTTAAGAGGAATTTTTCATAAAAAATAATTTGAAATAATTTGATAATCTCAAAACCTTTATATAAAAAAACTAATAACAGAGTGAGTAACCATAGGATAGTTAAAGTGTTTTCCTAGAGTTTTCAAATATTGGAACCACATGTTTAGAACTTTTTAATAGTTTAGCGAGAATTGAATGAGTTCTGCCGAACACTTTTTTTAAGATTAAGATGTTTATATTGTCTGCACTACAAGCCATGGAAAGTTTTTTATTTAGAATTGGCTTTAGCATTAGAAGCCAGAGTGATTAGGATATATAAAAATAGGTTAATCTGTTTAACAAGAATGGTAGGAAGAGTATGATTATACAAGAATGGTAGGAAGAGTATACAATTAGTAGATTATACAATTCAAGAGATAAATTAGAGGAAAAGATCAATGAATTTGAAACCAATGAATTTGAGATGGATGCTAGACTTAACTAGAGTTAATGACACTGTTGAAGACTTCCAAAAATCTCTAAAAACATCTGAGATAAAACATAAGATTTACTAAACTGAGAATAACAGAGTTTAGCATTGGAAAGAACTTTTTTACATTGATTTCTTGGAATAATAAAAAGACATTTGTTCTGAAGAGAACAAATTGTAAAAAAATTAAAATATATTGAAAAAAAAGATAACAAAAGTTATTACGGTTTTATAAAGTGAAAGAAGAAAGTGAAAACCATGGATTTAAAACGAAATAGAAGAAATAAAAGTTTTCATACCTGCTTGGATCCAGGAGATTATCAAGAAGCGCATTTATGCAGACATAATATATATTTTGATATAAACGTATATGTTTGCTATTTGGATATAATCATATATGTTTGCTATTTGGATATAAACATATATGTTTGCTATTTGGATATAAACATATATGTTTGCTATTTGGATATAAACATATATGTTTGCTATTTGGATATAAACATATATGTTTGCTATTAATTTAGGTTCTGGCATACAAAATCTTAACATATTTATATAAACTTTAGTATTTATATGGAAAGAGAAGATGATGATCAGATAGATGTGTGGCATGACAAGACCAGAAAAGGAGCAGTATTAGGCAGGTATTACAAAAATAGTTATATTGATCAGTGTCTGTCAGAGAAGAATAAAGTAGTTTAGAGATCAGCATATAGAGAGGGAGTAACTTCAGGAGAAAATGGTAGAAGTAAAAGGTAGGAAAACTCAGAGAAAATGCATTACATATGATATGAATGAGCTTTAGTTAAGGAAAGAAAATGATCAAAATTGTTTTTATTAGAGAAATAGGATAAAAAGTAAAAGTTAAAGTTTGATGATGGTTGGTTGAATGTTCATTATGATGATTATGATAATGATGGTGTTCAAATATACATGTTTATAAATAAATATACATGTTTATATAAATATATATATATATATACATGTTTATATATATATATATACATGTTTATATATATATATATATATATATATATATATATATATATATATATATATATATATATATATATACATGCAAACATACATATATATATAAATAAAATATAAAATGATTTTCCAATAAAAAATTTTTCAATACATATATATGAATTTAAATTTATTTTTTGAGTATTTAGATCAGCATTTTGGAGCAAAAATGCTCACAACCCAAAGCTGATATTGTGGTGCTCCCTTGCATGTATCCTAGATAATTAGTCGATGTACTGGAGTTTTCACAGGAATGCTGAGACCCAATAAGTACTCTGGATTTGAAAGTCACAAAAAGATTACTTCTTTTTAATTTTTCGTATCCAAGAGTTTAAAAAATAAAAAAGCTTATGGGCTACTAATGGGGAAAAAATCAAGATTTAAAGGTCAGAAGAGCAATCAATTTTTGAACCCATAGTCCTTAGGTATAATGGCGACAAGGACTTTGGGACTCCGGGCTTAAAAATAATAAGTTTTAAGTCATTAAATATAATAACTTTTTTTTATATAGCAGATCATTAATCAACCAACATGTTTGTGTGTGTTTATATATATATATATATATATATATATATATATATATATATATATATATATATATATATATATATATATATATATATATATATATATATATATATATATATATATATATATATATATATATATATACATATGTATATATATATATATATATATCTTATACTGATGAGTTAGGTGAGCATGATGACATCATACTGAAATAGCCTGCTGCGGAGGCTTCAGTACATACATCAACTGACAAATAGCATGACTCGCAGTGGAGTGCTGCTACATCGACTGAGGGTTTGTTATGGGTCAGCAACCTTTTCATTCATTATTCTTCGTTTTCCCTCATTGTTTTCTCAAAACGCTCACTAAATTTAGACTAGCAAAAAAAGTGAGCAATTGCTCATATATTTATATGACTACTATAGCATATTTATGCTATAGTAGATAAAGTATATATATATATATATATATATATATATATATATATATATATATATATATATATATATATATATATATATATATATATATATAAACACACACACACACAAACACATACAAATAATATTGGGCACTTAGCTAAGCAATCTGATGTTATACTGAAATAGCAGATATGCAGAGTCCCAAAAGGACCCGGTTTATAACTTTATTTTTTTATGGTCTCTGGAGTCCAGAACCTCTAAACATGTTGGTTGATTAATGATCTACAATAAGGAAAAAGGTTAAATCTTGTACTACAAGCCATGGAAACTCTTAAGTTTAATGAAAAAAATAGAGTTTGCTTTTTTTAAAAAACTAGAAATTTAAAAACCAGAAGCATTTTGATTGCAAATTGCTTTTTCCTGTCAAATTGCCTGTCACTTGATTCCAATCTTGTAACAATGGATTTAACTGTTTCTCTAAAATTTCAGGATGAGTGTTAGTTATTAGATTCAAAAGATTATAAGAGTAAAGTTTTTTTTTTTTTCTCATAACTCTTCCCTTACTTAAAAACTTTCCAAACGATTTTTTAAAAAATCTTCTTTTTTTTTTTCTTGTTAAAAATAAAGCATCCACTATTCTCTATCCACTATTCTCACTGCAGTGCCTATATAAAAATAAAAAATAAAATAAAAATAAATGTAAAATTATTTTAAATTTTAAGAACCCTCTAAAATAATTATTTTGTAAAAAATATCACTTAGCTTTTTATTTTTGTTAAATACACTTTCACATATAAAAATTAAATCTGATACAAAAATTTTTTTCCAATTTTATTTTACCCTAAGGACATTTAAAAGCTTTTTTTATTTATTTCTATGATTTTATTTTGTATTTTGTTTTTTTAAAGTATTTTTTTTTAAATTTAGTGTTCTAATACAAAATTAAATCTCCAAATTTTGCAAGCAATTCAAAGTATTTTAAATTCAGACAATGCAAACTACTTTATCATTGAGCCACTTCATCCATTTGCTCAGTTTATTCAAAATATACCTGAAAAAGATATCACCTTAAAAAGTGCTGTTTTAAAACTTGTGGAGTTTGTAGCTTTACATTTATCTTGGGTACCAAGTCAAGAATTAGTTGCTATGACAATTCTTTTCAAGAAACCAGAGTAATTGTTTTGATATATTTTTAAATTTAATTTAAATAATGTAGAAAGATTTTTTTTTATGTATTTAAAAATCATTTCACTTTTCGTTTATATTTCCATATTAGTATATTTGTATTTTTTTGTTATACTATTGAGTTTTTTGTTTATTTCCATCATTTATTTTCTTTATTATATTTTAAAATTATTTTTCTTCTGTATAAAATTTATGATTTTTCATTTTTTTTAATCTTTTACTTTATTATACATTTCTCTTATTTAAAAAACTCTATTTAATTTTTTTTTTCTAGTTTAAAGTCAAGCCAGTGTGTTGTATTGAATTTGCTCATATTACTGATAAACCATAATGCACTTTATAAAACTATTTTGAGAGAAGCAGGTCTTATGGATGTCATGGTTGTAGCATTAAAGCATTACTCAACATCACTCAAAGATTCTTTGGACGGTATTTTATTTTTGTTAACAATATTTTTTTATATTTTAATCAAATTATTGAAAACAATAAAAAAAAATTTTATTTACTAATTAGTTTTGAATTAAATAATTAGAATAAAAAAATATATGTATATATGTACACTCTTAATTAAAAGGTGTTAAATTACACTAAAAAAGTGTGCAGCATGAAAAACACCATAACAGTTTTAAATAACACCTTTTTGGTGTATTCCTTCCTGGGTACCTTTTTAGTGTTAATTCACACTGTTTTAGTGTTTATTTAGACTGTTTCAATTATTTCAGGCTAGTTTCAAACAAACAAAAAAATTATCTAAGAAATTAACATTCACACATATTTAATTATAAAGTACAATAAAATATGTTTCTGTTTAAATCATTTTAAACTTGAAGGATACTCTAGGTTAAATGAAAAAAAAGCATAGTGTATAATATCAACAAGCTTTTTTAGGGGGTAACCACAATAGCTTTAATGCATAGAAGATATTTGTCTCCTCCATAGTTATCTGTCTATCTTAATAACATTTGAGCCAAGATTAAAATAATACACAATAGCCATTAAAAGGGTGTTGTCATCATCATCTATACTATCTTAATAACATTTGAGCGAAGATTTAAATAATACACAATAGCCATTAAAAGGGTGTTATCATCATATTTCTAAAATAAATAAACAAAATTTTTTTTTTAATTCTTATTGCTGATATAGGAAAGTCCAACTAAACAAGTTAAACTTTTAACTAAGCAGGAAAAAAATTATTATAATACTCTATCATGACATACTTGTGATGTCTTCAGCATCTATATACGCACACACAGATATATATACATCATCTTCAGCATCTATATACGCACACACAGATATATATATATATATATATATATATATATATATATATATATATATATATATGTATATATATATATATATATATATATATATATATATATATATATATATATATATATATATATATATATATATATATTAATTTTTATTATTAACATCTTTGCTTCTAACAAGGCTGCAAGCAACAACTATTAGAGTTGGAAGTTACTGGAAAAGGAAAGTTAAAGTTTATAGAAAATTTAATGATTGACAGGCGACTTAAAATCAATGCTTTTAATTTGCTTGTGAGCAAGTGGGTATAATTAAAGATTACAAAAAAATATTGCTCTATCAAAACCAGGATCATGATCATGAAACATTATTTGGTTTAATCCTCTGTTTTCACAAAATGTAAAAACCTACGTCGCAAAAAATTTATAAATTTAATTGAAAAGCACCAAAAACACATAAGTTTGCAAAATTTTCAATAGGAATAATTTAAAAGTCAGTTACAGCTGTCTTCCTAATATCGCCAATAATGTTAATTTACACAATAAAAAAGTAATATCTAATGTTTCTGGCACAATTGTTGCAACATGTAACTGTCGGCAACTTTCACAATGTCATTGCAAGATATGTATTATAGTTAAAATATAATTTGTCTGCAATGTAAAAACATTAATGTAGGGTAGTGGCTTTATTTATATTGGTTTAACAGAGCTCACCTTTAAAGATTACTGGTAGAAACATAAAAACTTCTTTCAATATGAAAGTAAAGCTAATACCACAAAACTTTTTAAATATATCTGGAAAATGAAAAAAAAAAAGGGATTTTCAAATCCTATTCTTACCTGGAGGCTTATTGATAGGGCAGAACCATTTAAACCTGGAGGAAAGTTGTGTAACCTTTGTTTAACCAAAAAAAAACATATCTTAATGTCATCTCGGAAGCTATTGAACAAACGAAATGAACTAATATCAAAATGTTGCCACAAAAATAAATTTGTTATCTGCAACTTTAAGTTCATCTAAGCTAACCATTATTGTATTTTTGTATATAATTTTGTTGTTGTTATAGTTGTTTGTAATGCCTGATGGGCGTAATAATGTATAAGTTTACTTTTTTACTTCTAAAAAACTATAATGAGTTTGGAGCAGTTAAAGACAAAAGTTGATTTGGTTGTCCCAAATAACTGTCAAAAAGGGACAAAAATAAAGGAATTATGCTTGCTAGACACAACCCAAACATGAGTATAGCTGAAATCGTCTCAGACTTGAATACAGCAATAGGTACACAACAAGTTAGCCGATCAACAATTAGCAAGCTGATGAAGAAAAGACAACTCAATTCATACCTTGCTACAAAGAAGCCACTACGAAGAAAATGGTGCAAAGAGAGAGCTGCATGGATTATAGAGCACAAGTCAAATTTTGAACTTATTAATTGCAAAAAAAGAGTTGTCATAAGGAGATACAAAAACGAACAATATAATCCTCGTTTTATCATGTCAAGAGTTCAAGAAGGAGGAGGTTCAGTTGGGATTTGGGGCTGCATTGCTGAATCTAGCAATGTCCTGGCGCATCTTTACACTGATCACCTTAGTCAACATCGATATAGAGAGATATTAGAAGATTATTTAAAGCCATCAATGGACATTTTTAAAGCTGACTCCACCTGGCAATTTTAAAAAGATAACGCTCCTTGCCACACAGCGCACTCAATTAAGCAGTACATGAATGAAAAACGGTCAAGCCTGATGCCTTGGTCCGCTCGCTCACGTTATTTGAATCATATTGAGAATCTTTGGAGTTGGATGGACTGCAAATTACAAAAAAGCAGTCCCACTAACTTGGTGCAGCTCAAAACGCAAATGCAAGCGTTGTAGAATACCGTGCCACATGAACTAATCAAAAAATTTATAGATTCTATGCCGCGTAGAGTCTTGGCATGCCTTAAAAACAAAGGTGGTCACATAAAATATTAAACTTTCCTAAAATCTTTGAAAAACTGTAAGTGGGGTAATACTTTTGCACACTTTTATTATTGTTTTTATCACTCCTATTGTATTCTAATTAAATTCAAGATAATAATAAATAAGTACTTTTATATATTTTACAATTAATAATTCTGCATTATTTTATGAATTAGTTGCAAAAAAAATTATGAATCAGTCTTTTATTGTTTTTGAATTAAATTTATCTGAGGTAAAAAAAATATGAGTGCGCTAATACTTTCTGGAAGCACTGTATATATATATATATATATATATATATCTATATATATATATATATATATATATATATATATATATATATATATATATATATATATATATATATATATATATATATATATATATATATTCAACATTTTATAGCAACAAAGTTAGCAGTTGATGAATCAACAACAGATTACTTATTTTTACTAATGGAATGTGTCAGACTGTTAATTGAAAACAATTATGCAAACACAGAAATGTTTCGACAGCATGGGGGTGCGAGATGTGTTCACAACTTGATCCCATTTGATTCAGTCAGACCATATGCTTTACGAATTATCCAGCAACTTATTGTTGATGGTGGAAATGATGATTTAGGTATTTTGTTGTTATTGTAGTTAATAGGTAAATATTTCTGTTGATAGGGATCTGTTGATACAATAAAAATTATTATTTTTATACTATTATAATAAATATTTGTAATAATTTTGATTTTTCAATTTTATTTTTCTTAAATAATTGGTTGTGTTTTTAGGTACTCTTTTAGGACTGATGCATTCTACAAATGTTTTTGATTTAAAATTAAAGTGTGATGTCTTAGGATCCTTGCTCTACATATTTCAGCAAAACCCTCAAACGCGAGTTGTTTTTCAAGAAGTTGGAGGATTTGTTTATGTTGTTTCAGTATTAGTGAGTCTTGAAGGATGTTTAGCTATTCCACCAGTTGATTTATGGAAAGATGGTAACATATTCTTTTCATTTTCTATTTTTCATTGGAAAATTTAGTTCTTTTTTGTTATTAATAGTTATTAACATACTAGCAGTCTAAACAATTAGTTGTATCAATTATTATTGACTAGCTGTCATGACCTGTACAATCCGGGTCATGGTAGGTCTGATTATTTCGAAACTTGTTCCTAATTTAGTCTTTATACTTTAATTTATTCTAGTTCATCAAAAAATTAATCAATTTTTGGCTGGTTGAAAAATGCGAACTTTATTGCTAGTTATTAAATTATAATTAATTTAAAAAAAAAACAGTCTATTATCTAAAATATATAAAATACCATTATATTTATTTTAAAACTTTGATGAGCAAATGTTTTAAATATCATGACGGTTGAGGTCATTAAAATATCTTAGTTAACTAAAAAGTAGGCAGTTTGCATTTTGCTAACTACCTGAGTTCTTGCTTTCTGATTAATTTTCAATATACTATACTTTTGAACTATTTAGTATATTTACTTTAACATTTTCTACACAATAAAAGTATCTTTAGCATACAAGACAGTTGCGTGACATGTCTTCAGGTGTTTTTTGAAACTTAGGCTATGATAATAATATTTTAACTCTTTCGCAAGGATTTTCTTTAAAAGCAAATTTAGACATTGAAAAATGGGACATAGAGACCTAGTTATTTCAAATAAGCTAGCTTTATCTGTTCAATATTTTTTATAAAAGCCTTTCTGTAAAAAAACTCTTAACAAGTTCATACAATTAAGCTGTTTTTACTGCGGAATGCTGATGGAAACCGTCTTGATTGTAACCTTAGACCAAACTTTATAAAATCTGTTCCACACACAAATATTTTAAACTTGTTCTTAATTTGGTCTCTATACTGTTAGTAGACAGCAAAAAATTATATGGTTTAACATTTTTGGACAACAATTATTAATTTACTATACTTTAAAACGTACTTATTTACTTAATATTCTACAATGTTTTATACATAATAAAAGGATTATATTAGATACAGTTTCTTATATAAGAGACAAATTTCTTTTCATGAGTATTGTTAATAAAAGTGTATTTAAATTATGTTATTTGATAGCATTAACATTAATGGGAAAATAAAAAAACAACACAAAAATTAATTAACCATAATATATTTAAATATATATAAAAAAGTTACAAACAAAAAATTTCAGTGGCTCAAAAGTTGTTAAAATGTAAAGAAACTTTTGAGCCACACCTTCTGCTCCCCTCAGCACCTTTTCTTTCTTTGGGGCTATATGAGGTGCCATCCCTCCATCTAAAGGAGGGACGGTCCTCCCCCTACAGACACCAGCGGTAGAAGGCTCTCTGGGTTAGACCCGGATGCTGGGAGTGTTTAAATTATTCCCATGCGTCTGAAAAAAAAAAGTATATCTATATAAATACAACTATCTACTAAGGTGATATTTACAAAAAATCTACTATAAAAAAACAAACAATAAAAGTAATTAATGTAATAAATCAAGTATAAGTGAGCACAACAATTTATCTCTTTATACTCATTTATACTTGACTTATTACATCAACTGATTAAACTAGAAAACTCATCTGTAGCTATATTAAAAAACTAAAGGTACAATAAAAGCAATCAATGTTATATTAAATTATAGGCAAGTACAAAAACTTATTTTATTTGAAGACCTAGCAACTGAAATTACATAGAAAAATTAAAAATGCAATAACAACAATCTATGTAATCAGTCAAGTATAAGTAAATAGAACAACTTACTTGTACCAGAAGAAGCAGCAGCTAAATATAAATAAAAGAAAATTAAAAATGCAATAAAATCAATCAATCAATGTAATAAGTATAAGTGAGTACAACAACTTACTTGTAACAGAAGAAGCAGCAGCTAGAGATAAATAAAAGAAAATTATAAATGCAATAAAAACAATCAATCAATGTGTAAGTGAGTACAACAACTTACACGTTACTGAGGAAGATTTATCACTATATAAGCGATTATATTTAATCAGCTAATATATATATATATATATATATATATATATATATATATATATATATATATATATATATATATATATATATATATATATATATATATATATATATATATGTATATATATATTTTTTCTTTTTATCATGATTTTATTATAATCAACTATTATCACACATAAAACATAATATAGTTACTTACAAATGTAGTCTAAAATCTTATCTAAAAATAAGGCCAAAAAGTACAAAGTGTAAAACTAATCACAAATTGTAAACAATGCATTTAATTTTAGATGTACATAAATAATTAGGGTGTGTAATAAAAACAAATGAAATTTAACTCACCAATCAACTTTTAAAAATCTTCTAATTTTTCTAAATAGATAAACAAAATGTACAAAAATTTACAATATACATTTAGTTTTTTTAACATTAAAAAAATACATTTAATTTTTTTATATTAAAAAAAGGGAAAAAAAATAATATAATGTTGGTATAAAATAAAAAAATTAAAATACTGACTAAAGCCAACCTCATTGTTTTTTATTTAATATACATAAAAGTAATATAATGAAATTTTGCTTACTAACTCTAAGTTATCTAAATAAACAAATGTATGAAAAATTAGTTCATAAATTTATTTGCAGTAACAAACTTTAAAAAAACTACAGTGATACAAAAAAAAAAAAAAAAAAAAGGAATAAAAATGCTCACTAATTGTTGAGAAAATTTTGGAATAACTTTTCAGGCAGAAGAGGTGCTACATCTACCTCTTCTGTCATTATCTCCTGCAAATCTAAGATATACACACAATACAATACACATTTATCATGTTATATATATGATAACACTACATCTAGCCTGCACATCTAAGATATACACACAGTACAATATATATATAAACATTTATCATATATATATATATGATAACACTACATCTAGTCTAGAAAATATGATAATTACAACATCTAATCTAGATAATAAATTTAAAGTTTCTAGTTGAAAAACATATAGACATTTTTTAAAGTTTTTAATTATACTATATAAATTGTGTATAAAAAGTTATTGTTTACTTATTTGAATATTCTTTGCAATAAATATGATAACATTGCTTATTTTGTCTATCAGTAAACCCAGCACTGTCTATAACTTATAGATCTAACAATTTACATACTTAAATTATAAGTGTGTAAATTCACACTAAAACAGTTTATCTTTACGTCACACTAAAACAGTTTATCTACCATATATAACATTTTCCTAACATAGTTGTTATTGGTGACTAAAAATAGCAGAGTGCATAAGATTTTGCCATGTTTTTACTAAATAAAATTTCACATATAATAAAAATTATAGATTTGCTTAAAAACAACTGCGTTTCTAGTAACAAAAACTCAGTTTCTAGTAAAACATTTTTTACTGTGGTGTTAAATTGAATAAAACATTAATTGGTTATTGCTTATAAATAATACTTTATTGATTAATTAATAAAGGTCCAAACCAGTAAAATACGAATCTCTAAACTTTATTTCACACCAACCATTTCTATACTCATTTACTTCAATATTATTAAGTGCATGGCAAAGAATTAAAAAATTATTACGTGGACATATAACAAAAGTATCTTTAACATAGTTGACAATTATGTGACATTTCTCTCGCTGTTTTCTAATTATGTCAAAAGTTAGCTTTATTTGTTTGACAATTCTTAAAGCAAATTTTGTGCAATAAACTCTCAATAAATTCTTTCAAGTTGTTTTTCACACCGTTTTTAGCAAATTAATAAGCGACTATAGCTATTATTTGAACCGAAAATTAGTATAACTTAATGGGAATGGAACTTTTTAGATCCGTAATTACAATGGTAATGGTAAAAAAATTATGAGCGGTTTCCATTCATATATAACAATATAACCGAAATATAAAAAAAAAATAAAGCAAAATGAGTAATGTATCCATAAAACACTATAATTCAAAGGAGAAAAAATTTACAAATTTGTGTGAAAAGCAAAAAACATTGTTCTTAAGATATAATTAAAAAAAATATATTTTTTTTGTATTACAAAAAATACATTAAATTTAACATAAAAAGTATCAGAAGTGAAAACCGAGTCCCTTTGAGATTAACATTAACTTTATCAAATGTTTGACCATGACTTTTATTTCTTGTCAATGAGTATTGTTAATAAAAGTGTCTTTTGTAAAAAATTGTAAAAAAGTCAAAAAAAAATTAAAAAAAAAAAAAAAATTTACAAATAAAGAAAATTTTAACATATAAAAGTATCAGAAGTACTTTATAAAATCAATTTGAATTGTTTCTTTATTATATATCTTTTAGTAAATGGTATTAAGATTAACACAACTTCCCTTTGGCTGTTAAAAACGATCAACATCAAGAGAAGGAATTCGACCAAAATAAAACTAAATTATTGAAAACACTTATTACACATTAATGTACTTTTTTTATTTGAAAACTCAAAAAAAGTTTTAACAAATAAGAAACTTTCTTTGAGAGATGTTTTTTTTTGTGTGTATTTTTGTAAAAGTTTCAAGATTTATTGTTGCAAGTTTCGATTATAAACTCTTTTTTAAAAAAAGTGCACTAAAAATAATCAAAAAAAGGTAAACTGTTATGGTTTAACATAAAAATTGATCCTTGGCTTTTAGTAAATGGTTATATATAGTCAGTTTCTGTATGAAACAACCCAATAATCATTTTTGACGATAGACACCAACGTGAAGGTAAGCCAAGTTGTCTATCAACACAAAACATCACAGCAATAACATCACAAACAATAACATCAATTACTAATAGCACAAAATCTTACAGTAAAGACTCAATAATTAAAACCACCAAGGGACCAAGAAATTAGCTTATTAGAAAATGTTTGAGTTATTACAATCCATAAACAAAGGCTCAACTGGACTTTTAAAATTACTTTGATTTATCTAAGGGTTATTGAGTTATCCAGATTTTATTGTAAATACTTTATTTACTAACAGCATAACATACTTGTAAGTACAAATTTTGTGATTACAAACAGATTTTATGTGTTTCATGTCAATACACCGCTTGGGTAGTTAGCACAACACTCTTGCCTTAAACAAAGCCAAGTCACATTATTCAAAGTACATCACTTGGCTAGCAAGGATAACACTCTTGCCATAAAAAAAGCCAAATCTCATTATTCAAAGTACACTGCTAGCCTAGCAAGGACAACACTCTTGCCATAAACAAAGCCAAGTCACACCATTTTGAAACCATGAAAACAACATAATGAAAACTCACTAACTATAAACAGATAATATTATAACACAAAATACATTTTATATATAATAGCCATTTACGCATTAGTTACACATAAATACTTACAAAATATATACAAAATATAACCTTAACACATATATAAACACATAATAAATATCAAACATTACGTATCAAATAACACACAAAAATACTTACCAAAACTATAAATTACAGTTAAATTATTAAAAAAATTGAGGTGTTCAATAGTAAAAAATTATTTATAGGTTTAGTACATTGGTAAATATAACATTGTTTGTGTAGCATTTATTAAATGACATACCTTGTAATGAATGTTCATCAATTTTAAAAAATAAGGTATTAAATAATCTTGTTCTTGAACATGCAACATAGAGATGACCATGTGAAAAGCAAGGGTTTTTGAGATAAATACCAACTACCAAATATCAAAAGTTTGACCTTTATGGTCATTGAGTATGCTAATCTTACAGGAAATTGACGATGTTTAAGAGTCAAAGGTAAATTTGAATCAGGTTGTTTTAACTGAACCCTAGAAACAAATACCTTCTTGCCATCAGAACTTGCCCATCAATGTAATTATTTTGTAGAGCACACACCATCAATCGGGTACCATTACAAAGTCCAGCTTTAAGATCTAAATTTCGAAGTAACATAACAGTATCAAGTTTTAGTTTTAGGCAATGAACAGGCGTTCTCAATGGAGTAAGACTGTTTAAAAACTCAACAGGAAAATTATTGATTTTGTTAAGATCATCTGTTTCAATAGTATCTGCACTTAAATAAACTTTTACATCACCTGGTAAACGGTCCAAAACTTCTTCATTTATTGCTAATGAATCTACATTAGTGGGTGTCAAAACGGCACATTTTGCATAATCATCTTCTGTAACTCCAAAAATCTTGTCTATTATAGATTCATTTTCTCCAAGCAAGCACTGCTCTGGAATTTCAATGCACCCGTGAAGGGAACCATCTGCTTTTAAAGGTAATGTTCTACTACCAAGTTTTAAAAGCCATTGAGAGAATCCCTCTTCTTTGGTCTGAACCCTCATTTTCTGTTAATGAAAATTGCTGAACATATTGCCAATGTTGAGAACATTTTATGCAGGCTTCAACAATATCTGCTGGTTGCCCTCTCTTTACAGCCAGAAGTATTTGCTTTAAGTCTCCACCCATAAGAATAACTTTACCACCAAAAGGAAACTTGTTATTGCAAACATCTTTAAGTAACTTATCAATGGCATTTAAAGCATGTTTGGGTATCATGGATGCCTCATCTAGTAAATACAGGCTAACTTGCCTTAGGAATTGTCCGTTTATAGAATTTGGAGTTACATTGCATGTGCTATTTTCTAAAATCGGCACAGGAAGTTTGAATAAACCATTAAGTGTACATCCTTTTTTTAAAAGAGTTGTAGCTATTCCTGTCCATGCAGCTGTTGCAGTTACAATATGTCTACTGCTAGTTTCAGTGATTAAGTAATTTTATGTAAATGTTTTACCACAACCTGTAAGGCCATCCATAAAAAAAAATCTAGACCGTTTTCATCATCAGGTTGCTCACTTAGGATAGCATCAGCAATTTGATGCTGTTTATCATTTAACAATGGTCTAACTCTATTTGCTTTGTCAATTAAAACCTGAACATCTTCCTCTTCATTTTGTGGGACATAATATAAAAACTCATCTAAAATAGGAAGATTAAAATCAGCTAAAGTTTTACCATTCTGATTAATTATAGATTCAATTTGACGCAAGGCTGTCTGCTTAGCAATTATTAGTGGCATGGAATGGTGAATGTAATCCTCCATCATAAAATCTTTAAAGGCAATCCGATTTTTTAAATTAAAGATTTAAAGGATCATCAGGATCACAGAAGGTCAAAATAATGGAAAACAATTGTCTATTTTGATTTGGTAACCGAGTTACAACAGCCTCAGTCAATTTATTCCTGCATTCATTGTCGTCTTGTAACAGACCTAATCGAGAATATACTTCACAAAATGTATTAAAAACTGTACCATTACCAGTATGCAAATCTTCAAAAGAAACTTTACCTCTAACATGCAAAAGTAACATTCTAAGATAAAATACTTCACCTAATGGACTTAATTTATACCTATTATACCTAGCCTGATTTCTTTCATTTTGATTACAATTTGTTTCAGCTCGCCTGGCCTCATCCCTTTCATTTCGATGGCGGTTGATCTCAGCTCGCCTAACCTGCCTTCTTTCATTTCAACTGCCTTCTTTCATTTCAACAGTCTAATAATTTCATTTCTTAAATTATCAGACATAATAAAGCATCAAAGAAGTGTGTAAAAATGATGCTTGATATAATAAAAATTGACGTTTGAATTTTCTTTTTTAAACTTATCTAAAATAAAGTGTAAGCAAATAATATAGAGCATAATATATATATATATATATATATATATATATATATATATATATATATATATATATATATATATATATATATATATATATATATATATATATATATATATATATATATATATATCACTGTGCTGAGGGCAAGCTTTAAAAGTTTCAGGTTGATTGAATATAGCATTCCTAAGAAATTACTAATTTAAGAATTTAATTATAAACTTTGTCTTAAAAAAATGTTAAAATGATAACATAAACTGTCATAAAACTCAAAATTATCCTAAAAATAATTCGAATTAGAGAACTACCTAGTTCTTCAGCTGACTTTTAGGTTTTTCAGTGGTTTTCAAACTGTCTGACTTAGCTTGAACTGTCTTTTTGTGAAATGCTCAGAACCCTTTTTGGAACTTAATGTTTTTAAAAAACATTAAGTTCCAGCAATTTTAAGACATTAAAAGTACTTTCAATTGCATTATCGAATTTAATACAAGCAGCAAGAGCTGGACATGCTATAACTTCAGTAACTAATCCATGTGGTAAAATTAAAAATCTATGTAAACAATGTAATGTAAACATTTCTAACTAACCCATAAAGTGAAATCGATCTTTTAATAGATTGCAATGGTAGTGCAAATACTGATGATATAGTATGTTTATTTTTGCAAAGATAGAAAAAGATAAAAATATTTTGCTCCATTTGCGATAACTAATATTTGTATCTGTATTTTAAAATCGTATACAATTTGCAATACTTTGAATACACATTTATTACTGCTAAAAGGTCTCACATTTTCATTCAAATAAATTTTCATTTAACCATGTTTTTTTTAATTTAGTAAGCAGCAATTGCATAAATCATGTAGCTTGATAGGTCAGAAAAAGATATATTTTATGAAAAACATTCTGGATATGTCAGCTTAACATAATTTAATAAACACAATTTTTCAACAATTAGCAGTTTAAAGTTTAAAGGAGCTTAACAATGTAATCATTTAAATCTTCTAAAAATTACTTAGGATTTTTATACGAGCATTGGTTGCTTTTAAAATGACTCTTTCACCAAAGTTTTTTGATGTTACTAAATAAATTATTTACTTATGAAATTTGCTTTAGTATCTAAAAATTAATAACTATGTTAATAAAACTAACATTGTTATTAGTATAAAATATATACTAATGGCAATATTAATATTATTAATATAGTTGTTGGTTTCAGGATACTCAATTTAATCAATTTAATAAGTAAATCATCGTACTATTTATACAGATAGAATTTAAAAATAATAATTTAATAATTTATTTAGCATGTTTAAAGAACATGAACATGTTCACTGTGTATGCATTATGCAAATTCATAATTAAGCAAATCAAAAACAAAAAAATAAGCAATTCAAAACGAAATCAAATTAAATATCTTATTTGATTTGACTTCGTTTTGACTTAGGTCATTAACTAAGTAAATCTTAGTTGCTAAGGTTTACATAGCTAAGTAAACCTTAGCTAGACTTAAACTCTAACTAATTAGTTAAACCTTGTTTAAAAGTTTTTAGAAAACAAGATATTTAATATTAGTTCAAACACAAATAAATTGCTTATATAATCATATATAGAATTAATTTCTACAAAACTTTAATTTCATAAAACCACACATTACCAGAAAGTTTGGTAATAAACGCTGATTTTGTTTACTTTATTTGACTTACAATATGGCGCAGCTAGAGCGTTAATTATGCCGTGACATCATCTGAAAACTATCTATAGCAATGTGTTAAGATATATAACATACTTTTATTAAGAACTTAAACTAAAGTTATAAATAAATTGATATAATCTTTTTAACTGAGTATTGTTATATATTTAAGGTAGTTGTTATTAATTATTGACAAACCAGTTATCTTTTTAAAAGTATTAAATCAAAAGAACAATATAAAGTAGTTTACAAAATAATTTTTTTACATATAAAAACTCATAAATAAAGCAAATTAAAAAATTATAAGGCCTGTCGGTTCAGCAAGTACTGCTAGCATGGAAGGATAAAATGTAATCATCCATCATAAAAACCCTTTCATTACTTTGAAATGCATTTAATGCAAGATTTGCAATAAGAAAATACAAAAATAATAAAAGAAAACCTCTATAAACAATCAGATATTTGCTTCAAGTGAAGAAATTTGTAAATATTGAAACTTCTTTAACTATTTTCATTTTTTTGAGAGATTTAATATTCTAAAGAAAAAAGGTCAATAATTTAATTCAGAAAAATTAAAATGTCTGTACATATAATATATGTATAGACATTTTAATTTTATATATTTTATTGTGTATATATATATATATATATATATATATATATATATATATATATATATATATATATATATATATATATATATATATATATATATATATATATATATATATATATATATATATATACAATAAAAGGGTCATTCCATGCCTAGTGAAGCAGGGTCCAACATAAACCCCCTCAGATTTTGATGAAACTTGATGGGTTGGTTTATATCAATGAGAAACACAATTCCTGAAAATTTCAGCTTAAAATTATTTGTGGTTCATAAGATATCGCCATTTAAACTTTCTGATTTTTCCAAAAATTAAAACTTTGTTAGCAAAAACATGCTTTGTTCATACTTTGAAGCTCTGTATTTAAAAAACGAAAATTCAGAAAACCTAGTTTTTTTTTATTATATACAACTGTAGGCTTACTTTGTTAAAACCTTGACATTGAATTTTTTAATGTCACATTTTATCCATAATGGCTGCCTAAAAAACCTAAAAAATTGCTTGCAGATATAAAAAGTTGATTTTTGATGGGTCAATATACAAAATTAGCAACTTAAGAAGAGAAGAGATATATATCATTTTAGTTTCTATGTATGGTAAGCTTCCTAATTTTTGAAAAATTGCTGATAAGATACGATTCAGTAAGAAATAATGGACTCCTAAAAATGGCTCTGGGTAAAACTTTAAAAATTGTTCCTTCCTTTTAAACCCCCACTAACCTAGGATCAACACTGATTATCATAATAATTTTTTTTACTGATTTAAAAGACTTTATTAAAGTGATTTCAGAAAAAAAATTAGTGGGTACTCATGGGGAAGTCAGAGCAATAAAGTTGGCACAAAATGCATTAAAAACGATGAAAATATAGGTATTGATGTACTTTAGTTTTTATTATCTACTGCAATGCAAAAAGTATATATAAAAGTATATCATGATCATTACTAGAAATAAGCTATAAACTAAGACTGAATTAAACTCAGTTTTTAAATAGCCTTAGTTGCCTCTCCTCCCCCTGCCCATTTACTTTTTAACTTGCATATTTTTGCACAGAACCTTAATCTTAAAAGAAATTTGTTATTGAAGGTTTCACTGAATTTTTTCAAATGCATGAAGTGTCATTATGCGCAAAATAAGAATTGAATATATAAAAGCTGTGAAATGATAAACAAGTTATTGGGTGTACTTTTTAACTTTATTTTATATATAAAATTTATTATTTTGTATTTAATTATTATGTCAAAACTCTTGGAAACTTTACACTTCAAAAATTGAAACTAATTAAATAAATTTTTTTAGATAATAGTTAAAAATAAATGCCTAGTGCATCTTTAGGTTTAACTCAATGTTGCATTGGAAAAACATTAAATAAAGATTGTCAAGGAAAATTTACCAAATTCAAGAAAATAAAATGTTTTGAGGAATTAACCAAAAAAGGTCACGAACTTGTGCACCTACAATGTTAAGTTAATTGTATAATAACTGTTTGTTATTACCATGAAAAGATCTTCTTGAATAAATTTTTATTTTCTTTGTATGATGGAAGCTTTTGTTGTGATCCATTTAACAAACACAAAATTAAAATAAAAAGTATTTAAAATAAATTGACTTAATCAATTATGTCAAAGGTAAAGACTTATCTAATGTTTTATCATTTTGTTTCTTTTTAGAACCTGTCAGAGTAATCAATGTTGCTGTTGCAAAGAAATTTGATTTAATACCTGGTCATAAGCTTTGTACAGAATGTCATAAAATATTGTATTTAAAAAATAACAAAAAAGGTTATGAAAGCGATTCATGTAAAAATAAAGACAATGATTTTAAGATTCATATTTCAAAAGAAAACTTTAATTTAAGCATAAATAGTCTTGGTTGTTTCCCTCTTTTAGTTGTGCGGCACTTTTTGTAGCAATTAAACTCAGCACTTTTTACGTATCGCTTTGGTATGCATGTTTGACATAGCCAAACCTTGCAATTTGAATTTTCACACTGGTACCATTCCATAATTTGACTTGAATCTTGGCACATCTATATTTTTTCTTTTTTTTGTGTCAACGTGTTGGATACGAAACATTTGTTGCAAAGCTACTGCAAGTGATTGGGCTGATTGCAGTTGTTTTGCAACCTCTTTTTGAATTTCCTTTTGAATAGCCTGATTTACTACAATATTGAAGGTTGTTTACAGACAAGGTGACTTTTGAGATGACTTAGGAGCTGATGCTATGTGACATGCTGATGCTAGATGTTGTTGGTGTAGATTCAGAGGGCAGTGGCTGAGGTAGTGTAGTTCCTGGTGCTAGATTTGGTGATGGCACTATCATTGATTCTGGTTGTTGAGATGATGAAGGCTTAGGTTCAGATCTCAGTGTTTTAAATGTATTAGAAATTTGCAACTTTGACTGATAGATTTTATCGATGTTGAGTGTAAACAAGCCAGTATTCTGAAATTCAGTGACTATATGGGTATGTGTAAAAACTTCACCAGAGCTGAAAAGTTTTTTTTGCAGTTGACTGAAACATTCTTTTGATAAGTTGCTAAACTTTGTCTCGGCATAAAACTGATGAAGTAATTTGTGCCAAACTCTTTTGACATGGCAATAAACACCAATATCTAGTAACTGTAGAATGTGCGATGAGTGAGCTGGTAAGCAAAATAACAAGAGAGTAACTAGCGAATTTCATTCATTTATTAGAACCATTTTATAAAAACAGTAAGTAAAAGTCATTTAAATTCAGTTAGAAAAATTTGTTCATTGAAATTTATACAAAAAATTTATAGTTGGAGATTTATTGGTCACTTAAGACCTAATAAAAAAAAGCCGCTTTTAAGAAATAAGCTATTGCTTTGTATTTATTTATTTATTAGCGTATTTCATTCAACCCCACAACACTACATTTTCGTTATTGACTTATAAATTTTTTTCCTAAATAGCAAATTTAATTTTGAAAAAAGATTCTTGATCAGCGTAAAAAGTTGTATCAGTAAACATTTTAATTTCAATGATACCGAAGTTAATTTCCGAGAGTTTTAAGTTCCCTTTTCAAACAAATAAAAAAAGTCTTATTACGTATTTGAAAATTTATAAATTTATAACAAAATTTTTTTAATTAAAAATAAAATTTTATACAATCTTACTCAGAAAAATTTTCCCTACAATATAATTCAAAAAATATTTACAAAAAAATTATTCAATAGTTAATTAAAATTAAAAGAATAAACATTGTCATAACTATTTCGTTCTACTCGCTATTTTATTTTGTTTTACTCTATACTTTTTCAACATTTCTTATTAACACTTTATTTCAACAATATTTTTATAGCAAAGTACACCACTTGGCTAGCAAGGTCAACACTCTTGCTGTAAACTAAGCCAAGTCAAAACAATTTGAATCCATGCAAACAGTACAATAACCACTTACAAACTATAACATTATACCACAAACATACAAACACTCATATATAAAATATATTTACACGCTTACAAAATAAAAATCCAGATAAATTTAAAACATATAAGCACTTAAAAAATAACTCACAATTAGTTGAGAAAAATATGTAAATTAGAAACTTTACGAATACAACCTTATTTTTGCAATGTAATGACATACCTCATAATAAATGTTTGGCAACTTTCAAAAACAAACGATCAAATCATCTGGTTTTTTATATAAAAGCAAACAGATTTTTTTTTTCGTTTTTAAAGTAAGGTATTAATGGTCTTGTTCTTTAACATGTATTATGTGAGATGCAAGGGTTTTGGAGATAAACACTAACTTTATCAAGGATTTGACCTTTGAAAAGAGTAACGTTTCCTAGAGTCATCATTGCCTTCTAATTTAAAAATTACAGATTAATATACTTTAAATAAAATTGACAAAGTACTTGAATTATGTTATTATTATGAATTAAATAAAAGTTACTTTACTAATTAAAAAACTAATGTTATTTTCAAATAACATAAGGTTCATCTTTTACTACAGAAGTTATCAAATAAAAATTGTCAATCTCATCACTAAATAAGCTGATGAAGCAAAGTTTTCGATCTTATTCTGATTAATCAGATATTGACTGATTATTAAGATGAGAGTACCTCATCGCGTGAGTTCAAAAGTGTAAAGAAAAGAAGCATGCTAAATCCTATTTATAATAAATGGTAAAAAAGTCTGTGTAAATGCACACGAATGGGCAGCAGCAGTGGTAAGTTAAGCAATAATTATAAGCGATTGTGGTATCAAGAGATACCAGGTTCTCTAGAAAATAAAACAAACCAAAGCACACACATTCTTAAAAATTTATAGAACAAACAAATAAAATGTCTTGTACAAGACTGTTAGTATTAAATTTAAACTCATATGGGTGGTTACAAATTACAGTGCAAATTAATTACAAATTAGGCAAAATCAGAAAAACCCCCTTTCCCCCCCCCCCCCCCCTTGTCCTTCTAAAAATAAAGTTAAAAAAAAAAACATCTTCCAACTTTTATTTATGAACAGTTTATCAACACTATTCCATGAGAATGAATCAATTTCAGTTGCATCTAGGTTTTCCCTAAAAACTTATTAAAATTGTAAAAACTTTTTGCTGTACACTTTCCTAAAAACAATATACCAAGCATGATTTTTTGGTTTGCTAAAGGGAAATTGAATGACAAGTGGCCATCATATTGTTTTTTGTTGTAGCGGTATTTTAATTTATTACGGTATTTTACAGTAAATTACTTTGTCAAACCAAAAAAAAATGTTTTAAGATGATACTAAACCTAATTAAGTTTTAATGAAAAAAACTTATGAATACTTTTCTGACCAGACTTATAACTAAAGAAATAGTTTTCTTTAATCTATACAAAAAATTGTCAATAGCGAAACTTTCAATAGTAAAAAAATTTCTCTTCAAATACTGTCAAATAATAGTAATTAAAGATCAAAACATAAATTAAATGAAAAAGGTTTCAGTATTATTATTGAGAAATTTACATAAATGTAAATCTTGGCTTTGAGTCAAAATATTGGTATTTTGGACTTCTCTGGATCAAGTGGAAAATTAAAAGAAAAGAAAAAAAAACAGAAAGTTGGAAAATTAGTACCAATTACACAGCAGTTGTGTTTGGTCCATGCAATTCAACTTGTAGCTGTAGATGTTCTATTAAAAAAGAAACACCAGAAGATAGGAGTATCTTAAAAAATTATCTCTGGGTTTTGTAATAAATTAAAAAATATAGCGATGAGATACTACAGAATTAAGTAAACCTTAAGTATGGTAAATAATGCTTAACCGTAGATTCCAAAACTAGATGGAATTGTCTATTAGCAACGCTTCAATTTTATACAAATCAAAATCATGCATTCAAAAATCAGTTCAAATTTTCTAGACACTGATTGTGCCTACATTTTTGCTGATCAAATTCATTGATTAACAATGTTGTAAAGATGCTTAATTTCTGTAGATACATGAGTTAAATAATAAAATTCAATAAATGTTTAAGAGATGAACAGGTATGGATTATCCTAACAAGAATTTTTTTTTTAGCTTTTGCGTTTATATTTTACATGTTTTGGTTGTGAGTAAAATCCTGAATTATAATTTTTTTTTGTTTAATTGTAAAATGCGACTCATCAATGAGTTCTGTATTAACATAAACTTCTTTCACAGTTGCAACTGTGCTGAAGTAAAAACTGTGCAACTTCTTCCGCAGTTGTGTTAGAAAAACTAGAGGACTATTTTGATTTATAAAAACTATATTTTTCTGTAAGTTTCATTAATATATAATGCAAAAAAATAATTGATTTTAAATCTTTCTACTTTTTCTTTGATACACATATGAACTCTCTTGAAAAAGTTCTCTGCTGGTATGGAGGAGAATGTCAGGAATTTCATCTTAAATTTTTACTAAAAGAACCTTGAAATCATTTAAAAGGTCGGCATTCAGCAATGCCGACCTAACTGCTGATCTAGAACTGTTTTAGGTCAGTAAAAAATTGCCGACCTCATTTCTATGTTTTTAATGGTAAAACTTTTGTACCAAATTTTTTTTGTAAACCTAAAGCTGACCTCTAACAGTTTAAGGTCGACAAAATATTGCTGACCTTATTTTTTCTAATTCCGAGGACAGATGTATGTATGTATGTATGTATGTATGTATGTATGTATGTATGTATGTATGTATGTATGTATGTATGTATGTATGTATGTATGTATGTATGTATGTGTTTATGTATGTGTTTATGTATGTGTTTATGTATATGTTTATGTATGTATGTATGTATGTATGTATGTATGTATGTATGTATGTATGTATGTATGTATGTATGTATGTATGTATATCTGTCTGCAAAACTAGTGATAAAATGGGTACGGCTTTTTGTATTGGTTGTATTTTGTATTTTGTAAAGGTTTGGTCTAGATAAAAGTTTCTTTTGTGGTAAATCTGGTCTGAAAAGTATTCAGGGGGTGGGGGGAAATAAGCAACGCACTCTCAGCTTATAATAAGAGTCATGTCAGTAAAAATTACACTTGTTCAAGAGTTTGGGAGGCAAAAAATGATAGGTTGTTTAATTGACTTTTTATAAAATATTTTTGATAAAAATGTTTAGTTCAAGAAAAAAACTTGAACAGTAAAATTTTTAGTTTAATTAACAGTAAAAATTAATAAGTCTTGAATTAATAAAGCACTGACATGAATTATTAGCTTTATGTCATTTGATTTATTCTAGAACATTTTTTTCGGTTTTGCATTAAGAAATTTAATAGTTTGAAATTGTTGCAGTGAATTGAAATGTTTACTATTTTAACCAATTGCATGTGGAAAAGCAATTTAAATAAAAAATGTGCAAATGAAATGTGAACAAAAATTACTTTACAAATGCAATGTGAATAGAAAATTACATTTAGAAAATTAAAATTAAAAAACATAGAGCAAGATAGTATAGGTGCTGCAGAGGCTGTTATAGATGATGATGGTGAATTAAATGTTTGTGTCATTCCTAATGCCTTATAATTTATGATTCATAAGGTATCAAGATTAGAGTGTGTTTTTAGCACAAAAGTACCGCTTCCAAAGTCATGTGAGTTGTATGCCCATCTAGTCCTAAAATATGAATACTAACAATTTGCTCAGTTTCAAGCATAAATACTTTTTTCATTCATTCAATAAATGTATTGTGCTCCATCCAACGTGATTTTGAAACTGAGTATTTGGTCCCAATCAGACCACCTCTTGCCCTATCAGGATGAAAGTTTTGTTTTGGCTTTATATACCACAAATGGTGGTAATAATTACCCATCAACATTGCAATTGTTCACAGTATAATAAATTTTTTCATTCTTACCAGTAAGTTTAAATTCACTTCTTGTCCCTTTTTGACACACTATCGTTGATTTGCCTTAATCTCCCGAAAAACCTTTGTAAACTTTTGCTGTTGTTATTTTTGCAATTTTCAAGTATTTAGACTAATTGCTTTATCTAAATAAAGCTTCTCTCAGTGATGATGATCAGTTATGCGGTTTGTATATCATCTTCTTTGTATGTTTTTGTGTTTTTAGTTGACATTTATGAGTGAATTAGTTGAGTTGAATTGAGTGATAATAATATTGAGAAGTTTTTAATGAGTTAGTGATAATTGTGTTGACAAATAACATTATAATTTATTTTTAATTAAACCAGAGTTAACACTAAGTTAATTTAACCAAAATTAACACTAAGTTAATTAGTTAAATACAGACTCTTAGTCACTTGTGAAAAACTAAATTAAGTAATTAATCGAATTTGTGGTTTTATCAGAAAAAAGATTTTTTTTTTACTTTTTTGATTTTCTTTTTAACTTTTTGTTCTAGCTTTAAAAATTTTTTGTTCCACCTTTAAAACTTCTATATTTTTGACTCCCCTTTAAAGTTGTAAAAAAAAAAAAAGAATAAAAATGGAGTTAAATTGATTTATAATTTTATCAATTCGAATAGAGGAGATAATGTTTTTGAATCTATTTTTGTTTTTTTCATAGTTATGTCTGTTCAGTTTTTATTTAATAATTTTTATCAGTGTGAGGAATGATATGGTGTGCAGTTTGACCCTGCTTTACCCTAATAATCTCTTAATTTCTTAAAATAAAAAAAATAAAAATGAGTTAAGTGTAAAAAAAAATAATTTAATAGTTAAAAATATCAAGAAATACTAAAACTGTAAACTGTTTCTTAATTAAGTTAACAGTGTAATATTATTAAGTAAATATATCAAAAGAACAAAAGCAAAAAATTAAGTCACAGATTTATTCTTTAATACTAAATGTATTTTGTGTATGTATGTTTATATACATACATACATATATATATTATGTATATATGTTTATATACATACATACATACATTTATATATATATATATATATATATATATATATATATATATATATATATATATATATATATATATATATATATATATATATATATATATATTTATTTATATATATATATGTATGTGTGTATATATATATATTTATATATGTAAATATATATATTTATATGTGTAAATATATAAATTTATATGTGTAAATATATATATATATATATATATATGTATATATATATATATATATATATATATATATATATATATATATATATATATATATATTGCATTTTTATAATAGTATTGTAATTATTTTTAGCAAAATGTGAAAATTTGCTTGAAGTTATATGGATGGTGTTCAATGTTCTCACATGTGCAATGAAAGACGAACCAATAAATAAGCTTATTTTTATGGATAAAATACGCTTTAAAGGCTTAATTGATACTGTAAAGCTTTTAGGTTGTTTTACGTCTAATAGCAAGGTATCATTTAAAAATCTTTTATTCTCATCTGCCAAAATTCAAAAAGGTGACACTGTGGATTTACCAATTGTTGAGAAGAATGGACAAAAGTATATGCAGTTAGTGATTTTCAAAGCAATACTAAGTATGGGGATCGGCATTTTTGATAGTTTCACTTTAAAATCTGAACATTTTTTGTCTTTGCAAAAAGTTCCTAAAATTATCCATCCAGCTTCAATTAATGGTCTGGTTGAACTATTACCACTTTTTGTGATAGATGGCTGTCAAGAGGTATAATTTCTTGTAACAAAAAGTATTTGTATTTGAGAATATAGTTTTTTTTTTCTATGTTTCACAAAAACTCTTTATGTCTATTCAGAAAATTCATAAATTCTTGAGATATTCAGCTCTTAAGAATTTATATTCAAATTTCAAAATTTATTTTGTTAAAATATTTAAGATTTACTCTGTTGATGCAATTTATTTTGTGAAAAAAATTTATTCTGTTAAAATATTTAAGATTTACTCTGTTGATGCAATTTATTTTGTGAAAAAAATTTATTCTGTTAAAATATTTAAGATTTACTCTGTTGGTACAATTTATTTTGTTAATAAAATGTATTTTGTTAAAAAAAGGTGTTGGGTTTAAAAAGGTGATGGTTTATACTTTAAAAAAAGGGGACAGGATGACATCCCCCTGCATCCCACCTCAAATTGAGCACTATATATATATATATATATATATATATATATATATATATATATATATATATATATATATATATATATATATATATATATATATATATATATATATATATATATATATATATATATATATATATATATATATCTGTGTGTGTGTGTGTGTGTGTGTGTGTGTGTGTGTGTGTGTGTGTGTGTGTGTGTGTGTGTGTGTGTATATATATATATATATATATACATATATAAATGCGCGTGGATGACACCATAGAAAGGCAGGAGATTTCAGGGGCTTCAGTGCATACGTCGACTGACAAATGGCCTGACTCGCAGCAGAGTGGTTCTATATCGACTGAGGGTTTGGGATGGGGCAGCAGTCTTTTCTTTCATTATTCTTCATTTTTTTCTTTTTTTTTTCTGAAAAATTAAAGTGCACATTTTTACCTTAAGAAGGCAAAAAAAAAAAACTAGGAAATTTCAACCTAACTTTTTTTGAGTATAGTATATATATATATATATATATATATATATATATATATATATATATATATATATATATATATATATATATATATATATATATATATATATATATATATATATATATATATTTATATTCATTTTATTTTGTTTAGAATGATATATTACTGTTTGTTGTTGATCAAATTCAATTCTTACTAAACTCAGAAGTAAATCAACAGCTTATGTGTGAAGCTGGAATGCCTTTATTGCTACTTGAAAAATGTAAAGAATCATTTATAAATGATGAACATCTTCTAAATCCTTTGTTAACAAAGCTGTTTGAGAGGCTAGCATCTCAGTCATTGCATCCTAAAGTACTTAGGTATTTTTTGTTTGTTTTTATTATAACACATTTATTAAATATAATTAAAAAAAAAATGATTTTATTCTTTGTTTAGTAGATAAAAACAAGGAATTGTTTATTAAAAATAGCTTTTTTTAATAATTATTTCTTTGGCTTTATAACAACATAAAAAAACCTTTGCGTTTATAATTACATTTGAAATATATAACTTTGAAACTTTTTTAAAAGTATTTGTATTAGGTGAAGCGCTTTTAAATGTTTATTTTTTTTTAATTTTAATTTTTTAAGTTTATTTTTTGAACTGTTTTTTTTTTCTTTTTTTAAATTTTCTCTTTAGTTTAGTTAATATTAGTTTTTTTTAGCATATTTTTAAAATGCATTAATTGTTAAAATATAAAACCAGTTGCATTCAAGTTGTCCAATGGTCTAATCTCAAAATATTAAACAAAAAAATCATGTCATTACTACCAAATTATTTTAATCTATCCTTTAAAACTCTTTGTGGTCTTTAAAAGAAAACTCCATCGATTGATTCTTACCTCTTGCAATACCGATTTGAATAAGTCTGTTCTTATTTCAGATCTCTGTGTTGGCTAACATCTCCTTATTTGCAAAGACTCCATTAGTCACATGCTTGGTCTGAGTATTTACTTACGTTTCAATAAATTTATTCATTTTGATATTAGGTTTAATTTTTTAACTTTTTTATCATTCTTATTTCAAAGACTGACCACGCTGGCTCTAAAGCTCAAAGTTTTTGTCTTTCTCAATCCTTTACTCAGATAAGGGGATTTGTGACTTATTTTCAAGATAATCCTAGTTACTTATCATCACTCCTTGATTTGTGTCTTGTCTCTCACCCTAGCTTGTGCTCAGTTTTTCCTTGTTTTATGTTGTTCTGACTATACTATGATCTTACTGAAACTCTCATTCTTCTTCTAAATCAGGTTCATTTTTTTTTTTTTTTTTTTTTACAGAAAAAAAATTTGGAGATTAGTTAGACCCTTCTGACTATTATCCAGTCTTGTTTCATCTTTTGATCTTTTTGTTATACTGCTGACTTGTAAACCGTTATAACAGGAAGGTTTTATTGCACATTGTATAGAAGCAATGAGGCAAGGACTAATGGATTTGACATATTGAAGGCTTTTAAATAAAGTCTGACATGCTGCTATTTGTCATAAGCTTTCTTTATATTGTGTAAGGGAAAGTTTTTAAAAATGTTGAATCATTTTTTTTTCAAGTTTTTTAAGTCTTAGTTTTTCCATTCTCATTCTAAAGTGTAATGAATATTTCCCACAAAAAACACTCACAATAATAATCTTTTATGATCTCCTCTTAGAAAGGTTTATCATCATTATCATATACAACTATTTTTGTCTTTCTACCATCAAATATTGTACATTTTTTTTTTTTAATTTTCTTGTTAAGCACTTTTTTTAGGCTTCCATGTTTCTTGCTCTCTCAGTTCTATTATCATGACATGCTACAAAGTTTAAGTTGAGAAAATTATTTTTTTTAAATTCTGCAGTTGCTTTTCATTTTGCAGTAACTATTGACTGTTCTGTTACACTGAATTATAATGCAATATTTTTTTTTTTAATTATTTTTATATTTAATGAACATTCATCGTTGCGGCATTATCTCTGTCTCAAGTTGAGATTATATTAGATACAGTTTCAATTCAAACAAAGATTTTTTATTCGGGTTACATTTATACAGTTTCATATATAAAGAAGGTTTATTTTTGAAATGTTTATTGAGAATTAGTTAATACTTGAGGAGGTTTAAGATGTTTTATAATTTTTTTATTTAGAAAATTTCTACGCTTGGGATATCCTTTATGCAGTAAATCTTCTTATGCTGTTCTCCGAGGTCCTGAAAAAGAAATATCAAAAACAAAAGAAAAAGATGAGGTTGATTGTAGTATGTTACTAGAGATTTATGATGGTGAAATTGATTTTTTGTGCGATGAACAACCTACTACACAAAATTTACTTGAAATAAACGAGTTTCAAACAATTGAAGATGATCTTTCTAGTCAGTACAGTAAACAAAATTCTTTGGATAAAATTGAGGAAGAAAATATTGAACTGGATGAAAAGTTAAAGATATGTTCAGATGAAAATTGTTTAAATGTGCATATAATAGATGAAGAAAAACCATCATTAGTTTTGCAAGATAGCCTTGATGAAGTAGATGTTAGTATTAAAACTGCTGTCAATAGAATTGAATCATTATTTGATGCAGAAGAAAAAGATCTAGGATCTCTCAAGAAATCTAATTTTGCTGATGAACTTGCAAGGTTGTGTGAAAAGTTTGAAGGTCGTCCGCTTCCTCAGAATTTAGTGAAATCAGTTGTGTCTTTAACAACACCACGAGATGTTTTAAGTACAGTACCTCTAGAACCACCTGCTTTTATTGAATTTGATATGAATGAAGATGGCTATGCTTGTTTGTTTCTACCTGCTATAACCCCACAGAATGTTCAATGTAAAACTTTTATGTTTACAATAGTATAAAATAATTTAATAAAACTAACTTTCAAAACTAAAATTTCAAAATGTATTAAGTAATGCATTAGTTATTTGTAAACATAACATGTTTAATTTTTCTATAAAAATGTTTTATACTATTATTTTTATTTTAAAATTTTTATTTTAGTTACAACACTGAGTTCTTATAGAAAATCTATTAGTGGTACTTCTAATCTACCTATAAATTCTTCATCTAACGGTGAAAGAATATTTCCTCCTACTACTGGACTATCTCTCTCGATATGGTTATATATAGCAACCGTTCCTGATTTTCCAAACAATAGTTCTCACATCAGTTTATTTACTGTCGAGAAGCATTATGAGGAAGTTTTATCAAAACGAGTGATCAATCTTAGTGTCTTCCAAGTTTTTTTAGATCTTCTAAATCATAGATTAGTTGTGAGTATATATGGTTAATGGCATTTATGCTATTTTAATTTTTTTTTTTTTTTTTTTATAAATAAACTAGTCTAAACTAAAATGTATTTTTAAATTTGTTTTAGCTTTATTAAATATCTGTTTTTATTATTAATTTGTATCATTTGCAAATAGATCGAATTAAAAAAAAGTTGAAAAAAAAAATTGTAGGAATAGTGATGTTATTATTTATTAGTTAATTTGTAAAAAACACTAAAATTTTTTAATTTTTTTAATTAAGTAATTAACTTAACCATGTTGTGATAAAATTTATAAAACAAATGTAAAAATTGAAAAAAAATTATTAAGTTAAAATCATAATTTTAACTTAATAATTAACTTAATGTCATAACTGCAAAATAATAAGAACAAATGTTTATTATTTTGTTATACAAACATTTGTTTTTATTGTTTTGTTATACAAACATTTGTTCTTATTATTTTGTTATACAAACATTTGTTCTTATTATTTTGTTATACAAACATTTGTTCTTATTATTTTGTTATACAAACATTTGTTTTTATTATTTTGTTATACAAACATTTGTTTTTATTGTTTTGTTATACAAACATTTGTTTTTATTATTTTGTTATACAAACATTTGTTGTTATTATTTTGTTATACAAACATTTGTTCTTATTATTTTGTTATACAAACATTTGTTCTTATTATTTTGTGGTTGCATCAAAAAGTTTTGCCAACTCTAAAAAAATAAGAAAAAAATAAAAATAGAATAAAATAAGTGTAAAGTTTCTTTTTATTATGTAATTATTAAAGCATTATGTAAGAAAAAAATGTCAAGTTATATTAATCTCAAAAAATTGCTATCGAACCCAAATTCAAAAAATGTTTCTTGATTAAGAAAATTTATACTAGGATTTTGCGTTTATCCAAATGTTTTCTTTCTGGAAAAAATATTCTTCAAAAGTTTCAAAAAATTGTTATTATTAAATATATATATATATATATATATATATATATATATATATATATATATATATATATATATATATACACACACACATATATATATATATATATATATATATATATATATATATATATATATATATATATATATATATATATAAATAAATAGTATTGGGTACTAAGGTAAGCAATCTGACGTCATACTGAAATAGCCTGCTGCTGGGGGCTTCAGTACATACATCGACTGACATATAGCCTGAATCACAGTGGAGTGTTGCTACATCGACTGAGGGTTTGGGATGGGGAAGCAATTGTTTTATTCATCATTCTTCATTTTTTCTTCTTTTTCAAAAAAAAACGGTATAGCTTAAGGTAAGCAAAAAAGTGAGCAAATGCTTATCAAAACACGCTTTAGTGTGTATATATATATATATATATATTATAGTGGCTATTCTAGGTTGTTTTTGAAAGCGCCGATTATATTTGGCGCCGCCCTAATTCAGAAATTAAGGACCTTTTTTTTTTTTATGACAAATTATTATTATTTTTTTTAAATACCTACAAATTTTGTTATGGCTTGGGGGGGTACCGCTGCCCATATTATTTTTCTAGAATAGCCCTGTGTGTGTGTATATATATATATATATATATATATATATATATATATATATATATATATATATATATATATATATATACACACACACACACACACACACACACACACATATATACATACATACATACATACATACATACATACATACATACATACATACATACATACATACATACATACATACAGGGCTCGAATTAAGAAACTTTTTTGTTCTGGACAATTTGTCCGATAATAATTCAAGTTTGATGGACATGTCCAATAAAAATTAAAGATGCAATCGAATGCCATTCCTGACCACACATAAAATATTTTGTTTTTACTACTTGACCACGCAATTCGTTTTGACAACTCTAGGTGTTTCAGAATGGGCTGAAAACAAAGAAAATTTTCAAGATAAATTATCTAACAAAAAGAAAATCTCAAAGAAATAGAGTAAATCTAAGCTCAAAAAACTAAAGTTTAAAAAGGAAAATATATTAGTTACATTTTTTAAACATTACTATACTGCCGCCCTAAGTAAAAACGCAGTAAACAACAAAAATGACATTCTGAGAAAAAGCCACTTTTAAATTTTGTGTGTATATATTTTTTTAACTTACGGCAAAATGAACTATGGGTTTGATGACTTCGGAATATACCACAATATTTTTATATAGAGCGTTATTACACAGAAAACGATGTTAAAACGTTTGGTGCAATAATCTCGATTTTTCAATTTTTGCGATTACTGCGTTTTTTCTTAGGACGGCAGTATACTATGCGAAATGCTTTATAAGTTATTAAATTCATAAATTATTATGTAAATATATTAAATATATAAATTATTTAATTATTAAGTACATAAACATATAATAAAAATGTATAATAAAAGTACAAAATTATTAAATACATAAATTACTATGTAAATATATTGAATACATAAATTATTAAGTTTACTTATTGCATTATTAAATAAAGTAACAAATTAGTTATGTTTTCAATAAACCCATTTTATTTAAATTATCAAGAATATTATACATAATTACATTTATAAAAATATTTTTTTTATAAATCTTTTCAAACTTTTTCTAGGATTAATTTTATAAACACTTTTAATAGCAAAAATTTTTAGCACGAAAAAATGTTACATAACAACTCAAATTTAACAATGTAATAAAAAAACTGGTTTCTATAATCATTAAAATAACTATTACATTAAAACTTTTATAAAATAAATTTAAAAGGGGTTTAAAAGCTAAAATATTTGTTTAAAATTTATAAAAATCATCAGACAAAAAATGAAATAACTACTAAACTGTAAATTTAAATTAATAACTAATTGCAATGTTTTAATATAAATAATAAAAACCGGGCTACTTAATTAAAAAAAAGGTAAAGGTGAATTTCTACTCATCTGTTTTTTCACAGGAACGGGAAAGGTAAAGGAAAAATAATCACGTGGGCTTGCGTATTTTAATTTGTCCGAAGTAAAACTACGCATGCTCACGTGATTATTTTTCCCTTTCCTATCCCGTTCCCGTAGAAAAAAGGATGAGTGGAAACTCACCTTAATGTTTTGACATCTTTAAAAAAAACGATTTAACTCAAAAAAATGACATATTTTATTAACGTAACCGTGTGTTCTACTTTAAAAAAAGTTTGAAAAAATAAAGTTTGTATGCAATACTGAATTTATTAGTAATTTTGGAACAACTAAAATGATTAGAAAATAAATGCACATAAAATAAGAGTCGGAAAAAATGGCCGATAGATGTTGTTTTTTACCTGAAAAGTGCCGGACAATATCTGGCACTTATTTGAGCCTTATATATATATATGTATATTTGCATATATATATATATATATATATATATATATATATATATATATATATATATATATATTTTATAAAAAATATATATAATTTATAAAAAATATAAATTTTTTATAAAAAATTATAATATATATTTTTTTAAAAAACTTTTTTATAAAAAAACTTTTATTTTTATGATAGAAATACAAAAGTTTTATTTATTAACATTTGATTAAATGTTTTTGTTGAATGTTTACAGATAAGCACTGATGATAGTAACTGTACTAAAGCAAACACAGTGATGTATGTTAAATCTGATGAAATTTTTGAGTTACAAAAGTGGAATCATATATGTGTAGTTCTTCAGAAAAATGTGATGAGAAACAGTACAGCATCTGTTTATATTAATGGCAAAATTACTTTTATGTCTAAGGTTTATTTTTTGTTATTTATATATACATACATACACACATACACCAATGACGTTATACTGAAATAGATAGCTGTGAGGGCTTCACTACATACATTGACTAATTATATAGGTAGAACAAAGACGTGCCGCTACATTGAATGAGTATATATATATATATATATATGTATATATATATATATATATGTATATATATATATATATATATATATGTGTATATATATATATATATATATATATATATATATATATATATATATATATATATATATATATATATAAAATGGAGACAAATATTTTTAATCATTTTTTATTAAACCAACAAAAATTAAGTAAAACAATGATGAATAACAACAACATGGACCTTCTGCAATAGTATACTCAGCCGGTTTCGAAGTGGCCTCCTCCCACGACAATACATAAGCCCAAACGCGTCTTGAAATTTTCAGCAATGGGCCGCAGGTCTTCTGGGGTACAATCGATCCCATTCCCAGCGCAGCGATTGCTTCAGCAACAACATACTTTTGTGGCGTGTAACACAGGCCCTGGCCTCCAAAATTGACCACATGCTGTAATCCATCGGGTTGAGATTCGGCAAGTAGGGCGACCATTCCGAACACACAATGAAATTCGGATAATGGGTCCATCACCAGTATTGAGTTGTTTTCACCTTGTGAGCAGGGGCAGAATCCTGTTAGAACGTCCAATTCACATCGCCAAAGTGCTGTTGGGCCCATGGAAATACCAGTCTCGAGAATGTTGTGTTGGTAGACTTCTTGTTTAATTTTGACTCTCTGATCTACGAAAATGAGGGGGATTTTACTGCTAGCGCAGATTCTGCCCCAGACCATAGCTGGCTGCGGATTTTGGCGGTGTTTGACAATGGCTGACCTGCTGGGAGCCGCAGCAGATCAGCTCCTGTTGTTTTGGTGTGCCTGCTCAACGGTGAACAGCTTCTCACCTGTGAACAGGATGTGCTATCATTTGCAAGCAGTGCCCCAATGCTTGAGTTGCAACATCTCTGGAGCCACACGCTTTTATTTTCATCGGTGAGCAGTTGAACTTTTTGAAGCTTTTACGGCTTGAGGTTGAGCTCCCTTTTTGCCATTTGTCGCACCGATTTACATTTCATTCTGGTTTCTTGGGCGATTTTTTACATGGAGACCCTCGAATTTTGCTTGACTTGCTTACTGATGATCTGGCGGTTAATGGACGTGTTGTTGGTTCATCTTTTACCACTTCCTGGACGGCGACCATCGTGGCCTAGCTCCTTGAATTGATTGACAGCCTTGGACACAGTTTGCTTAGGCACATTAAGCAAGCGAACAATATCACATTGAAACATTCCTTTACAAAAAAACTCCAAAATTGCATTACATTTTTTTTTTTTTTTTTGAATAAAAAATACTTTAAGGGGTCCTTCAAGAATATATAACAAGTTCCTAATATTATCCAAAAAAAGTTCTTCAAAACTGTATTATGTTGGGTCTCAAATAAAGTGAAATCATATGAAAATTTTAAAGATGAAGATTATATTTTAATAACAGGGTGTCTGCTAGATCAAAGAAAGTTAAGGGAATATAGATCTCTTTAAAAATATCAGGAGAAAATCGGGAAAGTTAGGTCAAATTTTAGAAAAATCATGGAAAAATCAGGGTTTTTATTACTTATCTTATTTTAGAAGCTCTTTGATTATAAGTTTTTTTTTAACACTCAGTTTAACTCTTGATTAGTAGTAAAAGCAACTGCTCATTTTTATTCACCCGGCCTATTAAAAACATAGCATCACTACATTTTACTTTATTTAAATTTTAAATGTACTTTAATAACAGTAGAAACAATGACAACACACTAACAATACTTAATAAATGTAATAATGATGCTTTATTTTTAACTGTGCATGATTTTTCCATGTACAGGGGTGGGACCGCAAAATGTGAACGTTTTTGTTTTATTATAACTATTTTCTCGTTAGATGTAGTTGTACTCTCTCACTCATCAGAAAGTGTCTAAAGAGTTGTTAAATATGAACTATTTTAAATAAGAATGTCCAACCATTGGACATTCTTATTTAAAATAGTTCATATTTAACAGAAAATTAATTATTACAATCAGAAAAGTGTTCACATTTTGCGGTCCCACCCCTGTATTATTCACCAATCTTTTTTAAGTCTGGAAAAGCTCATAATAACTGAAATAAAAATCAGGAAAAAGAGGTTGACAATTAGGGATCCAGACTTTTACTAAGTTCTTTTATATATATATATATATATATATATATATATATATATATATATATATATATATATATATATATATATATATATATATATATATATATATATATACATACATACATACATACATACATATATAATATATATATATATATATATATATATATATATATATATATATATATATATATATATATATATATATATATACAGTGTCCTCAAAAAAAAAATGGGACAGCTTGATTTTTTTTTAAAAATCAATTTTTTCTCAATTATTTTTTAACTTTATTTCGAATATATCAAATAATAACTATTATTACACTAAATTTGTCAATAAAGAACAAAAAAAAATTCAATAAAACTCTAAGACTTGGCATCTGTGGAGCATGCTTTCAACTAGTTTTGTTAACAAGCTAACTTCCAGTGAATTCCAACCATTTGAAAGTGTCATAAATAATTCATCTTCATTGCTAGGTGATCTGTCTTTAAGTTTATAATCTAATATAGACCACAGATTCTCAATTGGAATAAGATCAGGTGATTGTTTGGGCCACTCGAAGGTAGGTATTCCAGCCTTATGTATATATCTTTTATTTTTTGGGCTGTATGCTTTGGGTCATTGTCTTGCTGAAATATATAGTTTCCATCTGGAAATAGATGTGTTATACTTGGTTTTAATTGGTGAACTAAAATATAATGGTACTTATGTTGGTCCATGATTCCTTTAACTCTGTACAGGTTTCCCACTCCATGAGCAACAAATGCACCCTAAACCATAATTTTTTTGTCATGTTTTACTGTGACTTTGGATTACATAGTTCACCTTTTCTTTTTCAGATTCTTTCTCGATTACCATATTGTAACACAAAAGGTGACTCATCTGTCCATATGGCACCTTTCCATTGGTCTAATGTCCAGTTTAAATGATCTCTGCACCATTTTATTCTCTTAACACGATTTTTCTTGTTTATAAAAGGCTTTTTTGTTTGCCAATCTGAGGTAAACTCTTGACCTATCTTTATTCTTGCAACAATTGTATTGTTACATAAAGGTTCAAGGTTTAAATTTTGCTTTATCTTATTCACTGATATCCTACGATTCTTCGTCACTTCCCTCACAATCAATTGATCTTCTCTTTCTGTTGTTTTTTGCTTTCTTCCAGACCCTGACTTTCGGCTAATTGAATTTTGAGAAATAAATCTGGACGCAACTCTTTGAACAGTAGATTTACTACATCCAACTTCTTTGGAAATATTACGCAAAGACCAATCAGCATTGTGCATTTGAGTTTTTCTATCTTTATCGAAGTCTGAAACATGTTTTTTCCTAAATTGGTAAATATGAGTTTTAGCAAAAAATAAATGATATAGTTAAAACTAAATGTTAAAATACTAAAAGAATGAATGTCTTATACCTATTTAATTGTTGAATTTTTGAAGAAGTAGAATCAAAAGCATCTTTCTTTGCCATTGTTGCCATTTAATTATATTTTTTTAATTATATAAAATTGCTGAAAAATTTGATTTTAAATAAAGTAATTTAAATTATTTTGAATCATGAAGATATTAAAAGTTAAAAACAGTTTTAATTTCCAAAAAAACAGTATAAAATCATAAGTAACACTTTATCAAGAACAAAACTATAACGGGAAACTTATAGCATAATTTTAAAGAAATCTATTTTTGATCTGTATTTAATTCAAGGGCCCTCCTCCTTTTTTTCTGATTCTTTTTAATTTTAAATACTAAAGTAGTGTAAAGATATTATCTAACATTAAAAAGCAAAAATTTAAAAAAAATTTCGTATTACAATTAATTTTACTCTATTTTATAAAATCTATAACATTTTTTCATTTATCTTCTGCAGTATAGTTTAATTTCAACAGTTTAAATAATTTTTTTTTATTTTTTATTAAGAAATATAGTGCATTAGTAGTTCTAATTTTATAATTGAGAAACAAATTTCTAAATAAGTGATAAAACATTGAGTTGTATGACTTTTAAGAAAAAATCATGCTGTCTCATTTTTTTTGAGGACACTGTATATATTAGTGATCCTCAAATTCCCAGGAATTTCAATTTCGGGAATATCGGGAATGAAAAAGCTCATTCCCGAAAATTACCGTTACCGGGAATGAGCTTTCCAGTATTTTTTTTCTGAAAATTTTTAATCAAAAAACAATACAAAGGACTCAACATTTATGTTGGAATCTACTTTATTAATTTATTTTGGAAATAACATTTAAGAAAAGAAATAGCATCGATGTTCTCGTCACAAAGGCGATTGCGAACAAGAATATTTGCTTCCGAAAAACGACGTTCTGCAGCTACTGATGTTGCTTTTATTGTATTCAGTCCCTCGAAAAGTCTATCCAGAGTTGGTGAGCGTAATTTTGTCTTCGCATACATCTGCATCTCCTTTTTGTAGTCAATAACTTTGCCCGCCTGCTTGTTGGTGACCTCTCTTGAAGCTTTCATGGCAAGTGTCAGTTTCTCAGCTAAACTTCTTTGAACCTGCAGTGATGTTGATGCTGATGGTTCTTCTTGCTGTTTAGGTTGTTCCACACAATCATCATTTTCAGTACTGAAGAGTCTTTCCATCAATTTCACAGCAAGTTTGCTCATAGCTGCAACAGTCGATGTAGCAAAGTAATTTGGCCCATTAATGCTGTTGATGTCGTGGAAGTAAAGGATGAGTGATTGAAGAACGTCATGTCTGCGTTTGTTGTTTTTCTCTTTGATAGCCAAGAAGATGTCCTGCAAGAGCTGATGATCATGCATTTCTAGATTGCCCAATAGAAACTTGATAGTTGTGTTGCAATCGATGAGATTTACTGATTTCTTTGACCAGAATTGAATTGCCAACTTCGCTGGACTCAGAACTTCTACCAGCTCCTCCAATCTTTTTGAGTCAATATCTGCCCATAAGTAGGTTTTGTCAATCTCCCTGTGGTTCAGAGCTTCCTTCACAGGTCCAAGTAACTTCAAGAACCTTTCGCAAGCATCATGAAGGCTTCCCCAACGAGTCTTTGAATCTAACTTCAGCTTAAGTTCTCTCCCGTTGTTCATCCTCTTAACGAACTTTTGAAGAATTTCATTTTTGACCGATGTTGAAAAAGTCTCACAATTTTTCTCAATTTGGTGATTGTTGATTGATAAGTGAAAACCATTTGAAGTGAATCGGCCTCCTCTTCATCGTTTGATTCTGTGTCCTCACCTGCATCATGTACATCTTTATCAGGTTCATCTTCATTTCCACACTCAACGAAAAAGACATCATCATCGTCGTCATTCACTGGAATATCTGCTGACAGTTTCTTTAGATAAAAAACTTTAGTAACACCCAGATGAATTCTATGATCGCTGCACTGGACATATTCTGATGCGATCATAGAACCAAATGATACCATAGCGCTCGCACCATCACCAGAAGTGCCAACAATGTGTTTCTCTGGAACCAAACAAAATTCCATCAATCTTGCTTCGAACTGTTAATAAAAAAATAAAAAATAAAATGATAAGAAACCTAAAAAAAAAAAAGATTATAATATCAACTTACTAGTTTTTTGATGTTAAGAGCAGTTGCACTTCCATAAATTGGAACCATGCCCAAATTGATTTCTTTATCAACACTATTTTCAAAATAATGAAGATTAATGTTCAAGAAACGTCGCCCTGCAGTAGAAGTCCATTCATCAAGGGTTGTTGAAAAGAAATGTCATTCAGCTAGATGAGTTTGAATCCATGATTTTATTTTAGCCTTGATGTCTTCATGAAAACCTCGAACAATCTTTGCAACACCAGATCCATTCTTTGGGAAGTTTTTCGTTGGAAACTTCTCTTTCACATGCTCTGCTATTATATCTGAGTTAATGATCTGTTCAAAGTTCAATCCATTTAAAGCAACTTCTTTAGAAATGGTTTTCTCAAACGATGCTCTAGTAAAATCTGTCATCAGCTTTTGCCTCTTTACTGGAGGATTGCCAGTGCTGCTTGTGCTTGGTTGAGCTTGGTTGCTAGTTGTCGGTCCAGATTTCAATGGATCAAGTATCTGATGAACACGCTTTAGATGTTCTATCAAACCCTTTGTTGAACCTCCAGCACAATTAAGAACAGCACTACACTTTCGATTGTTCAAGTCTACGTCACAGCGTGCTTTATCTTTGTTGCCCGTTTCCCTTTTGAAGTGCTTCCACACAAAACGCATGCTATTTAAAATTAAATGATAAGATATGAAGATAAAATAAATGAAGAAAAAAGAAAAGAAATAAAAAAAAAGAAAAGAAATAGAAAAAAGATTTAGAAAAATAAATAACATAATATGTACTATATTTATATACCTTTGATAATTTGTCGTAAATAACTTTTTCACTTTCTTTTAAAAAAACTTGCACAATGCACTTTACACTTTAAAAAATAACTATAACTAATACCATGGAAGTATAAAACAGATGGAAGTTCAAACCGCTTTGAAAATCTTCGGGACTATGCTTGTAACCTTTTGTTTCTCAAACAAAAGAAAACTACATCAAGACTGTACTTAAACGCTTAATTTTTATACGATGACGCAAATAGATACGTTTATTAAAATTTTAAAATAAGTACTTTGGCGGTTCGCCAACAATATTCAATTGCAAAAATTAAAAATGGCGACAACGAAACGGCAATGAGCTATATTTTGTCAAACTTTATGTTAAATGAATGGAGTATATTTAGCATGAATGGAGTTATGATATAAACCCAACAAAACTATAATCTTTAGTTATTTACAGAACAATTTTTTTAATTTTTTAAAAATTTATTAAGTAGTCTATTTAATCAAATGTTGTGTTATGATTAAAAACAAGAAAATCTGCTTTTACTAATATACGCTTTTGAAATATAGTGATTCGAAATATTTACCAAGTTGTAATTAAGGTTCTGTTAGATAATTATAACAAGTAATGGTTAAAACGAAGTGGCATATCTATGGAATATACATTTTTTGATGTTTTGATAAAAATCATTTCAGTGAATTTTTGTTGTTTTTTTGTCCTGTGAAACTCTTTTTTTTTTTTATTGTCGGTTACGAGCATACTCCCGGGAAGACTTGAAATTGCACTGATGAACTTCCTTCTGTATTATACTTCCATGCTAATACTAATTAATAGAATAACTAATTACTAATTAATTTTACGTGTTTTTACAATGTTTTTATAAGGTTACTTTCTTGTGCGTCTGCCTGTCTGTCCGTCCGGTTAGAATCTTTGAAGCCCGCTTCCCGACCAGCTAGAGCTCTGAAACTTTCAAGATAGCTCAGAACCCGATGACAATTCAATTTAAAACCATTTCCATGTTTCTTCAACTAATATTTATCAAAATTTCAACACAATTTAATTTTATATGGAGAAAAAAACAAACACGAGGTCAGCAGTAATAATTAAAGAAGTACGCCAAACTTTAGTTTAGCGTTAATAAAAAGAAATTAAGAAAAGTAATTAAAACAAACAGCGTGAAACTGACTTTAGTTTAGCGTAAATAAAAGAAATCGATAAGAAAAGTAATTTAAAATGAACTACAATAAAAAGAATAAATCTAAAAAATTCCTGGGAATTTCTCGAAAAAAAACGGGAATGGGAACGGGAATTGACCAACGAGATTCCCGGAAATTACCGTTTCGGAATTCCCTTGAGGATCACTAGTATATATACATATATATATATATATATATATATATATATATATATATATATATATATATATATATATATATATATATATATATATATATATATATATATATATGTATGTATGTATGTATGTATGTATGTATGTATGTATGTATATGTATATATATATATAATAATGACTTTTTTTATTTAAATTGGTATTTTAATTTTTTTTACTTTTTGTTCATGAATTTAGATAAAATACATTTTTCAAGGAATTCCAGCTTTGGCTGATGTAAATACTTGCAAAACATTAGCATATATTGGAACACATCCTCGACAGTGTCATGTTGATAATATAATCTGGAGATTAGGGCCAATGGCAATTTTTGAGGAGCCTTTAAATGATGACACAATTGCATGTATAAATTCATTAGGACCTGGTTATTTGGGTTGTTTTCAAGCTCCTTGTCTAATGGGAGTTTATGAGGTTTGTTATGACTTAAAATTTTTTTTTTTTTAAAATTGAAAATTTCTTATAAAGTTAAATTTAAACATTAGTTATAAATCTTATCCTCTTTAAATTTTTTCTTTTTTCAACCAAGTTTTTAGGGGTTATGTATTCCTTAATTATTCAAGCTAATATAAAACTACATTAAATATGTTATGATAAACTTTAAAATGACTTTTATGCATTATATAAAATTTAAGATGACTTTTATTATTATTTTCAGTATTGTTGTTATTATTATGATATTAGCTGTAACTGATTACACTGAGTATATTTTTAGTATTGTTGTTATTATTATAATATTAGTTGTAACTGATTACATTGAGTACAATATTATAAAAATCATAAAATTTAAAAATTTTCATAAAAATCAAAATTTATAAAAAAATTGTATGATTTATTTTTAAATTCAATTGCTAATGTTGAATTTAATATTTTACTTGGTCATTATAATAATTTGCTCTTCTATTTGTAATAAATTTATTTAGGGTTTAAATTTGCATATTTCTCATTAATATTTCATGTTGCGACCTCTTGTGGTGGCAAAATGAAACATCTTGTGGTTGAGATCTGAAAACTAAGTTGCTTATACAATTTTACATAATTATCTTTTTAAAATTAATTATAATAATTGATATCTTTTAAAATTTGAATATCTGAATCAAATTCCCTCTTTTTCATCTTTTTTCAAATATTGTTAATTTGATTGTTTTTGCCGCACTGTTCACTTTCTAATAGTTTTATGTCAGCTATTCTAAATGGATACCAAACTAAAATAAAGAGCTCTATTAGAGTCTAATATATACAGTATAAAAAGTTTCCAAATGCTTTAAAACTTCCAAAATTTCCAAATGCATCAAAACCTACGATTGAGTGTTTAATTATACCAAATATAGTTTTCTTTAGATTATTTAATTTCATTTTAGATCATTTGTAAAAATATTACCCAAATCTTGTTCACATTTAATTAAATATTTTAATTAAATGTGAACAAGATTTTAAACTTTAAGCGCTTGAAAAATAAATTATTAAACTTTAGGCGCTTGAAAAATAAATACTTTAAATATAATTAAATATAACATATTCAATTTGGTAAAGCTTTGATTAAATTCTGTTTATTATTGATTGTTTTGTTAAAAGTTAAAAAACATCAATTAAAATGTAAAACTGAGAAAATTTGAAATTAAAATACCTTTGCATCAAATATAATTAAACAAACTAAACATTTTCAATGATATCTTCGATTCACTTAAACTTTGATTAAATTTTATTTATTAAAAATGTCTGAAGGAAAGCCAATTAGTAGAGCTATAACAGAATAATACATAGTACTGAAAAAACATAGTCTGAATGTCATTCAAAGCAAACATAGTCTGAATGTCATTCAAAGCAAACATAGTCTGAATGTCATTCAAAGCAAACATAGTCTGAATGTCATTTAAAGAAAACATAGTCTGAATGTCAAAGATAGTCAAGCCAATAAACAACAGTAAATCTTTTTTTCTCAAAATATTCATTATTGAATTTTTTTTTTAATTTTTAAAAAAATACACCAATACAAAGTATTTTAATATAATTAATTAAATAAACTTTAAGCACTAGAGGCCTAAGCACTAGAGCCCTAAGCACTAGAGGCCTTTTAAAAAATCATAAGTAGTGCTGTTTTGGTGTTGTAGCAAGATTTTTGTATATAAAATAAGTTTAATTGCATATTGTTGCTATGAGTAACTATTTTGATAAATGAAATTCTAATAATACACAGGAAGTATCAATTAAAAGTATCATGTTTTTGTTTGTGCAGATGTTTTTGGTATGATAACAAAAAACTTTCATTGTTAAGCTCATGGAAAACAAAAAGTTGAAAAAAAAGTTCAATTACATTTTGGTGGGAACATTGACAGGTATAAACATGGTTGTCAAATCTATTAGTTGATAGACCAGTTCTGCAATTAGAAATATGTCCGTTTATTCGTAATCTTAAATTGTTAGTATTTGCGAGTATATGTGCCTTGTTTTTTGCATGCCAAACATTTAAGGTAATAAATTACATTTTTGCTGTTGCATGTGATGTGACTTTTTATTTTCCAGATAGTACCATTAGAAGTTTCAAACTCAGTCTGAGTTAATGGGATTCTACTGTATTTAAATCGTTTTGCAACTGTAAACCATCATTTGAGGAATTCAAATTTGACATAATTTTAATGTCATTAAATTTGTCATTTACATTCATTTTTTATTGTAACAGATACATTGTTAATATAAACAACCAGTTGTAAAAGTCTAAGTAAGAACCTTATGGAACTCCACTAAGAACAGCATTTTACAACAGAAAAAATATTGTCCTGAACCACTCTTTGTATCCAACCAGTTAAAAAAGCCACAATCCACTGTAATTGTTTTCCTTTTACTCCATATTTATTGAGGTTACAAATTTTATCATTTCACAAAGAGGAGGGAGGGGAGGTAATAAAAGTCTTTTAGGTTTAAATCAGCAAAGTTTCCAGCAAAAAAAAATGTTTAAATATTTTAAAAATTTAGTAAAGGCATGCTTAAATATAGTCAAATTTAATCTAAGCATGAGCTTTACTTGTTATTTTTTTAAAAATACCTAGTAAATTTATAAGCTGTATATTTTTACTAATTAATTTCTATTGACAGATCCGGCCGGAATTGGAGCCGCAGCTGGATTTCGAAACAAAATTACAGGAGCCAAAATCCTGTATATCCCTACTTGGTGTTAAGAATGGTCAACAATGTGGACTATTCAGAATACCAAGTGACAGCTGTTTTCTGTTAAATTTCATAGTTGTTATTTAAAAAGTTTTATAGCAATTTCTATATATAAATTAATAGACATTCTATAGAAATTCTACAGGCCATATGTTTTAAAAGTTTATAGTAATTCTTTTGAACTTTTTTTCCGGGATTTTGTCAGCGCCACTGTAGTAGATCAGTATGTCTATTTATTTCTGGTTCTTCCCGATATTGCCTTAGTTGAGTGTCAATGACTTTTAGTAATTGTTGTTCATGTGCTGTGCCAACAGCGGGCATATACTGAATAATTTTATCAATAAATTGCCAGAGTAATGATGATTATGTAGAAAAATTATTAAGCCTGGCTTATTTTGCTGGATTTTCTTCAGTTTTGTCAATCTTCTGCTCAGCATGCTCAGGTTGACTTCAATCTTGCTTTTTCAGCTGTTGCCTGTAATGAGGAGAATTGAGTTTTATATTGTGGATCAACCAGCGTCGTCACTATATAAAGAGGTTTCTCCTTTCAATGGTTTTAAAACGCTCATCTAATCACTTGATTAGGGTTGACATCATAGTCTTTACACCTGCATCATTGTAGAATATTGTGCGTCTTTCCTTCAGAATTTTTTGTTGCGTTGTTGTTTAAAATTAGGCTGAACTTATTAACTTATAAAGAAATATAAATACAAATCCCAAAACAAACATAAAGTTCATAAAATATAGAATTACAAAGGTATACATGTAAACACGGGCAAAAAAAATGTAATAAATATTTGACCAAAATTCAAAACTCCGGCTAAAATTATGCCGGATTTGCTAATTTTTTGCCGGAGCCGGATATGGGCCGGATTTGTAAAAATGGCCGGATTTTGGCCGGAGCAGGAGTCGGAGCCGAAATCCGGTACAGCCCTATTAAAGATATGTAAGTTTTAAAATTAATTCAAAAAAATTCTAAAAAACAAGTCAAAAAAGTAGTGTATTTATGAATGTAACTTGATAATACAGAAACCCCGCTAGATAACCCAGTTCTATACTGACTCAATAGTTTTTAACTAATAAACTGGATTTTTTTTCAGGAAGACAACATAGATCAAAAGTCACTTATTTCTGAAGAGAAGATTCTTCTTTCATTGAACCCTTATAATCTTACTTTGACTACTCTTTTCAAGTTGTTTTCCCAATGTTCAAAATCTGATCTTGAATTATTAGCTAGTGAGGTAAACTTTTTTTCATTGTTTTTTGTTTTATTTTACTTATTGAAAAACAATTTTATGAAATTTTTTTGCAGATGAACATTAATATTGAAGACAAACATACCCCTATTCAGTTTCTTACTAATTCTTCATTACATTTAAATGGACCATATCGACCAATTGGTTTTTTTTTAATTGGATCTGCTGGTATACGAATATTTTGTCCGAATCAAGTTGCTTCATCTTTTGTCAGTATTGGGGGAATGTCAATTTTGTTGTGTTTAATTGCAATGGTGACCCAGCTCAGTGAGCTCTATGCTTCATTAAAAGCCTTAACATGTATTTTGCAAAGCAGTAAAATTGCAAAGAGAGAAATGTTTCGAATTGATGGTTACAAGGTTATTGATTTAAAATTTTTTTTTAATAGTTTACTAATCTAATCTGCAGGGTTATAAATCATAACTTAAAAAATTTACTGTTTAGATTTTGGCATTTTTACTTGAGAAAAAGAAACACTTGCTGAACACACATATTCTTCATTTAGTGTTTTCTCTGATTGGAACTGTTCGTAGTGATCGTGATTCTATTACTATACCAAACATAACTGCATTTAATGATATACTATGCAATCTACAGGTTAGTAATATATATATATATATATATATATATATATATCTATATATATATGTATATATATATATATATATATATATGTATATATATATATATATATATATATATATATATGTATATATATATATATATGTATATATATATATATATATATATATATATATATATATATATATATATATATATATATATATATATATATATATATATATATATATATATATATATATATATACAATTTTATGTTTTATTTATTATAAATTATTAATTAAAATATATATATATATATTTTTTTTACTTTTATAAATCTTTATTTAAAATTGATTAGCATTACAAATAATGAATAGTTCAATTTTATCTATTGTTAAATGATGAGTAAAAAATGAGAAAAAAGAACTGATCATTTATGTTTTGAAAGAGCAGCGGAGTTGCCAATGTTTCGTAGGAGGTAAAGGTCACTGACGCCATCACAAAAAATATGAAGGTATTTTAGAACACAGGATTGCTGATAAGTAGTAGTGATAGTGGTATTTAGAGTGAATGGGAATCTGTTTGGGTTTCTGCTATTGGTGCAAGGTAATTTAGTGGTTATCGGATGGTTTGTGTCTGCAAGGATCTTTTTAAGGATATTAATACATGTCTTGTCAAGTAATTCTTCAATGTCAAAACAAATATAGAGACGGCTCGAGTTGGTTGCATCAACTTCGATGATGTGCAAGGCATTTTTGTGGAAATGTTAAATCTTTTTTTGCTGCATGACTGCAAGAGGTAAGAACTGAGGCACTATATATCATGTGGCTAATAGCGTAAGATCTGCAGACTTGTTGTAGATTGGGCTGAGTGTGTCCGATTTGTTTAAGGCGCTTGAGTAGAAATGGCACTGATTTTGTAGTGTTGTGCACCTTTATCGATTGTTCATCCCAATCAAGATTCTCATTGAGCAGGATTCCGAGGTATTTATAGTTGAATACAATATCAAGTTCAGTTTTATTGAGTATAAGATACAGTAAAGTATGAGTGTTGGAGCACTGGGCATTGATTCTAATGACATTTTAAGTTTCATTCCATTGGCTACAGACCATAGAGCGAAGCCATCAGCAATGGATTGAGGTAAATTGGCAGGCACTTTGTCATAGATAATGTAGGTCAGCATGTCGTCAGCATACTTTTTGAGAATGGTTTCAGGTGGGAGGTAGGTGCTTATATCAGAAATAAAGAGAATGATTAAGATAGGGGTGAGAACACTACCCATGAAGTACTCTGGTTTGTATATATTTCCAGTCAGTGGTGTGGTTACTTGTTTTTACTCTTTGGCGAGGATTAGATAAGTAAGCTGCGATCCAAGATGTGAGCCAGTTATAATATTCACAAACTTTAGTAGCAACTTGTCATGATCAACAATATCAAATGCTTTGGAAAATATAAGAATATTGAAAAAATTGATTTATTATTATCTTTAGCAATCATCACTATCAATTGCTGCTCGGTAGTGATGATTTCTTTAGCAATTTCCTGTTTTATTTATGCCCACAGGTTTTCTATGGGGTTCAGATAAGGTAAATTACCCAGCCATGGCAAAACACCTACATTTCTTTCAGGAATGCGGTAACACTTTTAGCTTTATAGCACAGTGTTGAGTCATGCATGAATATATACTCTTCATTACCAGGGAATCATTCCAAGATCTGGTTTGTATTGTGGATAGGATCATAAGGCAGGACCAGCACAAGCCAGTACTTGAAAGCAGGCAGGAGCCCATCCACAATGTAATGGCAGCCCATACAATGGTCCCTTCCACAATGTAAAAGCAGCCCATACCCTTAGCTAAGATTACAGACCAAGCCATTACACTTGCAGGATGTTTAACCTTTTCCAAAAAGCAGTCTTAGTGGAGTTTTTTCCCTCGGCATCATTGAACAAATAAGCTTTTTTCATGGCTTCAGTAAAACGTGGTTTTTTAGTTGGATGTCGACCCATTAAATTCTCTTCACCTTCTCTGAACTGTCCTTTTAGAGACGTTAATTTTTTCATTGTTTATCATTGTCAAGCCACACTATATGTCCCTAATTTTACGGTTGCAATTTAGAGTAGTGATTCTTTTTCTGCTACTTTTACCAACACGGTCTGGTTCAAGAGACATATTTGTATCAATTTTTCTTTTTATTTGGCTCATTACTGACTTTGAAACACTTGCAATTGCTGCTATCTCTCTCTGAGAATTAGAATGAAGAAGTAAAGTTTTTACTTCCCTACTTTTTCTTGGGGTTAAATCTAAAGACTTGCCAATACTAAAATCAATTGGAGGTGAGAATGGTTACATTACAAGTCAGGATTTATGCATTAAAATTAGGAAAAATAATAAATTATTACCTAAATTTCAATAGTTCTGAATTCGAAATACTTGCAAAAAAATGTTCCAAAAATAAATAATTAAAATCAATTTTGAATATACTCCAATCGCACTTTTCAACAATTCACTGCTAATTGATAAATAACCTAGCTTTTTGACAGATAGGGTGGACTGACACAATTGCCACAGTTTAAAAACAATTATAATTACATTTGTAACTAAAATATACAAAAAATTTTTTTTTAAAACAATTTATTTGCTCGCAAAAATCATTTAAAATTACTTAAAAAGTAAAGTGTCTCTAATAATTTGGCAACTCACTGTATATGTATATATATATATATATATATATATATATATATATATATATATATATATATATATATATATACTGGGTGACCACACAACTGTGTTACGTTCAAATTTAAGGCTCTATCCCTGCTTGTAGATATCGGTTGATCTATTTGTTCACAAATTATGCAATGATATTAACACAGAAATAAAAAAAACAACGTAAAAATAAAAAAAATTTAATTAAAATGGATTTGCAAGAATCAAAAAGACGAAGCATTCTGCAAATGTTGCAATCGGATAAGACTACATCAGATATCAGAAAGGCTTTAAACTGCTCCAGAACAGCAATTTTTCGAGTAAGAAAACTTTTTCATGAAACAGGAGATATCAAACGACCTTTTAATAAGCCAAAACCTGTGAAATGATCACCTCAGCTTTTAAGGTCTGTCAAAAGAAAAGTCAAGCGAAATCCTTTGTGCTCCATCCGTTGGCAAGGGAAGCCAATGTTTCCAACTCCACAATGCAAAAAGTTATGAAAGATTTGAACCTTAAATCCAGAGCTGTTGTGACTAAGCATCTTATCACTAATAAACAGAAAGAAAGTAGGAAAGAGCGATGCAAAAAATTGTTAAACTGGCAAAAATCTTTCCCTGGGCGTGTGACAATCTTCTCTGATGAAAAACTTTTCACTGTGGATAAAGTTACAAATCGTCGTAACACAAGGTACCTTAGTACTGCTAAAACAGTAAAAGAAGTCCCTGAGAATATCAGGTATTCATTGTCATCAAAAAACCCTGCTTCTGCGATGGTACTTGGCGTGATAGCAAGTGATGAAAAAAAGTGTCCACCAGTTTTTGTGAAAAAAGGTCAAAAAATTGACAGTGATGAGTATATCCACCTCCTGCAAGAGAAGGTTATTTCCTGGTTAAACAGAAACTATCCAGATGGTCAGTATGTGTTTCAGCAGGATGGGACACCAGCTCATACTTCAAAAAAGACACAAAGTTTTCTCAGTGAAAACATAAGTCAGTACTGGGACTAATTAAAGTGGCCCCATCTAGCCCAGATCTGAACCCATTAGACTTTTTTATGTGGACAGCTATGGAGAAGGAGGCTTGCAAGATTCCCCATGGAAGTACTGAGTCACTAAAAAAATCTATATGCAAAGCATGGGCCAAAGTTCCAGAAGAAGATGTTAAGAATGCATGCACATCCTTCCAGCAGCATATCCAACTTGTGTATGATGCCAATGGTGGCCATAATGAATAATTTTAAACCTTAGTCATAAATAAACATCTAGTCAAAATTCTAGTCAGTTATGAATTGAAATAAATTTTTTGTGTATTTTCAAATTTTTATATTTTTTGCGTTACGCTGTTGCTCGGTCACCCGGTGTGTATATATATATATATATATATATATATATATATATATATATATATATGTATGTATGCATATACATACATATATATATATATATATATATATATATATATATATATATATATATATATATATATATATATATATACAATATATATGTATATATATATATATAATATGAATATATATATATATATATATATATATATATATATATATATATATATATATATATATATATATATATATATATATATATAAATTAGTATATAAAACACTTATACAATTTTTTTCTTCAATAACTTGTTACTCCATCAGTGAATGAACTTACTGATGGAGAAAAATGTTGTTGAAGAAAAAAATTAGATAAGTATTTTTACTTATTTATTATTGTTCTGTTCTCCAAGAACATCAATCACTTTATTTGTAGAATACACACATAATATATATATGTATATATATATATATATATATATATATATATATATATATATATATATATACATATATATATATATATATATATATATACATATATATATATGTATATATTTATATATATATATATATATATATATGTATATATATATATATATATATATATATATATGTATATATATATATATATATATATATATATGTATATATATATTTATATTATATATATATATATATATATATATATATATATATATACATACATACATATATATATATATATACATATATATATATATATATATATATATATATATATATATATATATATATATATATATATATATATACATATATATATGTATGTATGTATGTATGTATATACATACATATATATATATATATATATATACATATATACAATATATATGTATATATATATATAATATGAATATATATATATATATATATATATATATATATATATATATATATATATATATATATATATATATATATATATATATATATATATATATATATATATATATATAAATTAGTATATGCCTGTACTAGAATAAGTTAAATTAAATCTTCCCGTTTTAATGGAGTTATTTATATTTTTTTGTTTTTATTTTTACAAAAATTTTAAAAGTTTGTCTTCATTTTCTATTTAAATTAAAATAAACACAATGGTTTACCAAAATTCTAAATAAAATTATTTTAAAAACAAATGTTATATTTCAGATAAAATATTAGATTTAGATAAAATAGTTAAAATAAAATCAACAAAAAAAAAATGTTTTACTTAAATTATTTTGTCTGCATGATTTAATGTTATTATTTGTCTGCATGATTTAAGGTAATAAATACCCTTTAAGAGCAAAAAAATTATAAACTTTATATTATATGGTAACATTTATGCTTTTCTGAAGTGTTAAATTAAATCATTTCAAACAATTACAAAATTAGTTTTTTTTTTACCCCTCTGCTCAATAATTATGCGCATAAATTACCAAAATTTAGGCAAAAAAATGGACCTTTTTTTAACAAGATTATCTTGAAAATCATACATGTTCTATAAACCAAACTTTATAAGTAGTTTTATATATGCTCAAAAAATGTGCTGAATTAAAAATTATACAATAAAGAACATTTAATATCTTAATAATCATTAAATTCTATCAATAAAAAGAAAAAAGTATAAGTACAGCTTGCTAAAGTTCAAATTTTAATACTTTAATATATAAAAAAAGATTAATTTTCTTTAATTCAGCACATCACAAATACACTCAAGAATAATTGCTGAAAATTATTTTCAAAAGTTATTTTTTTTTTCATTTTTTTTTCTTTTTCATATAATTATGAAAAAGAAAAATGCAATTTAAAAAAAAACTAAAAGTACATTGAGTTTTTTACACAATCAAACCTATTAAAAATCACCACAGTTGTATGCAATACATTCTGCTTCATTATGTTGTATGCAATACATTCTGCTTCATTATGTTGGTCAGCTTTTTTTATTAACTCATAACTTTTTCCACCTGTTTTTTGTGGCACCTGTACTCTTTATCTCATTCTGTTTAATGCGTACATAATCTGCATTTAGAGAACTTTTTTGTTGTAAAATATCCAGGTACAACATTGCTCTTTTCAAACACTTGTAGTAAACCCTGAAGTCCATTAATGAAGCTAATTATTGCAGAGGCCAAAGCAATCTCAACAACTGTTCTTTCCACTTGAATACTTTTTGGTGCACGAGTCCTTATCATCCCATTTAGCCATTTATTTACATTTTGCACGTCTTCCCAGGAAAGGCGTGCGGTTTTTCGTTTTGTATGACCACGCGTATTTTATTTTAGACAACTTGGTCACGAACGTTTGCTAGTTTTTTTATATTCTTTGCTGACAAATGTTTTAAAAACAAAATAACAAAGTTTGAATTTAAAATAAACTTAAATAGAAAATAATAATAACAATAATTTAAATAATTTGTGTACTGTTTTTATTTTTATTTATTCATAGTGGTTATTATTTTTGGCAACAAAATTCGGTAAGTCAAAACAAAACAAAAAAAAGTTTTGAACATTAAAAAGAATGATTTTCCTATATTTTATTTTTTTTAATGAGGAAAGCGAAAATATAAACTGTCATCTGTTTGTAAAATATGTTTGTATACTTTTAATTTAACAAGTATATATTAAGGAGTGAATTGAGCAATCTTTTAAAGTTAATTCTTTCTTCAGCAACATTATTAATTCCAAACAATAATTAAAGTAGAAAAGCATCTAGAAAAAATAAAGCAGGTATTCAAATATATAAAGCTTGAGGAATTTCTACAAATAACTTCAACAACTTAAAAAAAACGCACTTAATAAAAAGTTAAGCATTATGAAAAACGTCACTAATAGTTCGCATTTAATTTTAAAATCAACCAATAAAAAAATTTTATTGGTTGATTTGAAAATTAATGCGCGTTTTTATAAATCATTAGTAAGGTTTTTAATAATGCTAAACTTTTCATACATTACGTTTTGATAAAGTTATGTTTACGTTTTTATAAGTTACTTAAGTTTTAAATATTATTTGGATATCCACTATTTTTTTCTAGATGCTTTTCTACTTCAATTAAAATTTGGGAGAATTTATCTTATTTGAATAAGGAATGAATTATAAAAGTTATAAGTGCGTTATAAAAGCAATAAGACTGTTATAGTGTTATTACTTTTAGAATGCAGTTAGTCACTAGAGCGTTATTACTTTTGTATTTGTGCGGTAGTGGTGTAGTGGTAGAGCGCTCGCATCATAAACGAGTGGTTCGGAGTTCGATCCTCACCACGTCCCTGGTAGTACCGCGCTCAACTCGTTTCTCCGCGCAGCGGCCTTGTTCATCAAGGTTTGTGTTTCGGAGTTATAGAGTTGAGAGAGGGTTATAGCCACAAATAAGTAGCCTCCTCGTCTGTAGTGGCCTTCTTGGCCTTGAGGAGGTGAATTAAAATTAAAAAAAAAAAAAAAAATTGTAAGTTTAATGTTTCATTTTTTATAACTTTTTTGATAACAAATTAAAGTTGATTTGCCTCTTGAAAACAAAAAACATGTTTTTGTATGAGCTAAAATTTGAAGACCAGATATTTTTTCAGATATTGCATTTCGTGATCATTTAATTCAACTCTTGTTGTTATATAAATACATTTTACAAATACATTGCAATTTATATTTTCGCTTTCTTCTTTAAAAAAAGTTTAATAAAGAAAAATTATTCTTTTTATTGTAGACTTTATTGTAGGAAAATCATTCTTTATATTGTAGACTATGGTAGTGGTGTAGTGGTAGAGCGCTCGCTTTATAAGCGAGAGGTTCCAAGTTCAATCCCCACCACGTCCCTGGTAGTACCACGCTCAACTCGTTTCTCCACGCAGCGGCCGTGTTCGTCAAGGTTTGTGTTTCAGAGTTATAGAGTTGAGAGGGTTATATAACCACAAATGAGTAGCCTCCTCGTCTGTAGTGGCCTTCTCGGCCTTGAGGAGGGGAATTAACAAAAAAAAAAAAAAAAAAAAAGACTTGAAACTTTTTTTATTTACTTCGCCTTATCTAATTTTTTTGCTGAATATAACAACCACTCTAAAGAAACAAAAATAAAAAAATAAGACATAGACATAATTAATAAACATAAATTATTTAAATTATTAGTTTATTTTTATTTTTTTCTATTTAAATTTCTTTTTATTTCCTATATTGTTAGTTTTGCTTTTTTTGTTTTCAAAACTTTTTCCGCATAAAAAAGTTTTAAAAACAAAAAAATGAATAATATTATAAAACTTGCAAACAGCTATGAAGTTGTCTAAAATGAAATACTCTTGCGTGATCATACAAGACGAAAAACCGCACGCCTTTCCTGGGAAAGCTTGTTTTGAGTTTGGCCATGTAAAAATTTATTGAGCAATTCATCACTGCCAAAATATTTTTTTCAATAGTTTCTCCAGTATATGGATTTGCATCACAAACTTGCATATAAGACTTGGTATCTCTATCTCCAATGTCATCTACTTGAGTTTAAGCTCATTGACAGATCACTTGAATATTTTTAGAGCACCTGCAAATTCCATACTTCCTGAGTTATCCTTTTCTTCTAAATCATATCTTGCAGGGGTAACAACTTATTAATCTGGACAACAGCATCAACAGACTTTCAATGAGATTGCTGTGACTATACTATTCATTAAGGAGTAATCTCTGTGCTGCCATGAACCATTTAAACTAACAGCAACATTGACAAATAATGATTCACTATTTTCAACAAGTTTTTCCTAACGTATGTCCTATGACGTATGTCCTATGTAACGCTTTTTTTGTTTTCTCTCTAGAGGAACTTCTACTCAATAAAATCTTTTATTCTATTAGTCTTGCTTGTTTTGCCTTTTTTTTTCTATAAGTATATTTATAAAAAATATAAGTATACTAATAAAAAATATAAGTATATTTATAAATATAAGCATATTTATAAAAAATTATAACCAAGCTGTGACACTTTCAAGATTACTAATTAACAAAGTAATGGACTTTAATTTTTGGGCAAAGTAAAAACTTGTTTAAGTATTTTGATTCTGATTATATACATTTTTTTACTTAATTATTCATAATTAGATTAAACTGTTTTTTGAAATTTAAAACTAAGCCTTTTGTCTAATTTGTTATCCTTATTTAACAGAATTAGTTTTAACTTTATTAAGAAGAAAAAGATGATCATTCATAGTTGTGAATAATTTTTTTTTTAGCTAAAAACGAAATACTTTTGTTTAATAGCTTAAAGTGATTGTAATATTTTTTATTTTCTTTATTCTTTATTACCATTTACTTCTTTTATTATTTATTACCATTTTATTTCTTTATTCTTTATTACCATTTACTTCCTATATTATTTATTACCATTTTATTTCTTTATTCTTTATTACGATTTACTTTCTTTATTCTTTATTACCGTTTACTTTCTTTATTCTTTATTACCATTTTTTCTGAGTTCAGCAACAGGCTGATTTTAAGTGGTTGCTTGTATTAAAAAATATAAAAAAATAAAAAAAATTAGTTTTTTTTCAACAAAACTTCTTAAACAAAAAAATAATTTGAAATAAAAATTAATATATTTTTATTATATATTTAAATTAATATAATTTATATTTTTATTATACATTACTACTACTACTTTTGTTATTACTGTCACTATTCAGTGAAGAACCCAGATGTGTTTAAGTACCGTTTTACCGGTATGGGCGCCCAAAAAAAAGCGCCCAAAAATTATTTTTATATTTAAAATACATGAAAAAAAAAAATTTAAAAGCCCCTTCCCCCTCAACCTCTCAAATGTACACATGATTGCAAATGGTTAAGATCAACTCTTTCCATCATTTTTACCAAAAAACAAAACATAATCCAAAAGTAGATAGATCAAGCTACAAAAATAACTCTCATGGTATTTTTGAAGGTTTGTTTGGATTTTGTTTAAAACACTCTACTTCCCATGCACTTATTAGCATTACTGAAATGAATCGTGGTGCGATTTATAGTGGTTCTTTTGCTTGTGGTGTCTTTATTGATCTCCAAAAAGTATTTGATGCAGTTGACCATAAGATTTTAATTGAAAAATTGTATCACTGGTATACGGGGTATCGCTAATGATTGGTTTTCATCCTATATTAAAAATCGTACTCAGTTTGTCTTGATTAATAGGTTTCAATTCACAAGTAAAGTTATATAGTATGGTGTCTCACAGGGTTTTGTTCTAGGGTCTATGAGGTCGTCCATAAATTACGTCACACAATTTTTGACATTTTTTGACACCCTGCCCCTTCGTAAAAAATTTTTACAAAGTTTTTTTTAGAGACGATGAGAGGGGTTGCAAAATTTTACAAAATACAAAACGATTTTAAATATAATGTCTATAATTCTCTGAGCTTCTTTGAGTTAATTAATTACTACTTTTCAGTCTGCTTAATGTTTTTTTTCACCACAATAGCTCTGTGTAAAATTGTATAAATTAACATTGCTCTCCTAAACATGATACCAATTTTAAGAATCTATTTTTCCAAAATATAATACATGCAAAATATTATATATATAATAAATAATAACATATTATGCATGCAAAAATATTATTTTATAAATATAAGTTTCTTTTAACTAGCTACGTAAGCGTGGTCGAGTGGATTCTGCCTCCGGCTAATAAACCGAGGGTTCCATGTTCCAGGTTCGTTTCTCGGTATCGAAAAGTTTTTTTTTTTAGTTATTGCACAAAGATTGTTTTTTTGTTGATGCACACTTTTGTGCACCAACAAAATTAAGTTCTGCACTGTGCACTACACAAACAGTCGTAACAGTCCGTTAACAGGCTGTAATGGAGTGTACACATCAACTAAGTAAGATTTAGGTGTAGTTAATTTTACAATCAACATGTAGATACATCAACTGAGGGTTTTGGTTTCTTCAGATACTCTTTTATTTAGAAGAACGTCTTCTCTAAAAAAAAAAAAAAAATGTTGCGTCACAAAATCAAGACCCCTCCCCTCGTGACAAATCCTAACAAAATTGCCTGATTTTCTACAATATAAACTATCAAATTTGTTTAATATTTTTTTTATTATTACAAGTGACACAAATATTACACTCAAAATAATGAAAATTTTAAATTGCACACTTACTTTTTCAGAAGTACCAAATATGGCAAGCTCTCTATAAACGATCAATGTATTTCTCACTGGAACCAAATAATACCATTTAAAAAAAAAAGTTTTTAACTAAATACCCTTTCATTACCAACATTCTTCTTCTCAATCAAAACCAAATTAAGAAATTTTTATTTGAATATATATTTAATGAATATTAATTTTATCTTTTATTATTATTATTTTTTTATATTAACGTATTTATAAAACTATTATTACTTTTATTTTATACTGTCTTTTTCAACTCTACTAATATTACTATTATAATTAATTTACCTTTTATAAATATTATTTACAATGATAGTGATAGTGATTCCATTCTAGTAATAGTTTTATGGTTATTGTCCTAATTTTTGCTAATGTTATGTTTATTTTAACAATTTCTGTCATAGTTACTATAATTGTTTTTTAACTTTACAATAATAGTTATTTTTACCATAGCTTTTATCAATAGTTATAATTTTTAGTAAAGTTATTATGTTATAGCTACTATTTGTAATGTTTTTTTATTCATATTATTATTATTTTTGCTACATTTTTACTGCAACTTTTAATATTATCTTTATTTATTAATGCTTTTTTTATTTTCTTTCCTATTTTTTTTTTTTTTCTTTATTTTATTTTAAATTATTTTGTATTTTATTTATAGTTTTTTTTAGGTGTCACTCCATTGACTAGTTTATAACAATATGAGTGACACCTAACCTTATTTATGTGAGTTTATAAAATGCTATCATAAATTTTTCATATTTATGGTTAAATAAATGGATTATATATATATATATATATATATATATATATATATATATATATATATATATATATATATATATATATATATATATATATATTATAATATAATATAAGTGTGTTTCACTTAAATAATTTACTACACTAGAAAAGAAATATAAAGCCTTACCAATGCATACTGTATTATTTTAATTGCTCAAAATTAATATTCAAAACAATCTTCAAATCAATCATTAACTTAAAGTATGGTTTTTCTCTCAACTATTTAATAAAATAATTTATTACAAGAAATCGATTAACTTATTCAAACAACTTGGTTTTGTTAACCTTGATAACATCAATTACAATACAAGAAACCAGGGCCGCCAAGAGGGAGGGGCAATTGAAGTAGTTTGCCCCGGGCATCACAGTCTATGGGGCATCACATATGCCTTTAAAAATTATTGTAATAACAAAAAATTTAGACGATAACATATTTAAAGCTTAAGCAAACTTTGTGTAATAATTTTGTTCTCCTTTAAAACTTTGTTTATATTTAAAATAGGATAATTATTACTTTCAAGGTTTTCATTTTCCATTTGAACACACGCGTTTTCGTTGCCCTTTTGCTTGCATAATAAAATATAAAATTTTCTTATTTAACGGCAAAAAAAAAAAATAACGTTAAAAGTTCTTTTAGAGATAAAACAAAGCGATAGAAAGTAATTTTATAATGCATTCTTGATGTCACAATTTTTCTAACTTAATAAAATTTAGCGTTTAGGATTAAGAATATTGTTTTTGAATTTTAAATTATATTTTGTATTATTTTATTTATAATTTAAAAATCAAAATTATAATTTATAATTGGATATAAATATGGATTACTATTTTGATAATTTTTTGTTTGCAATTAGGATCCAATCAAAAAGTGTTTAAGAATGAAATTTCTTAGAGATTATAGCTAAGCACCAAGAAAAAGAAAAGCGTAGCAAGTTTATTACTTGTCCTGAAATTTTCAGAATGAGTTTATCGAGTATGGTTTTAGAAGGTATTTAAGAAATCAAAAAATCAATATATTTCACTATCACCATGTACAGCACTGACGATTTGTCACACAGCAGTCAAATTACTTTCATTTTTTGTTTTTTGCATTTCAGTGATAATCATCTGTGGGAGGTCAAAGAAAGGTTCTTTAAACTGGAAAAACTTAAAAAGAAGAAATTATCTGATATAACAAAGTTGATATTGAATGAGTTGGAAGAGATTGAGTTCGACACAAAAAATTGTCGTAGTCAAGGCTAATGTCTTCAATGTCGCACTCGGCAATCTGACTATTCAAATGAAATCAAGATTTAAAGTAATACAAGTGGAATGTAACAAGTTTTCCTTCCTTTAGTCTTCACAGAAATCTCAAACAGACAAAGAACTAGGTTTAAAAGCTGAGAATCTCGCAAAACATCACCCATAAGACTTATGTAAAAACGAATTTTCTGATGAAGTTTTGTTTTTTTTTTTCTGTAAGAAGAATTATTCTAGGCAGCAAAAAGCCTGCCGAACATCTAAATGAAGTTTATGCAAAGGGATTGCATTCAATATTTTCACTAGGGTGTGTTTCACTTACAATTTTCCAAATATTTCCCGTTTCAACATCTGAAGGTGAAAGATCTTTCAATAAGTTAACTATCATTAAAGGTTATCTTCATTCCACAATAGACCAGAAGCGATTGTGCTACTTGATGATCTTTTCAATTAAATATGATTTAGCCAATAACGTTTCTTATCAAGTAGTTATTTTTGCCGATAAGAAGGCCAGAAAGATGCGTTCGATATTAAGACTTGATTTTACCATAGTTTGTTTTTAAAAACCAAAATTTACTAAATGTGGTTTCAGATTTTCTATGAAAGTAAACAACAACTAACTATACTAATTTATTTTGTATTTGTCATTTTAAGACCTGAAGTAAGATAGAGCATCCATTAAACTTTTGGACCCGGGCATCACAAAAGCTCTGGGCGGGCCTGCAAGAAACTTCAAAGTATCCAACAAACATGAAGCCATTTAAGACCTTCTTCAGCAATATAATAAATAAGTATTGTAATAATAACATCAAATAAGCAACCATAGAATTTAGTGATCTATTTTTATTTAACAACATCAAATCAATTATAACTCAATTATTAACAACATAAGAATCAATGTCAACATAAACAGATTAAATAAAAAAGTCAACTATATTGACTTTTTTATAAGCAAAAAAATTAGAAAAAAAGAAAGGCCAAACATTTATTAAATTTTTTAAACATCTCCTTTATTTTGTAATTAAAATATTTTACTATACTACTTGTATCTCAAAAATTAAAAATACTTCTATTCACTAACAATTGTAAAATACATATTGTCCATAGAAAAGAAGTAAACCAAAAAAAAAATAAAAACCTATTATAAAATATTGCAAATATATACATAATATATATTTATTTGGCTTTTAATAGTTTTTGATGACTATTAAATATTTATTGCATCTAGATATGGAATAATACACCAGGCAATCTGGAAAAAAGTTTGTTTTCTCATTTTTATGAGCTAATTACACAAGGCTTGTAAGTTTTGAATAATTGTTGTCTAATTTTTTTTTGTCTTGCTTATGCCTAACTTTTTTGTCTTGTTTATGTTTAATTTTATACTTTATTTTTTGACTTGTTAGATTTTTATTTGAATTAGTTATTATTGAAGATTATATTTAATTGTAAAGAATTTGAAAAGAGCTTAAAAAGCAATACTTATTTCTAATAGCTTAGAAACTTGAATTAGTTTACTGATGAATTACAAAATTTTTTTGTTTTATTTACCAAACATGCAAATTGTTTTAAAATTTTATGAATTTCGTTAAACAGGGATCACAAGCGAAATATTCAATGTTTGTGCAAACTTGGATGTGTTCCAAAATTTATTCACATGATTCAAGAAGGAGACATAGCTGAACCTACATTGCACACAGTAGCTAATGTTTTGTCTGTTTTGCTTGCAAGTTCGACTCAAACAAATGACTTACTAGTGTAAGTTTATTATAATTGCATATGTATGGTAAAATGCTACAAAGTATTTACACATTGTAGTACACATTGGTTACTTAAAATTAAAATCTATTAAAATGTTTTTAAGTTTATATTTAAAATTTAAAATATAAATAATAAAATATATATTTTAATTTCTTTTTATAATCTAAAAAAAATGTTAAAATATTTATTTAATATAACCATGTTGCTTAAAAAAAAAAAGATATGAAACACAAACATACACACACATATAGATATGTTTGTTAAATAATCAAATTTCTATATTTTCATTTGTATTGGGCAGAGCCGAATACAATAAATTGAACATATGCACTAGGGTATTTCATTTCTGACAATTTTTTGAAAATGGTTACGTTACATGCATTATGGGGTAAATAATGGGCCAAAAAAAAGTCTGTAAATTTTTCAAAATTTTAAAATGTCATCTAGAGGTCGCCATCTTGAAAAAGTTTTTTACACTTTTTAATAATTAAAATAATTAATTTTACGTTACGTTACTGGATATATATCAAAGGTTAACATTGAAATTTTCAGAAAAATTGGATAATGTCTAGAGGTCGCCGTATTAAAATATAAAACTACAAAATTTTTTATTTATTTAAATCTTAAAAAAGATATAATTAAAATTGAGTTAGGCTGTTTTAAGGCTTCATCTTTTTGTAAGAATAATAATTGATAAAGAAGATACTAGTAATATAAAAAATAATATAAAGCATTAATTAGTTTTGATTTCAAAAAGGATGGATTTTGCTATCTGTGTTGTTCAACAACTTGCAAAATAAATGCAACTGTTCTTCATTTTACACCTCTTTCAGCGCAATCATTTGTTACTTCTAATTGTTTAACAAAATTTTCTGCGATTCGATAATCTTGGAAGAACTTCCACTCTTGTGGAGCCATTCCTGGTTGTTTATTAGTCCTAATAGATCAAAAAGAAGCCAAGACTTTGGTCCAATCAAGAAATAAAGAAAGGTTGAAGAATTTAATGTTGGAAATTTTGGTTTCCCAATTGAAAAAGTTTTTGGTTTTGGGGTCGAGATAATCTTCTTGCAGAAATATTTTCTCTTCGAGGCATTGGTAAGCCCATTTCAGAACTAAACTTGCTTTATTAAATATTTTTGATTTAATATTAGCAGGCCATTCAAAAAAATAAAGTTTGAGTAATCAATATCAATTTGTTGAAAATTCGGCTTTGAAACTTTTGCTATCTCAGGTCTTGGCATGAATCAATAACGATCATGCCCGTTATGTGAAACACAAACTCGCCAATAGAGTTTTTACAAATTGCAGGCTAGCCAAAAACTTAATTAGCGAGCATTTTTTTAAAACGCTTGCTAATTAAGTTTCCCAACGCGCCTGCAATTTATAAACACTCCACCAACGACCCTGTTTCGAGCGCGATCGCTTCTGAAATATGCTAAGGCCTGTATCTCCTAATGTGGTAAATACATGTTTGATGTGTAACTCATTATGATGATGGTGACATGCTAGTCATAGGAGAGGTCTCTTTAACTCAATTTCAATTAAAGCTGCTCCTTTTTTATTATCTGTGTTGCTTGCTGTTGTATCAAAGAATATACCAATAATGTTTTCCAAAATATTCCAATTTTGCGCAAGTTTCATGGCTGCATCACATTTTACCTATTGAATCTTTAATCAAAGGTATACCAATAAGTTTCGGCCTGCAAATAAAAGTTAAGTTAGTTTCTTTTGAAAACAAAAATTTAAAAAATACATAGGATTTATATAAATAAATAAGTACCCATTAAGAGATCCACTAATAAGAACTGCTACACGTTCTCCATTATGAGCTGTCTAAATAAAAAAACTTCAAATCCCAGTGCAAAATGGCCTTTTTTAGGTTTGTTTATCTCCCAGTCAGCTTTAATCAACAGAACAATATTCTCCCGCGCAATTTGTCTTTGACAATGCACAGTTGATACTGAGACGGACACATCATTAAGTTTGCTTCCGCTTTTGCAGATGATAGTGGATTGAAATAGAAGATGTTGGCGAACTGATAAACATCATCGATCTGCCACAGATCCCCTTACTTCTGAGAGCTTCTTTGCTGATATTTTAAGTTTGTTAAAGGCATCTTTCTTTTCTTTAGTGGTAAACTCTGTATCTTTTTGATCTTCTTCGTCAACACTTTGACTTTTGATTTTTGATCTTCGGTTGACCTTCTCTGAAAATCCATGCTACCTGTCATATGTGATACTTTCTGCTACTCTTTTGATCTTTATAAAATGCCCAATCTTCTTTCCATTTTGGTTTACGTGATGTTAATAACTATTCCTATTCATTTACTGCTGAAATGTCGCAATGTTGCTCAAGTTCATTACAAAATCTGACAATATTTTCTTTTCCAGCTTTAACATTTCGACTTGCTTGATTTTTTTTATTTTCACCTTTTCTCCCAACCATTTGATAAGCAATGAAAGACAAGAGTTATCTGATCAAGTTAGTACTCCAGCTTTTTCCCAAACTTCCTTAAGCTCACCAAGAACAAGTTTAAAAATATCTCTTGCAGAAGTGTCGCTTTTTGAATATAAATGTAAATGAGATGTTTTTTTGTTGGTAGGCGACTGAAGCTTGATAATTTATTGGTTTCAGGGTAACCAACTAACTAATCTTGATTATTTTTTCTAAGGTTCATCGTTATAATAAAATATTTGCTTATCCAATAAACTAGTTTTAAAATTATTTTTAAAATTTCAATTTTGCTAATTAATATAACAATCAATTTTTTAAAAATAAGTTTATGAAGTTTATATACATACGTTCAGGTGTTTATTTTGTAAACTATTTAATCACGCAAAAACTTTTAGTGGTCAATTATGCTCAAAACCTAAATTTTGTGTTTTAGTTAATGTTTTTTAAAGCATTTAAGGAATTTTTTTAGCAAAAAAATATGTTAAAAAAACTAAACTTTATAATATGGCGACCTCTAGTCATAAACCAATATTTTTGAAAATTTGGCCAATTGTTCATCCAATAACCTTTATTACATACACTAAGTAACTTAAAATTACATACACTAAGTAACTTAAAATTACATACACTAAGTAACTTAAAATTACATACACTAAGTAACTTAAAATTACATACACTAAGTAACTTAAAATTACATACACTAAGTAACTTAAAATTACATACACTAAGTAACTTAAAATTATATTAAAAATTTAAATCAATAAAATTAATATTAAATAATTTAAATTTAAAGTTAAAAAACACTACTTTTTCAAGATGGCAACCTCTAAATGATATTTAAAAATTTTGAAAACTTTTTTTTGGCCCATTATTTACCCTGTTATGCATGTAATGTAACCATTTTCGAAAAATTGTCAGAAACAAAACACACTAATATACATTATTGTACACTTCACTTTTCCTCCTTTTGCAGTTGAAGTTGTTATTCTTTTATGTCATTCTTTTGTTTTTTGATTGTTGAAAAGTGTTAAACATCTTAATTTATTTTTTTTTCATTTAAAAAATTTAATTAAAAAAGAATTAGTCTAATTTTTAAAAAAAAAAAAAAAAAGAAATAATAAAAGTAAATTAGATGTAAACTATAAAATGTCTGAAAATTTAAAAATTATAAAAAAAAAAATTATTGCACCTTTTTGCATATAAGTTAGCCAATTTTCGCTTTAATATGGCATTTTTTCATTTTAATTTGGCAATTTTCTCTTTAATTTGACATTTTTTTTTTTTTTATTTGGCGCTTTAATTTGTCACTTTTCACTTAAATTTGGCATTTTTTCATTATAATTTGGCGTAAAAGTTTTATCAGCCAAATTCTATAAATTTTTTATGTTGAATTTAATAAATTCATTAAAAGTAATTGTTAAAATAAAATCTTTCATTTTCAAATTTAATGGAATCTACTTAAGACAACAACCCACCACTGCTGCTCCAAAACATGGTCCCTACAAAAAGGTCACTGCTGTTGAATGCCAAAGCATCTGCAATGTAATCAATGGACTCAATATATATATTTATTTTTTTTCGATAAAAGCTCTTACAATTGAGGTCATTTACAAATAGTTAAAAACTAATCTTAAGTAAATACCGTGAAATAGAGTTGATAATACAAATAATAATGATAATAATAATGATGATAAATTAAAAGTTATAAGAATAATAAGAAATTTATATGATAATAAACCAATATTAATTTTAAAACAACAATTGAATATAATGCACTGACAGGAAAGTTACAAACAGTTATGTACTGACAAAATGTAACAACCTACCATGTAACCAAAACAATTACTGCAAAAAAAAGTAACAATGATTTAATAAATATAATAATCTTAATATCAGTAATCATAATAAAAACAATAAAGTTAAAATAAATACTTCATTAAAAAAAACAATAAATAAACAAAACAATAGTTATTCTAATGCTGGGGACGACTTGAAAGCAATTGCTGCAGCCGACAGTGTCAGTATTCGTACAACATGTAGATACATTGTTAAAGATATTATCGTGCAATTGAAATGCAGAGGTTACAAGAAGAAGAAGCTTACTGAAGTTTATCTTGATGTCATTCAAGATTGGATTGAAAAGGATTTTCAAATGACAGAATCAAAGCTCAAATAAACAACGAGCTTCACTTTGATGTTGCAATTTCTATGATACTCCAAGCACTTGATGGTCATGCTTTCACCTATAAAGACATTCATTATGAATCTTTGCAAATAAACACAGAGGCTGCAAAAGAAGCTCGAAAGCATTACGTTCAAAACATGCGTAAACTGTTTGGTTATAGCAAAGTTCCGATTTGGATATATGAAACAAGTTATAATCTTTTCACTGCACCATCCAAACGTTGATTCAAGCACAGTTGCCCCTTGCAATGCACCCCAAAACAGAAAAAATATTCACTAAATAAAAAATATGTCATTGATGGAATGAGTGCAATGGCTTTTTTTACAATGAACATCTACGTGGTGCATATAAGAATCAAACTGCAAACTTGGTCAAATGTTACGCTCAGCAGCTGAATATTTTGGAAGTTTGGATCAAGTTGTTGTCATTTGTGAAAATGCATCATGTCATTCTCGGGTTGAGGAAGTATTTTTGGAGCCTGAGTTTCAAAACGCAAGAGTGTTGAGGCTTGTTTCATATTCCCCAATACTCAACCCTATTGAAAATGTTTGGTCAATGGTCAAGTGTGAAAAGTGTGAAAAGATCATTGCGCGAAGCGTTGGCTACATTTCTGGGATCTCCACATGAAAATGTAATGCATCAAGAGTTCAGAATGCAATACTTGGAGAACGTGGCTGAGTGAGCTCTCTGCCATGTTGATCCATGGCACTTGAATGTCTTTACCCAACATTTAAGCATTCGTGGCACAGTAGTAGTGCACATGCCTCAGAAACATAAGATCCATGGTTCAAACCCCACCCCTAGGCAAGTTTTGTGACATCGGTTGGGAAAGAGGTGTGAACTTCCTATCAAACGCTCTTCTGCGGTGCTCTGTGATAAGATTGTGAGGACTTCTTGGGCACCTAAAAAAAAAAATTGAAGATGATAATGAATATGATAAAATTAAAGGATTATTTCATAATCTTGGATGATAATGAAAAAATTGAAGGATTATTTCATAATCTTGGAGCCAATGTTAAAAACAAAAAATGTGAGTAAATGGCGGTCACAAAAAAATAGAAATTTCAGGTCTAATTTTAGTTGAATTAGAAAATGCAAGTATGAGAAGCCCTCTCTTGTATTAATCAAAAAAATTAAGAAACGTTAGTAATTTTTTTGATTGACACAAACTTGATCTTACTGAATAAGAGAGAATGTAAAATTTTCAATTAAGACAAGAAATAAATAGGATAAACTCTCAACTTGCTGCTGATACTATATTTCTGTGGAAACAAAATTGTCAAATATAAGAAACTACAAGCCAATTGAACACATTATGTGTTTATATATGAATGCAACTTCGCTACATAATAAAATTGAGGAGTTCAAAGTATTATGTAGTGATGTAAATCTATGTATTATTGAAGTAACAGAAACTTGGTTCAAAGAGACTGTTACAAATTCTGAATGTTACTTTTTGTATAGAAAAGTTTGTAAGGATGAGAGAATTTGTGGTGGTATTGCGTTATACTATTATCAACATTGTATCTTATTGAGCTGAAGATAAAACTCTGAGTTCTGACAAAATTGAGCAAATATGGGTTATTATTTGTAATGATAGTTGTATATAAAGATGTATATACAGACCAAATGAAATAATTGAAATGAAAGTCTCTAATAAAGTCCTAAAAATATCCTATGTCAATGCAAAAGCAATTTTAAAGATATTATAATTATGGCAGATTTTAATTTTCTAAACATTAAATGGTCCAAAAGTGTTGTCAAATGTATTGAAAACAATGGTAACTCTCATGAATACATATGGGGTATAATAATATATGTATAACAAATAATAATAATAATATTATATATATATATATATATATATATATATATATATATATATATATATATATATATATATATATATATATATATATATATATAACAAACAATATATACACACAAAAACAAATAAATAAAAGCTTATACTGGTTAAGAACTGTTTTAAGTTAAAATTGGATTAATGAATGAAAAAATTGCAAAAAAAAAAAATCAATTAAAAAGAAAAAGATTCACAAAGAAATGATTCTTTAACAAGTAGTTATTATTTACTTATATTTAAAAAATGTTTTTGTGTATATGTTCCAAAAGTTTTGTATATTGACTAATTTATTCAAAAACCTTCTTCATAAGTAAAGACTTTCTAAAAAATAATTTTATAGACTAACAGTATTTATTTTTTAGAGTTGGACAATATTTAGCTAGTACAATTTCACTTAGTCAAAATGAGCAACACATTATTCTTGATAACAATTATGAAAAGTTTAGTCATGCATATGATTTAAAAAGAGATATTATTAAGCGTAATGCATTATTAGATGTATTTATTCATTTGTTAATATTTTCTGGTCAAGAAAAAGATACAATACTGTAAGTTTTAACCATTTTTGCAGTTCTTTTTCTTTTTGCAAGACGAGTTATTTTATTATCTTGAAAAAAAAAAAAAAAACATATTTACAAGGTTCTTTTAAGTTTTATCTTCTATTTTCAGATTCAGTAACCAAGTATGTAATATTCTTGGTTTTGATTGGCTGTTATTGTTTTTTGGAGCTAAAGTACACAAACAAACAGTTTTGCGTGGAGCACATATGCTTTTTATTTTACTAAGTGACTCTGCATTACTAAATAACTTTCAATGTGGGTTAATGAATGGTTTTTGGTTAGAGGGGTGTGATGCAATCACTACAAAAAATGTTGCTGCAGGTAAATTTAAAAGAAAATTATTTAATATAATACATGTGATATATCCAGGTTGATTTTAAACAGACTGGTATTAGTCCCTAAACTTTGTTTCCAACTTACCATAGTTTAAAATAAAATATAACTGTTATATCTTTCCTATATGTAGTATAAAATGAATAAAGTATATAGGACTATAGTGAAGTAACTTATAATAAACGATAGCAAACTATAGTAAACAATAGCAAATCATAGTGAATAATAGCAAACCGTAGTGAATAATAGCAAACCATAGGGAACAATAGCAAACCATAGAGAACAATAGCAAACTATAGAGAACGAAAGCAACCTGGGTTTTACATTCTTTAAAAGTATTTTAAAAGTAATAACTCAAAAACCTTTTTAAACTATTAGTAATTGTTTCAAAAAAAATTTTTAAATGGAATTTAAATTTGAAAAAAAAAATGCAATTGTTTAAAATGCTATTTATGACTTTTTTTTACTAATTTTACATTTCTAATTAATTTAATTTGTTATCAATTCTCCTATGACCAATTGTATTATGTTTCGTGATCAGATATATCATTTCCCATGACCAGATGTATATGTTCCATGACCAGATGTATTATGTCCAATGATCATTTATATCATGTCCCATGACCAGATGTGTCCCATGACCATTATTAATCTGTTTTATAGATTTTATCAAAATATAGTAATAGTTCCAAATGTATGTTTTATTTGTGGTGCTTTTGTTCACATTTTTTATTGCAAATATGCTTTTATATACTTAATGTGTATATATTTTTAAAACATATTTTCAGGTATTAAACATGTTTAATTTGATATTTAAAGGTTTTAGTCAATTTTAAGGATTTAATGTATCAGAGCCAAAACCTTCCAAAGAACTAGATCATGAAGTCAATCATCAATCATACAAACAAAAAGGAATTCCATTGTTAACAACTTTACTTCAAGAACATGTTGACCTCTCAGAAATTTACTTTTTACTTTTTTCTCTTCTATTAAATACAAATACAGGTATGTAGATATGTAGATATACAATATATATGTAAATAGGTATACAATATATATGCAAATATATGTATATAGTGCAAAATTTTTTTCAAATCATAAAAATATATATATTTTTTTGCTTGTTGCTATTTAAGTAAAAATTCTAAATAAATTTGGTTTGTTAACTGTAAAATCTTTAATGTTTTCTAAAGGTTTTGGTGAGTTTTCAACACGGTTAAGTATGAACACATTTCTTAACATTTTTCAGTCATCTTTAAACAAGTTAAAAGAAGACAGACAGGTTTATTTCCCAGATGCTCTTGTAATATTATTACATCTTCTTAGAAAGCTGATGAGTCAGGTAAAAATATTATGTAAGATGTTAAATAAAGCTTTGTTCATGATTTTTGTTATTTTAATATCAAAATTATAAGTTTAAAATTCATTTATAAAACTGTAGAGTGTCTGGTAAAATTAAATTTTATGGTGTCTGGTAAATTGATAAAATATGATATTGAGAATTTCTCTTATATCCCCTGAATTGTTATACACATAAAAAAAGAATGTCTGATATTAGCTGGTTATCTATCCTACCCTGTTATGGTTCTTTGCAAAGCTGTGATTGGTAACACCAATAAAATGTTATCCATAAATGAATCAAGTAGCATCAACATGAGGAATTTATATCTAGTATTTATATTGTTGTACTATGTTAAAAAGACCTTGCAATTATTGATATTATTGTACTATGTTAAAAAGACCTTGTCAATTAATGACATTAATTTAAATAATGTTTAAAGAGTAAGCTGTGATGTTGATGCAGGATTATAGCTTCATCGTAAAAAGTAAAAAAGAAATTTGATATTTTAATGTCAATAAATATTCATTAGAGATTCAAATACTTTGACCATTCGCTTTGGTAGACATGGAAGTGATGATTCTAAGAACAGACTGTACCATTGAACAGATTCTAGATTGTAGAGTTGTTTAGTGAGAATACCAACAGATATACAGAGGAATAATGAGATATGTTTCAAGTTGAAAAATGTTGTAAGGGAATGAGGAGGGATTTTGAGCTATAAGCTTCTATAATAGAATGGTTATAACTCAAAATAGCCATGCAAATAGCAATAGCATGTAACTATAGTACGTGATAACGTACTTGTATGCTTGTATGACTGGCCTGATAAATACTAGCATGACCAAAAAAAAGAGAAAGATATAATATAATATAAAAATAAAATCACTAACATGCTTAGCACTAACATGCTTAACATGGTATGTGTAGCATTTTTAAAACATTTTTTATACTTATAATAAATACCTTATATAGTTACCAATTATGTTTTTTAAAAGTAGATAAGATTTTTTAAAGAAAATTTTTTTTTATAGTTTTTCCATTGGAATTTCTAATAAAAGCATTTTGAGACCCTGGTTATTTGTTACAATGTTTTTTTTAACAAATTTTTGATAATATTTTTGATAGTATAACATCAAACATTTATATTCTGTTTTTAACCCCCTAAGATTATCTTAAGCTTTTATAGCTGTTTTATAAAACAGCTTTAAAAATTATTTTATTTGACTATATATGTGATATTGGTAAGAAAGGTAGTGCTAATTTCTTTATTAAATGCCTTTCCATGGAGCACTAATAAGGAGGAGAAGTTGGTAACAATTTCGATTTCTTAAACGTATAAGCATATAAGATCTTTTTGGAAATACAGAATTTTAATTAATTTCCAAGGAGCATTTATTAATGGAGATAATGGATATAAAAATGGAGGAGCATTTAACAATGGAAGCTAAATCTAAAAGTTAAATACTTTAAACAATTTTTATAGTCTATTATGGCTCCTATTTCAATAGGTTTCATTTGAATAGTTAGATGTATTTTGTATGTTGATATTAATTTTTTATAATATAACTGTATATATAAAATTCTGAGTATAGATGCAGAAGTACTGTATGTATTAGAATGTTTGTCATCTGTATGTATGTAACATATACCTTAACATATATATATATATATATATATATATATATATATATATATATATATATATATATATATATATATATATATATATATATATATATATATATATATATATATATATATGTATATATATATATATATTTTTTTTTAAACATCTTCGCTTCCAACATGGCTGCAAGCAACCACTATTAGAGTTGGAAGTTACTGGAAGAGAAAAGATGAAAAGGAATAAGAGTTTTTGAAGCACTTAGGAACAGTCACAGAAAAAGGATGAGACTTAATTGAATGACGAGTAACACGAGAATGAATTTTAGTAGATGGCACAAGAGACGCTAGCTCTTTAGAGCAGTGCCCATTATAGTATTTGTAGAAAAGAGAAAGAGAAGCAACGTTATGACGATGTGATAATAGTTTAAGATTGGCTGCAAGAACAGGTCCAACTTTGTTTACAATGCATTTTTGTACCTCCCCAGATATTGCAACAATATTGGATACAAGGATGGATTTGAGAGATTTATAGAGATAAAGAATAGAATTTGGAGTAAGAAAGTGGTGAGCTTGATAAGAGATGCAATCTTAGCAGATGCTAATTTTGCAACAGATTTGATATACGCTTTCCAAGAAAGATTGGAAGTAAGAGTTAATCCTAGAAGATGAAGGGTAGATGATTCATCTACCCTTCATCTTTGATTCAAATCATCACATGATTCGAAATTCATATTGATGATCAGAAAGTATGTTATTAGATTCAAGATGAGAGATAAGTGTTTGTTAATTAAAGAGTCAAAAACCTTGCTTATTATAGGAAGAAGACTGATGGAATGGTTGTTAAATGAATCAGATTGCTCTCCAGAACTTTTGAAATTAGGGATAACAGATGCTGCTTTCCAGCAGGTTGAAAAACGAGACTCTGATAAGCACTTGTTGAATAGTTTTAAAAGTATAGACGACAGCTCTGGAGAACACTTCTGCAAAACAATAATAGGTATGTTGTCCAGACCACAAGCTATAGAAGAGTCCAAGCAGGAAATCACTTTAGATACTGGAGTAATACAAATATCAAGCAATGGATCAACCTGTTTGACGGCTAAATCAAGTAGAACGCAACTAGTGGAATCAAGAGAACATATTGCTGAGAAGTTCCAAGCAAACAATTCAGATTTGTCTTTAGGTGAAGTGAAAAAATCTGAACCATACAAGAGGTGGAATAACAGATTTGCCCTTATTATTGATACTATTAAAGATTCTCCAAAAGTCACAAGAACTGACTTTTTGTGATGAAATACAAGATTTATGTATATTGTATATATTGAACGATCTTGTGTAATATACATATATTATAAGAAAACTTTTGAAAATTACAATTAATAACAAAAATTAAGTCTTTTGCTTAAACTTTTATGGTTTGTATTTAAAATAGTGGTAAGTTGAAAAAACTTTGTGTGTATATATATATATATATATATATATATATATATATATATATATACATACATACATATATACATATATATATATATATATATATATATATATATATATATATATATATATATATATATATATATATATATATATATATATATATATATATATATATATATATATATATATATATATATATATATATATATAGATATAGATATATAGATATAGATATATATATATAGATACAGTACTGGAAAAATTATTATGGATTTTTAAAATACATCGTTATTTCGGACTTAAGGCATTACTAAAACACAATTTGTTCATTAGTTCATAACCAAAAATGATTTATTTACACGTATTACACATTTTTATACATTTTAATACTTTGTTTGGCCACCTTTCGCAAGAATTAAAGCTTTTACACGATGTGGCATGCTCTCAATCAAACTTTTACACAAAAATTTAATTTTTGTAGAGTGAAACCACACGTGTATTAACCTTTCTATCAGTTGGCTTTTTGTTGTTATGGGTATTTGGTGGATTTCATTTTTTAGTATATCCCATAGATTCTCTATGGGATTCATGTCGGGCGAGTTTCCTGGCCAAGGAAGAACCTGGACAGCATTTTGTTGGAACCAAGTCATAACTTTTTTGGATTTGTGGCAAGGTGCAGAGTCTTGCTGGAAAATCCAGAAGTCTGACCCATACCATTCCCTAATTTGTGGCACTAGTCGAGATTCTAGCACCTTAATGTACTTGTCCTGGTTCATTGTGCCATCCACGATGTCAATCGACTGGTTCCATGGACCGAAAATGCCCCCCATACCATTATTTTTTGAGGAAATTTCACAGTCTTCTTCAAACATTCTGGCAAAAATTCTTCCCCGGGTCGTCGACGTACGGTTTGGACCCTATCATCCAAAATTGCGATAGTCGACTCATCAGAAAACACAACCTGAAACAAAATTAACTGCTAGAGAAAGTAGAGAGAGAGTGCCTTACCTCTAAGTTAAAATTTGAAAATTATTGTTTATTAAATACGTATTATTATAATGTTACAAGACCCCATCACAACTAAAATAATTAATAAAGACAAAAGTAATTTAACTGATTATCATTCCTAAATGTATTTAAGATTAAAAAAACCATTTTTACCTTTTGCCAATCATCATAAGTCCAAGATTCATGCTGCTTTGCCCAATCGTATCTTGCTTTTTTCATATTTTCTGTAAGGCGTGGCTTTTTTCTTGGACGATATGCTTTCAATCCGAACTCTAACAATCGATTGTTTACCGTTTTTCTGCTCACAGAGATTCCTTCTTCCCCTAACATACTGGAAATCTTCGAACATGTTGCTCTTCTATCCTTAAGTGCCATATTTTGGATTTTTCTATCGGTTCTTGGTGTGGTTATTTTTTTCCTCCCACAGTTTCCTTGTCGTTGAGAGCCCACATCAATCCCTCTCTCAATTTTTTTCTTAATCAGACTAACAATTTGTGTCGATATATTTAATTTCCTAGCGATTTCTTTTTGTTTAAGTTCAGAATCTTCTAGTAAAACTTTAATTTGTCCAATTTTACGAGGACTTAAATCACTATTTTTACCCATGACTTTATATACAAAACTAAATGAAATAAAAAAAAATTAAGTAACTTTTTTGGTTTAGATAATATTAAAAAAACTTAAAACTTCAATAAAATGTTATAAAAACTTTAATTCTCAGCGACGACAAGCCCTCGTGACGGAACGCAGCGAACTAACATAAATGTGCATAATATGCATAATTATGACACAACACATAAAAATCGTGTTGCCATCTATAAAATGATAAAAAATGTTGACATTTATGAAAAATATGGTACACAATGAATGTATAGTGAAAATAGAAAGAATTTATGTGAAATATAATACTTTAAATAATAAAATTAACTAAAATTGTTGCATAAATTGTGTTATTTTAAAAAATCCATAATAATTTTTCCAGTACTGTATATATATATATATATATATATATATATATATATATATATATATATATATATATATATATATATATATATACACATAAATTCAGCATTTTGACATTCGGCAATGTCAACTTAACTGCTTACCTAAAAGTGTTCAAGGTCCACAAAAAATTGCAAACCTTGTTTCTATGTTTTATAGTAACCCCTTTGGATCAAATTTTTATAGCCAACCTCTAACAGTTTGAGGTCAGCAGTTTATTGCCAAGGGCTGTATATATACACATACTCAGACACATACACACAAAATACACACTTGAATATACCTATTACTTATTTTTCCAGGAAAAATTACTTTATGAAGTGGATGGTGTATCTTCATCTATAATTCAAATTTTTGGATATCTTCATGATAATAGTTCAACGATGGCATCTATTTTTTGTTCTTCCTCCATTCTTTCTGCTCTTATTGCTACTCTTTTTCCTATTGATGAAAATAAAGAATCACTTGACAGTATTTTAGAGGTATTAATGTTGAAAAATTTTTATATAAATCTGACCTCACTAGAATTTGTTTTAAATAAAATTTTTGTTAATGATAATTTAAACTCTGTTTTATTGTGCATGTTATAAGTTGAGAGGGATGATTAAATGTTCATTGAATATTAATGAATCAATATTCCTAAGAGATTATTTGTTTAATATATTCATTCGAATTGTTTGAATAAAATGATATAAAATATAATAATACAAACAATATAATTTTTTGATAATTTTGTTCTTAATAATAAAAATGGTGAACTGGTGTTATATGAAATATGCTAATTGTCAACTTTCTAAAGTCTTTTATGAATTAATCATATCTAAACTGACTAATGAATCTCTATAAATTCTGTATAAAATTATGTATAAAAAATTTATTTAACTGTATATATTTTTAAATATTTTTAAATAATTTATTTAACTGTATCTTTAAATATGCAGGCTAATGAGTTGTTAGACGGTGGTTTACCTGCTGATAAACTTTCTTTGATTGATCATCCCTGTCAAAGTTTGGTTCTAAGCCTTTTGACAAAGATTTTTTTAGATCAAGTTTATCAAACCACCGGTAAAATTCAGACATTCATGGACTCAATTTTTCAGGTTTGATTACTACACATAGAAGTTTTTATAATAAGATGCAGTTGTATTATTTGTTATACACTGTTGTTTGACTTTTTTTTTTAACAGAGTTTGCCATCTTATTCTACCTTTACCCAGCAGCAAAAGTTCACAACTCTCTTTGTATCTTCTGTGCTTAAAGATTTTGGTCAATTCATTAAAATAAATCAGTCTAAAAATTTTGACTATGTAAGGTGTTATACTAATGGTATATGTTTTGTATCCAAGATTGTTGATCGGTTATGGCTAGGTATGATTTTTATAAAAGTTATGGCTAGGTATGATTTTTATAAAAGTTGTTACATGTTTTGGGTAAAAAAAATGTATAAAAAAATTTTTGCTTTCAGGTTTCTTTGAAGAAAGTTACAAAACCATTTTTCAATTTATTGCAACTTTGTTAGGCAAATGTGAAGGTTTTTAATTTGTTTTACACAAAATAAATTTTTATAATATTTTATGAAAATCTTGAAATAATACAATAATTTTAGACTACTAGAATGACCCTAAAGTATTATGATAATTTTAGAATATCACATTGGAATATTGCATATATATATATATATATATATATATATATATATATATATATATATATATATATATATATATATATATATATATATATCATTTGATGTAGTGTTGTATTAAAATAATACAAAACTCTTGTTCGCTGAAAAATGCTCAATATTTAGGAAATTTATATTGATTATTTGTTTTAATGACATTTCTTGTAGTACTTGATAATTTATTTATTTAATTTATAACACATACAATACAGCTAAGTACTAATATTTTAATTTATTTATGTAATATTTCAGTCTGAATAGTTCAGACCGACTTCTTTGTATAATTTTCTTTTTTGTTTCTCCAATATAAACGCCACCGCATGAACAGGTAAGACAGGTAAGCTTATACACACCCGGCTTGCTATTTGGCAATAGTTTGGATTTGTTATTACACAAAATTCTTTTTAAAGTTGGTGGTGTTGTAAATATAACTTTAGCGCCATATCTCTTGAGCTCTTTCCTTAATTTTGATCCTATTCTTGGAATCCATGGGAGTTTTATTGTTATGTTACCATTTTTTGTTTGATCTGCAACTACACCAACAGGATTATTTTTGATTTTGAGATTTTTTGTTATAAGCTCTAATTCAGATTTTTTATGGCCATTTTCGACAAACATATTTATTATAAATTGTATTTCATCTTGAAGGTATTTTGGAGAACAAATTTTTGAGGCTCTTGATATAAAACCTTTGAAGACTCCAGATGTTATTGCAGGATTAATGTTAGAATTCGGTTTTATTTGTATATTCGTAATTGCGGGTTTTCGATGGATTTTGAAATCATAGTGGAAATTGTTTGTATTTATTATTGTTATATCTAAAAAGTTTATTTCTTTCCTTTCGTTTTCTATTTCCAATGTGTATTGAATTGCAGGATCTTGTTGATTTAACAATTCCAAAAATTTGTCGTGTTTTTCTAATGAATCAAATCTCGCATGGCTGTCGTCTACATAGCGTTTGAATGACTTTGGTAAAAATAAATTTATTTCTGCAACTCTCAAAGTTTTTGTTTCTAAATGTTGCAAAAATGCCTCTGCAACAACGACCATAAGTGATAGTCCAATAGGGCCAGAATTCTGTATAGTTCTAATCACGTTTTTATATAAAAAGTAGCATTGGCTTAGACAGAGTTCAATTAGTTGGTGAATATCAGTAAGAGTTAATTTAGTTCTATTCGCAAGATCTTCTTTATCATTGTTGAGTATATCAATAATTACAGGTATTGCTCTGTCAATTGGAATCGAAGGGTACAATGCTATCACATCAAACGAGACTTGAATTTCATTAGGAGAAATTACCCAGGATTTTGCTTCGTTGACAAATGAAGACGAGTTCAGTAACCTTGTTTTATTTTTATTTAAAGTTGGTTGTATTATTTTAACAAGATATTCTGAAGAAACATTAGGCGGAGTACCGATAGTGGAAACCACTGGTCTCATTGGATAGTTTTTATCTGATTTATGAGCTTTTATGACGCCATATAGTCATGGAGGAATGCAATCAGAAGGGTATAGTTGAAAATAAGTTTTTTTATCAAATTTGTTTTCTTTCCTCAACTTACGTAAAAACTTCTGAAACTTTGTTGTGATGGTTTGTGTAGGGTCATAATTGATAATTACGGACTTTTTAATTTCATCATCTAATTTCTTAAAAGCATCTGATTCGTTAATTACTACAAATCCTGAACCTTTATCAAGCGGGTAAAATCTTAGAGCGTCTTTATTCTTTTTTAGATTATTTAAGGCGAACCTTTGTTGCCTTGTGAGATTGTCTGGTAATTTCCTAATTTCAGTTTTTTACATACGTTTTATTTTTTGTGAGATTTTTATTGTATTTAATTTTACGTCTGATGACGGTCTGAACTATTCAGACTGAAATATTACATAAATAAATTAAAATATTAGTACTTAGCTGTATTGTATGTGTTATAAATTAAATATTGATTATTTATAAATTTCAAAACAGAGCAGTTTATAATTAAAAATGAAAAAGAAAAAACTTTTTTTATGTAACTTTACTTTTTCATGCCTAACAGCAATCATCAGCCATATCATCATATATATATATATATATATATATATATATATATATATATATATATATATATATATATATATATATATATATATATATATATATATATCATCATCATCATCATCATCATCATCATATATATATATATATATATATATATATATATATATCATCATCATCATCATCATCATCATATATATATATATATATATATATATATATATATATATATATATATATATATATATATATATATATATATATATGTATATCATCATCATCATCATCATCATCATCATCATCATATATATATATATATATATATATATATATATATATATATATATATATATATATATATATATATATATATATATATATATATCATCATCATCATCATCATCATCATATATATATATATATATATATATATATCATCATCATCATCATCATCATATATATATATATATATATATATATATATATATATATATATATATATATATATATATATATATATAATTGAGTACCAAACCTCTTGTACACGAGTCCAAAGTTCATCCTTATTCTTAGGTGGAGTAGGAAAGTTGTACACCCGTTGTGTAACTATTGCCCATAAATTTTCAAGTGGGTTAAGCTCAGGGCTTTGTGCTGGCCTGTCTACGACTTTCAATTTCTTCTCATGAAGGAATTTAATGGTCTTATCAGCCTTATGCTTGGGGTCGTTATCTTGCATAAACATCTTGTTACATACAGTACTGCTCCATTTTCGAAGGGACTTAAAATATCCGACCTTAAGGATGTTGATAAAGTCATCAGCGTTCATTATTCTATTAATTTTCATTAATTCACCCACCCCACGAGCACATAAACATCCCCAAAACAAGAGTTTTCCTCTGCCATATTTAACGGTTGCTGTAAAATCTTGAGCCCTTAATGGTGAATTAGGCTTTCTCCAAGTATATCTTATACCATCTGATCTAAACATATTAATTTTACTTTCATCTGTCCAAATCCAGTCATAAAAGTCACCAAAAGTCTTGTGTGCATGAAGTTTAGCATAATTTAAACGAGCTTGGCGGTGACGAGAAACTTACAATGGCTTCTTGATCTTCCTTCTAGATCAAAAACCAATTCTTTTGAGCTCTCTATTGACTGTTCGCACTGAAGAATGAGTCCCATAGCTGTTATTCATTAAATTAGTAACATCCTTTGCAGGTTTCAACTCCAGAAGCAATTAAACGAGCTATTGTTCTTTGGTCTCTCGATATAAAAATTTTCTTTCAACCACTTTTAGGCTTATTTCTAAATTATTGCACAATTTGATTTTATATATGAGATTATGAGACTTTCTGAACGCAGCAGTGATTTCACGATAAGATTGTCTGGATTTAGGTCTTTCCACAATACTTTTTTCTAGTTTAAGATTTATTTTCCTCATGATAATAACAATACTTTTTTAATGTTTTGTAAACAAAATCAAACGTTAGATGATATTTAATCGTTAAATATCTGTGAAAAGTTGATAACTTAATCATTTTAGTCATAAGGCTATTAATTTATGTCTTATGGCTAATTAACTGTGGACAAATATGTTAATTGCTTTCATTTGCAACAAAATTGTCATCATTAGCTTTTCACATAAAAATTTTTAAAAAAATTCAATATTATCTAAATTTAACAAAAAGCAATATTTTTAGTTAGCTAAGTCTTAAATTTAATTAATAAAAATAAAGTTTCATTTTTCTTCACAGCTTTTCTAATAAAATATAAAATATATTTTTTTTCAAACATGGTGACAATATTAGCACATACTGTGTGTATGTATATATATATATATATATATATATATATATATATATATATATATATATATATATATATATATATATATATATATATATATACACAATTAAGCAGATGTTGTCGCTAAAGCTGTCAAAAATCACAAAAATGCTTGCCTGGGTACCTGTTGAAGGAACGGGTGGGTACCCGTTAAAAATTTTTTTTTTTTTAAAGCATTAAGAAGAAAGAATAACAACTAGCTTTTACAAAACTTAAATTGGTTACAAATTGATGAAATTTTATTATAACATTTTATTTATTTACAATAAACTTATTACTCGCACTTAAAAAAAAGTTCATTTTACAAAATTTATTCGTAAAACTGTAAACCTTTTAATAAGAAACTGAAAACATTTTTTATATAATTTGCTTAACTGAAACATGGGTTTCTTTGAAAGATCATCTAGATAATTATACTCTCCATCTTCTAGGTTTTTATAAAATTTTGTCCTAGAGACAAACTAATAAACTAGTTGAAGGAGTTCTGATTTATGTAAAAGAAAACATTGTGTATAAAGCTAAGAATAAAGGGTGGGTTTCCAAATCAGTAACTCAAATAGCTTTCCGAATGCTTTTGTTCAATTTTTCAGAAATTCTAACGGTGATAAAGAAGTCAGAACTATTTCTTCAAAATCTTATTTTACATATCAATTTCATATTGTTAAATTGTTTTTTTCAATTAGTGATTGGAAACTTAAAAAAAATATATTTTGGGGCCTTTCTGGGGCCTCAAAAAAAAAAAAAAAAATTGCGCCAACTTACCCCACACTGGGGTAAATGGCTTATACTCAAGGGGTAAGTTGACTTGCAATAATAAAAGCTAAAGTTAAAGGTCCTATTTAAGTGTATTCCAATAATATTTTAACCCCTCGCCCCCTTTTTTTTAAAGGAATCATAGCTGAAATCATACTTTTATCAATATCATCAAACTTTTTATCAGCTGAATCATACTTTTATCAATATCATCAAACTTTTGGATCAAGTCATTGTAACATTTTAAGCAATAGAAAGTAAATATAATTAAAAAATACAGTGACAAAACAAAACAGTGTTCTCAATTTATGGTTATACAATAAGAATTAAAACTTATATTGTTTTATTACATGAATATTTTTAACTAATGGAGTTTCAAATTGGCTAGCAGCAATCATTGCAAATGAAAAACATGAAAGATTTTCCGATTATACATGACTCATAAGCCCAAAGGTGACATTGGGTGGTTTACTTTTAGAAAACATTCCAACACAAACCAAACAAAAACACTCCTCTTCAACAGAGCTATTTGGACAATTCAAACTTTTCTCCATTAAGTGTAAACTTCCTTTACTATTTTATTTTTTACTCATCTTAATATTATCTTCATTTAACTTTTTTGCTTGTTTTCTCTCTTCAATTGCTAACTTTTTCTTTTTAGCTGATTCTTTTTCTATTTTTAAAACATTCATATTTGGTGAATCTGTTAAAATTGATGTGGTTCTACTTCTTTTATTAGCCCTAACTCTTTTTCTTGGTTCAGCTTTTTTGAATGGTCTTAAATCTTCAGGCGATAGAATTACAGTTGACTCTGTAGATGTACTGTGTACATCATTACTGCTTGAATATGAAATATCTTGACGTGGTTCTATATCTTTTGAGCAACCAGCACTTAACATGTCATTCTCAGATATTGTAAAGTCAACATCCTTATATTTAGCACTGTACTTTCCACAGCACAGTCTTGTTTCGGAGGTGGTCTGTCTGTGGTATAGGCTGACATAAAATCGTGTTCACCAAAAATGTTAACATTAAGTGGGTAATTCCTGTTTTTGCAAAACCAGCCTTGATGTTATTAGGGGTACATGCTAATGGAAATGAGTTACCCACAATACCTGGTATACTGTAAATAGACATTGTGGAACCAGGGTGCATTGTCATCCGCGCATTGCAAGCTTTGTTTGTGTATTTTTTTAAATTTCCAAATACACTTCGATGTAGAGGTTGAGGTTTATGGCTGCAAATAGGAGGAAATGAACAAACCGATACCCTATTTTCTTTAAAGTAATCTAAAGCCTCTACTGAAAGATGAAAGTCATGATTGTCTAATAGCAACAAAACAGGTGGTTCTTTTGTACTTCTGGCATATTTGACAAAATGATGGGAAAACTGCAAAAATCGAACTGTCATCCAACCAGATGGGTTTGCAGCGCCTGCGCTTCCATCAGGAGCACCATTTAAAAAATAGCTTTTAAATTTCACACAAGGAAATATGAAAAATGGAGGAATTGAATTTCCACTGGCAGAAACAGCAACTGCCACAGTTACTAAATTGCTTCTCTCAGCCGAAGTAACACGCCCAATTTGTTTAAAACCTTTTCTTGCTACAATATGATCTGGAGTTTGAACTGGGGTAATACCAGTTTCAACTATATTCCAAATATCTCCACTTTCCAACTTTTAACGATTAAGAATAGTTTGTAAATTGTTGTAAAACTTTTAAACATTTGTTGGATTAAAACTGGAAACATGTGCTTGACTTGTTGCCTCAGGTTTTCTTATTAACAGTTTTTTGTGCCTTTTGAGGTAAGCACTGAACCAGTCTTCTCCAGCTGCTTCATTTGCACTCCAATTATGAGGCATTTTTATGCTATTCGCTTTTCCATACTGATAAGCTAGTTTCCTCACTTCCTTAGGAGAAAGTCCATAATAAATATCAGAAGCTTTAGTCACATATTGTTCCAACAGACCCTCTTGTAAATCAGTAAAGACCTAAATGAACAATATCAATATTAAAACAAATAACACTATATACATATGCACACACGTGTGTGCATATATATATATATATATATATATATATATATATATATAATATATATATATATATATATATATATCTGTGTGTGTGTGTTAAAGAACATAGCAGTTATGTTTTATAACTGTGTGTGTGTGCTTGTGTGTGTGTGTCTGTGTGTGTGTTGTGTGTGTCTGTGTGTGTGTGTGTTATATACACACACAAACACATACATTACACTATGTTTTAAAGAACATAGCAGTTATATTTTAAAACTGTGTGTGTGTAAACACACACACATTAGTATTAGTATGTGTTATAACACACACACACATATATATATATATATGTGTGTGTGTTATAATACACATATATATATATGTGTGTGTGTATATAACACATACTAATATATATTAGTATGTGTTATACACACACACATTGTATTAGTATGTGTTATAACACATACTAATACACAGTTATGAAATATAACTTATATGTTTTTTAAGATCATTGAGCACTCTATTTGTAAATAATAATACTAGCATAGTTTTTATATACAATATATATATAAATATATATATATATATATATATATATATATATATATATATATATATATATATATATATATATATATATATATATATATATATATATATATATATATATGTATGTATATATATATGTATGTATATATATATATGTATATATATATATATATATATATATATATATATATATATATATATATATATATATATATATATATATATATGTATATATATAATACTGACCTGTATAGATTTTATGTAACCTGATATTTGCTGACCATGACGTTGTTGCTTTTTGCAGTATCGGGACAAATTTTTTTCAGGGATATTAAAGTCTTTGGCTGTTTTTCGTATAGATTTTCCTTCTAATAAAACAAAAACAGCATCAACAGCATTTTTTATAATATTTTGAGGAGTTATAGTTTTCATTGTTTTCCTTTTATAGTTTCGCATGTAATATATGTGATCTATCTATCTAATCGATTTTTAAAAAAATAAATCAAAATTTATAGAAAAAGTTGAAATTTATGTCCAATTGCAACCAGGTTTAGTTGATATATACGGCCAACTTGCCCCGCCAAAATTTTGCCAACCAACCCCGACAGCTATTTGGTCACAAACTCCCTTACCGATCCCTGAAAAACGTATATAAATAAAAAATAATGGTTGGACAGATTTTACTGAACCATGCAAGATATAACTCAAACCAAGTTTACGTGTACTTGATGAAATTACTTTTAAAATTCGAAAAAATAAAGAAGTTGTAAAAGTTACAAAAATGTGGAAAAAACACATAAATCACAATATCTTTTATGCGCATGCACAAATCCTCACAATACTACAGTGAAAGATGAAATGGTCAACTAAGAAGGTTTACTGAAATTTTTTGATGAAAGACTTTGCAGATAAATGCAATTCGTCAACTTACCCCTGCTGCAAACTAGCCCCGGTCTCCCCTATGTATAAATTAGTAGAAGATCAACTTACCCCTGCTGCCAACAAGCCCCGGTCTCCCCTAGGTATAAATTAGTAGAAAATCAAATTTTTTTATTTTATAAAGATTAAATAGAAATTTCAATTCTTTATAAAAATAAAATTTTATCTTTATAAGATAAAAAAATTGATAAAACCAATGAAAGTTTTGTAGATTAAATTTTATAGATAAAACCAGTGTAAAATAAAAAAAAGATTGATTGTAATTTTCTACTAATTTATTATTGCTCTGTTTTTTTAAGAATATTAAGCACTCTATTTTGTTGATTTTGCTTTTTTTTTTAAAAATGTAAAATTTTTTATTAGATGTTCACTAAATTTCTCTTTAAATAATTATATAATTAAATATAATTAATTTACTTGTTATTAAAATCAAAAAAGTTCTTTGTTTTATACAAAACTCTTATGTATGTCTTATGTATGTCCTGAATAGTTTTTATTTTTTTCTTATAAAATGAGTTAATATATAATAAATGTAATAATTTATTTATATAGAAATTGGTTTAAATGCAGATTTATTATACCACTCTATGAATCGAGTTTTACTTTATCAATTTGCAAAACCTGGACAAAGACTAACAGGTAGGTAAAAAAAGGCTAACAGTAGGTAAAAGTAATAAAATGATTTTCCAATAAAGAAATCTAAAAAAAAATTTACAATAAATAGTAACAAAGAATTTACAATAAATAGTAACAGTTAATAATATAAATATAAGTGAAAAGTAAATATTATTCAAATTATGCTAATTAACAAATATTTAATTTTTGAATTGTCTTTAGATAATATTTTTTTAATTAAGATCAAACTAACTTGCTTGAACTTTTGCATCTGTTGACAAGTTGCAGTAAAGTTGTTTTTTCTCCGCAAAATCGTAGTCCTGAGTTTATAACATGTTTAACACATTGGTTGTTGGTTGTGGGCTGTGTTCAGCAATGTAGACCATCACTTCTTTTTGCACAGGAATCATATATATCAGAAGATGAAAGTTCAGATGATGGTGTTCTTTTAGTTGTTTTTTTTGTTTTGTTTTGTTTGTAGATTATTAACTTTTTGATTTGATTTTGTAGATTATTAACTTTTTATATTAGTTATAGTTATATTACTTCTACTTTTTTTCTCTTGATAGGTTCAAGCCTAGAAGTGGTCAAAGACAATTCAAAAGATATGAATCAACTAATTGCAAATGCAACAGAGCGTGCTTGGGCTGTTTTCTATTCACATAAAAAAGATGTCAGCTACTCTTTTTTTTTTCATTTCTAGTCTTAATAGCCAACTTGGTTCCTTGATTGTTTAAAATATCTTTAGTTTCATGAAGTTTTTTTGCTAAGTTTTGATGCATAATTTCTTTATATTATAGGCTATTGAAGAGGTGTTTGGAGTGCAATCTTCATTTGTTTCCTATGAAGCTGCGTAAGTGCATATAAAACAGTTTAAGTCTATATGAAGTGTTTATGAAATATAAAACTGTGTAAGTCTCAAACTGTGTAAGTCTCAAACTGTGTAAGTCTGTATGAAGCTGTATAAGTCTATATGAAGCTACATAAATGTTTATGAGTGAATGTAAGTGTTAATTAAGTATATATAAAGCTTTGCATGCGAAACTATGCAAGTGTATTTAAAGTTAGATGCTTTGTAAGTGTAAACTTTGTATAAGTGTCGTGTAAAGGTTTATAAGTTTGTTGTCTATCATTTGTTTTTATTAACTTAGATATTATTTGTTGGTTTTTTTAAGTTAAAAAACAAATTTATGCAACTTATATTGGTGATTCTTTTTTTATTCACAGATCAATTACTCCAGCACATTTGACAACTTTAGATCTTTCTACAGCTGAGTAAGTTAAATAATTTTGTTATAAAATCTCAAATTTGTTGCTTGTAATAAACTCAATAATAATAAACTTCAATATCCTATGAATTTGGCTAGTTCCACTTCTATTACAATTACTACTGCTACTCTGCTACTGCTGCTACCTCCACTACTACTACTACTACTACTACTACTACTACTACTACTACTACTACTACTACTACTTTTACTACTATTACTACTGCTACTACTACAGCATAGAAAATAAAGTCAATGGTCAAAGACTGCTTAAAATGACTAAAATTGCTATTTTGACCGACCAAAATGATTTCTTGTTTGCCATGGTTGACCGATTGAAAAAAAAATCAAAGTTGTGAAAAGTAAGGTTTGGCAAACATTCTGGATATAATTTGGAATAGTGAGTATACTGTTAATTTCTAATAACTAGAGCCTACATGGGACCACAAAAAAGGTTCAACTTAACAAATGTTCGACTAAAGTGAATTCCCATTAAGTTTAAATTTTAACTAATATGAGTTAGTTTGAGTTTTTTTTCTCTTCAATCTTAAGGTATAAACATTAAATCATATACTAATTATACTAATAGGAGTCAGTGAAAGAAGTTATGTATTCACGTTGTACACTTGCGTGTTAAATTTTAGACACAATTTTGTTTATTACCTGTTAAAAGCTAGTGGTCATTTATTCGATAGTTCATTAAAACTATAAAAAAAAAATTTATTGGTAGATTTTTGTGATTTATTTTTCATTTATGATTTTTTTTAGTAATTGACTATTGTAGTACCCTCACACACACACACACACACACACACACACACACACACACACACACACACACACACACACACACACCATATTAAAACTCGTGTTGTTGGCGCTGTTATTATAGCATTATTTTAAGTCTGATAACGATGTATCCTATTCAGATCTATAATAGAACAAAAAAGTTGAGAAAATATTATTTTTTATGTTTTAAATAATGTTGTTTATGTTTTATATGGAATGACTTCTGAAGCAAAAATTTATTCAAATTATTTTGATTTCTTTTTTCCCATACAAAAAGTTATGTTGCCAGATTTATTTAGATCGTTGCATCGTTATTTAGATTTATTAGCTTTCATTTACTGGTGGTGAAAATTCTTTTTTTCTTAAATGATTGAAATTCTTATTTTACCATTATTTTGATTATAATATTTAATATTTTAATAACAATATAAAAGTATAAACATGCAATTAGTAATTTGAAATCATAGATAAATTAAATATGCATTTTTATAGTATAGGTTAAATTTTTTAAATATATTTATAAAAATTGTTTATTTAATTTATTAAAAAAAAAATAACGTGAAATTACTGGAAATTATCAAAATTCTATTTTTAATTGAATAAAAATTTGTGCACGCAAGATTTATTTTAAAATATTAACATTAGCAGGTAATATGAATGTAATATTAATTTAAAAATGCTAATTATTTTAAAAATTATGTTAGTTATTTTAAAAATTGATTTTGTTTATTATTTCGTTATTTCATGATTTATTTTGTTAATTTTCAAGTTATTTTTGTATGTATAAAGTTCAGTCATGAAGAACTATTACTAATACAAAAACTTTAACCAAAAAAAAAAAAAAAACTTTAACCAAAAAAAAAAAAAACAATTGACCTTCAATTCCATGTGTTTGCTGATTGAATTGACCACTTGCCTATGATTTCTTATTTTCCATGTTGTACTACTACTATAACTACTTTTTGATAATAGTTATTTAAATATATCATTAGGAAACTACTTAAAGAACAAGCTGCACGTTGTTGGATTAACTTTATTGGAAATGAGCAGAAAAAGAGAAATGAGTATTTAGCTGGTCCAACCTTAACAGTAATAATTATTATATATTCAAATATATATATATATATATATATATATATATATATATATATATATATATATATATATATATATATATATATATACATTAGGGCCCTGCAAAGCTTCAAAATTTCAAATCAAATCGAATCAAAAATATGATTCGAGATACGATTCAAAAATTTTAAAAAATTGAATCCTTACTTATTTTGTTTTTGTTGTGGGTATTTTAGATATTCTGCACTTCGGCACTATCAAAATAACATTACTTATTCTTTAATACCTTTTTAATCAGTCATTAAAAAGGTTAGCCAGGGCAAGAACCATCAATAAAGAGATTATACAATTGTATTATTTTATTTAGAAATATATATTATTAAATAAATGCTTAAATTTAGACTTCAAAATGTATTTTTTTTTAACAAAAAGAAAAATATTTGGAAATGTGTTACAGTATTATATATTTGATTTTGTTACTTTTAGTTTATATTATATATAATCAACCCTCAGAATTAGGGTCATAATTCAGCAATGCCAACCTAACTGCTGACCTTAAAGTGTTTGAGGTTGGCAAAAAATTGCCGACCTCGTTTCTATGTTTTATGGTAAGACTTTGTATCAAATTTCTTTTGCTGACCTGATGCCGACCTCTAAAAGGTTGAGGTCAGCAAATTATTGCTGACCTCTTTTTTCCTGATTCCGAGGTTGTATAATACAATTATTATATTTTATAATTATAATTATAATATATTTTTATATAATTTATTTATATTATATGTAATATAAATCAAAATAATATATATTTTGTTTTGATATTATATATAGATAGACATTTTACTGTTGAATATTTAATGAGTGATTTGAGGTGCCAAAGAATATTTGTATTTAAAAAAAGTATACTTAATATACAGTACCTTCCAATAGTAAGCAAACAGCAGGTAAATTTCATAAATTTTATTGTTTATGGCACAAAACACAAACAAGTTCGTATCAGATTGCTGTAAATTCTCTTTAGTTTTATTATACACAAACAAAAAGTAAGTTGAATACCTTTATAATATTTGGAAAGCATATTATTTTACATATTTTTCAACACACGGCATTAAAACACTTTTATGGTAACTTATAACGGGCTTATAACTAGGGAATCCAATACCGGTCAAAAAATCAATACCGGTATTTCAATATTATAAATAAATACATAATACTGGAATACCAGTATTTAAACCGGTATTAAATATTTTAAATTTTTAAAGGAAAGTAAATAAATTTATGAATCTCGTAAACTTGAAAGAATGCAAATTTATTGATCTATATGGTAGAGCTTTTATCTTTTATTCTATGAAAAAAGGCTCTTAAAAAACAAAGAGCATCCAGAGTTTTGTCATCCATTCTGCAATGCAACTTATTTAAAATAATACCGGCAGCAGAAAATGCTCTTTTGGATTCAACGCTAGTTAATTGAATTGTTAAAAGAAGATCATAAACCTGTTGGAGATATTTTCCTTGCACACCTTCATTTTCAAAGAGACTCATTTCTTTTTTTAAACACTTGATTATATCACCAGCATGTTCTGATTGTTTCCCGACAACCTTTTAGTTTATTTGTTTACAAATGGCTTTGTACATCTCTTTTTTCATTGATTTCTCAGAATTTTTTCCTTCGTCAATCTCAACTAACCTAAAAGTGAAGAATTTCTCGGGCTCAACCTTCAACAGCAGTGCTTTGATTCCAAAGTTCCTTCTGATTGCCCGAAAGTAAATTGAGATTGCTAGCTTTTGATGCACGTGGAAAGTTTAAACTTGATAAATTTGAGTTTCTTATACCATCTTCTAGACCTTTATGAAGATAAGAAATTAAATCGGACAACTGCGTTCTTCTTACAATAATTTGCTGTTTTAAAGCACTCAGAAATTTAATGCTCAATGATGACTTAATTTCACATAGCCTGTCAAACATTAATGCCTATGTTAAATTAGCAACAAAGTGACTCAACAGCTAATTTTACTGGCAAAAGATAGTTAAAACTGTTTCAAAATCAGTTTCTGTAGAGTTTATATTAAGTTTTAGATCTATATCTGATTTTTGAATGCAAGACTTTAATTTGTAAAAACATTCGAGCATTGGTAATAAGCTATTCCATCTAGTTTTGGAGTTTGCGATTAAAGGCCGTTTTCCACAAGACAAAATATTTGCGCGAAGCGAATTTTTTCGTCGATAAGCGTGCGCAGATAAAACATTTCTAGCAATAATTGCTAATTATTGCGAGAAATGTTTTATCTGCGCATGCTTATCGACGAAAAAATTCGCTTCGCGCGATTATTTCGTCTTGTGGAAAATGGCCTTAAGAAGTATTCTTTACAAAATTTGAGCTTTACATAATTCTGTAGTACCTTATTTTTTAACAGTGAACATTTAAATATTTACACAATTTTCCTTACTTTTTGTATAAGGGGACCAATTTGACTATGTGCTATTTCTGTATCTTGTTCTTGTATATAGTAATCCATAACTAAACCTTCTTTGTATGTATTTGAAATATTTTTAAAGACACCATAGTTTTCATACTCATTGGCATCTGAATATGAGTCGAAGTTCATTGATTCATTCGAGCAAATGGTTCTTTCTTCAGTTCTTTCTTTTTTATATAAAACATCTTAAACTGCAAGTTGAATTGCATGGGCCAAACACAACTGCTAAGTAGCCAGTATTAATTTGCCTACTTTTTGCATAACTGCTGCACCATCATTTGTTAAACAAACAATATTCTTTTCTAATGATAAACCATACTGATTCAATTTTTCACTTTAAAATAAGACACATTTTTCTGCAGATAAACTTCCATTGATTTGGAGATGTCCTAAATTTCAAAACTTTGACTCCGAGTGAAGATTCATGTTTATGTACTGCCGATTCCTTAAGGAAGTCCACTCATCAAAAGTAATACTAAAAACCTTTTAATTACTAACTGCCGAATAGTTTTGCTATAACTAGTGACAATTTTTTGTATAGTCGTGGCTGATTTTGGAAGTTCATCACTTAAATTTAATGCTTTTAATGATTTTCGAAAATCATCAGATTTTATGAAAATTCTGAATGGAAGCCCATCAAGTGCTGTCATTCTTGATAAGATTGCTGCCAGCGAGTCTTCTGTAGTTTTTTTAAAATATTTAGTAATTTTTGGAGGAGGCAATATTGAACTAGATTCACCAAGAGGTTCAATAGCATCTTGCTTTTGTAATATTACATCATGCTTTGTTTTTAAATGTGCATGAAGGCTGCTTGTTGAGCCACCTGCTGTTTTTATAATTTTTGTGCACTTCTTACACTTTGCACTATGCCCTTTTTCATCTTTGAGAAAGAAAAAACCAAACAGAATATTTATCTCCACCTTTTGAATGCTCAATAAACTTTTTAATTTCACTCTCCATTGGCTAAATTAGAATATAATCTCAATTTGTAAATATGTGATACATATTTTATCCTCACAATGTTTATATCAGTCACATAATGTGACTGATATAAACATTAAATAAAATGAATTTAAATATTTAAATTTAAACTTGAAAATGTTAATTTTTAAACTTACCAAAGTTGTTCTTGATAATTATTTTTAAAAAGTATCAAAGTAATAGGCATTTAAAGATTTTGTAATTTGTAAATATGGGAACTTGTTTTTTACTTTTAAATCCTCGCCGTATAACTAAAAATGTAAAATCAAGAACTAAAAAACTGAAGAATGTTTAACACATTGCTTTAAAGTATAAGCACTTATAATTGTTTCAAAAAAGAATAAAAACAACAACCCATAATTATAAACCTCCCAGCAATTCGAATGATTTTAAAAATGAGTTAAGTAATAACGCGAAGAGTTTCATTAAAGAGTTGTCTATGAATCAGAATTTGACAACTTTACTTTAATATACTAGTTTTTTACTCAAACAAAGAATTTAAACACATAATAAAATTAAAAAATTTTTAAAATTAAGTAACAAATGTTTACGAATTTTCGTATATTTATAATCTAAAATATAACAATGCTATATGTTCAAAAATAGTTGCATTTTAATATCTACTTAAATGTTGTAACACTTATTTAATTTAAAAAAGTACATGAAGTATATAAATATTGCCAAAAGTAAATAAAAAAACAAAAAAAAACAACCATTTAAATACCGAAATACAGGTATTTAAGCCTTTTAATACCAGTATTCCAAACTAGGCGAAATGGACCAAAATCCTCGTTTTCGTTATCCCGGTATACCGGTATTGGATTCCTTACTTATAACATAGTAAATAAAGGCAATAATGACCTTAATAATAGCAAAAATTACAAAAAGGCCAAGTAAAAGTAATATAATGATAAAATTACAGTTTGGCTTACCTTTAAAAGTTTTTTTCACATTATTTTACACAAGTTTTTACACATTTTTACTTATTGTCAAGGTAAACAACCAAAGAATGTGTCGCAAAGTGAACAGAGAGCGATTTGGGAGTGATTCACTTAAGTTTAAAGAAAAATTATATAAATGTTGAAAGTTTTCAAATTTAAGGATTGTTTTCTTATATTGGAGGGTATTGTTTATTGTTAATGTTGTAAAGTTGTTTTTTGTTTACTTTCAAAAAATTGGAAGCATTACTTTAGAATAATTTTGATCTCAAAAGTTTGATCCAAAAAATTTTTTAGTATGTCTACCTGAGGTTTATATTACTGCATATCAGAAGTTACTTTAAAAAAAAAACACTTCTAAACAAGGTCAATTGTTCATAGAAATTTATTTTATCCTTTTATTAGGGCACTTGATTTTTTGTGTTTTTAAATTATTTAAAACATTTTTTAAACTGAAACATGAATTTTGCTCTAAATAAAACAAAATGATATGCAAATGATTATCACATACCTTTTTATAAAAGAATTTTAATACTTTTTAGTGATGTTATTATTTTTTAAATAATTACAATTTATTTATTTTAAGTCATCCAAAAGATCATCTAAAAAGTGGACTAAATCTCTCAAAAAAGAAAGAGTTTTAGAAGAAAATATTTCTATTCAGGTAATAATATTTAATCTATCTATCTATCTATATATATATATATATATATATATATATATATATATATATATATATATATATATATATATATATATATATATATATATATATATATATATATATATATATATATGTATATATATATATGTGTGTGTGTGTGTGTTTTTGTGTGTGTGTAATGCTGTAAAAATATGCCTTAAATCATATATATATATATATATATATATATATATATATATATACATACATACATACATACATACATACATACATACATACATACATACATACATACATACATACATACATACATACATACATACATACATACATACATACATACACATATATGTACATAGTAGCGCCCAAAAATTTGGGGCTTTAAAAAACTTGAGTTTTACCATTACTACATCAATGGAAATTAAGTGCATTATTTTTGATTTTTCTGAATATAGCATGATTTGTAAGCTTTAAGAAAGAATTGCTTTAGTGTTGATATCTGGTGTCTTTCCTGGTCTAACAGATAGGTCTCCTTGTATATTTTCATCACTTTCTCTTATTTCAAGAATTTTTTTCCAAATATGTCAAGTGTCCGCAAATATTTGTTTATCTACTTCCTTTTCTTTTCCCCAATAAAGCAATTCCAAAATCCAATTTCAAAAAAAAAATTATTTCCAAAATTCAGAATGAGTTTTACCACTCTTCTTTTACATTTTTACTCAATGACTCTAATTACAATCTATTGTAAACAAACACAAAAATAAAAAGTTAAAAATAAGTGTAAAAATTGAAAAAACAAACAAGCAAAACTTTAAATTAAATTAAAATTTTTTTTTTTTATAGGAAACAATAAACTGGATGATTGTACATCTTCGTGCTGTTAAAGCTTTGATGAAGATTAAAAGTGCAAAAGTTTCTCAGGTTTTTTATCCAATTTTATAATTAAACCAAAACAATTAAGTTTAAAAACCCATCAAGCTATTATTTTTTGACAAAAAATATTTCAGAATTCTAAAAATATTATGTTATAAAAATTTTTACTTTTTAATGTTTTAAGATAAATTTTTTTACTTTTTTATAACAATTTCATTTTTCCAATTTTTGTATATGCAAAAGTTTAACAAATCTATATATAAATGTTTTGTTAAATCAAAGTTTTGATGCTGAGGTTTTAAGGGACCCCAGTGAACATATTGTAGATATACCTTGAAAATAAATTGAGTCAGTTAAACTTTGCCAAATTTCATAATTTTAAATAATATATAGATTTTTATTAGATTTTATCAGATTTTACATTAGAACATTATTCAGGGTTTTCCCTTTGGCAATTAAAATAATAAAAATAATACACAAAAATATGTAATAATTAAAATTGCAAATTCAATTTCATTTTTATATATTATTAGTTAATCTTAAAAATATATAAAAAATCATTTTTAAAACAATTTCTTGAATAAAACTAATTAGAAAATGATTTTCATATTACACAATTTAATTTTATATGGTTTATAGGCACAAATGATTATCTGATTTCTAAGAAAAGTACTCTTCTCAAGTATTTGAAATATTTTTAGTAACAGCGTTAATATAACAAGATGCTTACAATTCATTTTACTGTTATTTTTTTCTATTTAAATGTATACTATTTTTCCATGCCATTAATTACTTTTACTCCAAAATTGAAATGATGTTTTTTTATGATAGATTCCAATGTTAATATGATTAACAAGCCATGTATTTTAAAGTTTCTTTATTAGTAATTATTAGTGATAAGATTATTTTGTGAAGTTAAACAATTTTTTCTGGAAAACCTGGCAAGAGACACTATTTTCTTATTTGAAAAATAATAAATTTTCTAAATTATATGAAAAATGACATATTACGTATAATAATTTTTATATAGAAGAATGTCTTTATATATTTTCTCTATATACTGTTCTCTTATGTAGAAAAATGTCTTAAGATATAATCTTAAGACATTTTTTTTAAAAACTTTTTAATTGTGAGGCTAATATAAGGCTTATATATCTAAAAACGTAATTAAAAAAAAAGCTGAAATATTTTTTGTTAATATTTTGATAAATAATTTGTTCTGATAAGTTTAATTAATCAAAAAAAATTTTCTAATATTTATTTATAAAATAAACACAATTTGTCTCAGCCCATAGGGATTCCTTTAAAGATATTCTTGGAAGACGAAGGGAAAAAAATGTATTATTTTGTGTGTATAATTTAGGAAATAGCTTTAGTTAAAAATTCAGCTGAGAAATGCTGGTCAAGAATGGAACTTGATTTGATTAGAGAAGGAGGTGTTTGGGGTCCTAATCGTACAAATATTCTGGAAAAATGGATGCTTGATGACATTGAAGGTAATATTGAAAAAGTTTATTATATGTCAATAAGCTTTTTACTATTATTTATAATGTAAAACTTTTAAATTAATAATTAATGATGTTTTACTGTTTCAAAGATATAAGTGTATGCATATATATATATATATATATATATATATATATATATATATATATATATATATATATATATATATATACTCATCCCTCAGAATTAGGGTCAGCATTCAGCAATGTTGACCTAACTGCCAACCTGAAAGTGTTTGAGGTTGGTAAAAAATTGTCGACCTCATTTCTATGTTTTATGGTCAGACCTTTGTATCAAATAATTTTTGCTGACCTCAAAAAGATTGAGGTTGGCAAATTATTGGCGACTTCGTTTTTCCTAATTCCGAGGGTTGTATACTACACACATAAATGCACACATATTTATATGTTATTATGCAGCAGAGTGAGTCAATAAAATAACTGCAAGGAACTTTTAAATTGATTTACAATGTAAATGATAAAATTTTTTGTGTAGAAAAAGCTTGCTTTTGTGTGATATGGGTAAAACCCATCCAAATTTAAAAAGGTTGATATGGGTAAAACTCAAATAAAATTTCAAAGGCACATGTTTAAGATATTTGGAAACTAAAAAAATTATTTGGATTTTCTTCTTCATTTAATTTTCATTCCTGAAATCTTGAAAAAAGTACCCCAATTTGATTTTTTTTTAAATCTTAGTAGTAATGAGTTCAGTTGGAAAACTAAAAGATTCCACTAGATTTCATTTTTATATTTTTTTAGATTTCCAGTTTTAACATTTTCTTATTGATAGGTATATATGAAATCATAAAGAAAAAAAATTATTTGTCTAAAACTTGCCACAATTAAATAAAGGACCTTTTAACTTTTCTTACTTTGTTTGTTTCCAAAATTATTAAAACTTGTGTATAAAGTTAAGAACAATAGATCATTGCTTACATTTATCATGAAAAGAATACATTTAGTTCATATCATTTTAAAACTCATGATCAAAGAAACAATTATCAAACCTCAACCAAAATTGCATGAATTTTAAATATAATTAAAATTTGTGTATAAAATAATGAGCATTTGTTCATAGCTTACATTCATCATGAAATAAAATTCATTCATCAAAAATAACATTCATCATGAAAAGACTTTTAGTTTCAAATCATTCAAAACAGAAAATCTTAGGTAAACATAAATCAATTTAGTTCAAACTAATTCAAAAAGTAGTTTAACATCTTGCTGAAGCACTGACATTAGCTTCAATAAAAAAAAGCCTCTGGAGATGCTACCAAAAAGAATTTGTTTTCTCATGAAAACTGCAACAAATCCTGATAAAGTTGAGAAAATGGAAGTAATTTTTCCTACAAAAATGAAAACTGAAGGTGTTTTAAGCTTCAAAGTGTGATTTTTCTAATAAACAGTATCAAAATATTAGAAATTCATCCATATTACAGAATGCAGATATTTATCCTTCACTTAATGAAATTAAGAATAAGAAACAAAAATGCTATCCTAAAGGTTTAAATGTGACAAAAACATCTTCTTCAACTCTACAAGGTTTAATCATACTCTGACACGGATTCTAACTTTTACTGAATGTCAAGACTCTATGAGAATTTTCACTGAAAGCGAGTGAAAAGTTTAAAGGTGTACTTCACTTTAAAGGTGGTTTTAATGATGTTCCCTGTTAAAATGTGTATAAACAAAGACATACTGCGTAAGACATACAGAAAAAAACAAAAAATGAAAAAGTTAGTTATTTTGATATAAAATAAATAAGCTTTTTACATTTATTTTACATTATTTATTTACAATTATTACATTATTAAAATCAATGAAATTTTTACTATTAACTTGAGATTTTATTCATATAATGATAAATTTAAAAAAAAGTTTTAAAATTTTTGAAATTATTCAGTACCGAAAAACCGGTATTGAAAAATGGTATCGGTATTGGAAGCACTATGTCTGAGTAATATACAAAATAAAAATGCTTATTGTTACATAAGGTTTTAAGAAAATAAATAAAATGAAAAACAAGAAAAGGAATAGAAAAGATTTCTTAGAATAAAAAAGTTTCTTTAGAATTTGTTGGACATAACTAAATAAAAAAGTTATCATTAATTTAAAAATGTAATCAAATAATCAATTTATAAAAACAAAAAAATTATAGTAAGTAAAGGTGAAGCGTGACATTTTTTTCTAGATAAAAAAATATATTTTTGTCAATATCACATCCCTAATCACACTCTGCATTTTTAAATAGGTTTATATCAGTACCACACCCCTAACCGCCAAACCACTCCCTACATTTTTAAAAAGGTTTTTAAAACATAAGTAGTTTTATCATTTCTTTACTCTCACCACACTTTTCACTTGCCACTCTCTTCAACTCTTACCACTCTCTTCAACTCTTACCACTCTCTTTAACTCTCAACACCCTTCTTACTCACCACACTCTCCACTCACCACACTCTCCCCTCACCACTTTCTTCACTCATCACACTCTTCACTCACCACACTCTCCACTCACCACACTCTTCACTCACCACACTCTCCACTCACCACACTCTCAACTCACTACTCTCTGTAACTCTCATCATTCTCTTCACTCACCAATTAAAGCTGTCAGGGTTCACTTGTTGATAAAATAAAAACAAAAAATTTTTATTTTGGAATAAAGAAGATACATTTATATCATTGAAATGCAAATCCATACTTGATATGTTATTTATTGTTTCAGAAATTTTTTTTATTCTCTTATATGTTACTTTTGTGAAAAGTTTTTGTTCTATTTTATATTACTTAGAATATGCTCTATTTTATGTTACTTTAGTAAAAAGTTTTTACAATTTAGAAATGTTAAAAATTAATTTTTTTTTTTTTTTTTTTTTTTGCTTTTGTTAGTTTTAATGTGAATGTATGCTTACATTAATTTACATATAATAAAAACATAGTATGTATAACATTAATTTATATATAATAAAATATAGTATGATAAAGTGCAAGGTGATATGTAATTATTGTTAAACAAACAATTTTTTGATTTTTAGGTCCATGTAGAATGCGCAAAAAACTTAAACGCAATGACATGTTCTATATGCACTATCCATATGTTGAACAAGAGCAAGATGTTTTATTTACAAAAAATCGAATGCCTTACTCTTACGATAGCAAAACTTTATATCAATTTTGTCAGAAATATACAACTCGAGCTAATAAAAGTGTTGTGACACCAAGTAAGTATTAAATGAATAAAACAAAATTTTACTAATGTGTATGTGCTGTGTAAAACCTAAACAGTACTAATATATTCTGCTTAAACACAATTATAATATATAATAAATATGCACATACACACATACATGCATACATACATACATACATACATACATACATACATACATACATACATACATACATACATACATACATACATACATACATACATACATGCATACATACATTCATACATACATTCATACATACATTCATACATACATTCATACATACATATATTCATACATTCATACATACATTCATACAAGATCCCTAACACCTCCCACACTCAACTTGTTTCTCTGTGCATTGGTTTCTGTTAAGAGTTAAGAAAGGGTTATAAACGTAATAAAATTAACAAAAAAAGTAGCCTTTTTTAAAATATTTTACCATCTCTAGTCTTCTATCAACCAAAAGCCCCAAGACAGGAGGTGTTTTAAGTCAGAGTAGCAGGATGTGTTTAACATCTGCCCAAAATATCAAGACACCATCTCTAGTCTTTTATCAATCAAGAGCCCCAAGACAGGGAGTGTTTTAAGTCAGAGTTGGCTTCTCCTAGCCTTTGCCTAAAAATGCATGTCCTACAAGGCAACAGGATATGAAACAGGTTGTACTGGGTTATGAAACAGTAACAAGATAACAGGATATGAAACAGGTTGTACTGAGTTACACGGTAGCAGTATCATTATAGTATAATTTTTTTGTTTTCAAAATATTTTTTTGTGTATAAGTGCTAGTTAATATTCAAATATACCTTATAAATATGATGTTATTATATGCTATTTATTATAGACTTATTTTCAAATTAGTTGCTATTATTCCTGCTATTTTGTTTTTCATTATCATAATTATAAAAAAATATTCTTTATAATATTCTAAAAAGTTTAGCAAAAATCCTCTATAAGCATTTTTATATCAAAATCCTTTACTAGCACACTTAATCATACATTTATGTTGCCTAAATTTTAAATATATTGTAAGCAAACAATGCATAAAAGTACAACACTAAATCTCAGTAAATATTATGTAAATAGATGGCATCAATCCATGGCATGCAAAGCCACATCTTTATGTAAACAGCATGTGCGCATACTTGTAGGCAGAAAATATTAAAACTTTATAAGAATACATTCATAAGTTTATTCTATAAAAACACACAAATAACTGTTTTTCGTATTTCTTTTTGTTAAACTTCATGTAGTTTTTTCTGCAAATTTCAAATTGAAATAGCTCTCAAAAAAATTCTTATAAGCTTTATAAATTTTGCTTTTTAAAATTCTTTTGTAACTTAAAGGGATCCCTAAGTGCTCCTTACATATGATCTCATATGAAAGAAAAAAAAAAAAAAATATGTAAGTTTTTTTTCTTTTTCACTAAATTGTAATAATAAATGCATGCTAACAATAAGCAATTGCCGAAATCACTAAAAAACAACTCTATTTTGATTTTATTTTTTCACCATTGAAACTCGATTGTTAGTCGTTAAAAATCACGTTAGTACGTCACAACAACTTTAGAATATCTACTTCGATTTTCAAGTAAAAACAAGTCGTGATTAAATAGTTAAGTTTTAATCAAGTTTTTTAAATTAGTTTTGCAAAAACAGTATAATAGCATTCGGTTGAAAGACGTCGTTAAAAAAAAGTTATAAGTAATAGTTTTAAATAGTTTAGAAATTATAAAAAAGTCTTACAGGGCTTGTATAAAGCGATTGTATGATCGCGATTGCTACACACGCTTTTGTGATTAGTTTTTTCTTAAAAAAATCTTTTCGCGACTCGTTTTTTTTTTTAGTTGATTAATTACTTTTTTTCTAGCTTAGCATTTTTTTAGCAATTGTTAAAAGTAATATTTTTATCATAAAGAACGTCACACAAAATTTATTATTCTGAATAGATAGATGAATAGATAATTTGCTCTTTCGCGCGGAGATTTTCTTTCAACGTAAAACATTTTTGAATTTAAATTACATTAAATCTCTGTGTGGAAAATTTTTACAAGGTCGTTAAAGCGAAAAGTTGAAAAGTTGGTTTTTATCTTTGTTTATGTTTAAAATAAGGCTTAAAATTGTTAGAGCAAAAAAATTACTGACTTTTATTTGCATTTTTATACTGTTTGAAAAAAAAAACTAATAAAAAAGAATTAATATATAATTATTAATTAATATATTATTAGTTAATTCTTTTTTATTAGTTTTTTTTTTCCAACAGTATAAAAATGCTAATAAAAACCAGCAATTTTTTTACTTTAACGTTTTTAAGCCTTATTTTAAACATGAAGTATAATTCGATTTATTAAACCAAATTTTTTTGTTTTATCTTTTATTGGAAAACTTGAAATAGAAAAATTGAATAAAAACATCAACCATTTAAATGAAAAACTTAATTATATTTAAAATTTTATTAGTCCTTTATTCATGAAACAATAAATTATAAAAAACGTGGTATCTAATTTTTTATTAAATTTTTGACGATGTTTTTTTATTTATTGACGATAATTTTTTCCCCCCATTACCGCACATCGACGCGAGCTATAAGAGGGGGGGGGGAGAGAGAGCAAAAAAAAAAAAAAAATTTTTTTCGCGATTAGATTTTTTTGCGTTAATTCGAGCCCTGTCTTAGTTTAATTTCTAATAAAATGTCTGTTCAACCTTATCAATTTGAACCAAAAATATATAGCAATTTAACATAAATGTTAATTTAACTAAAACATTTTACAATCATTATTTTTTTTTATCAAGCAAAAATGAGAGTAACCGTCACTTTTGAAATCATAAAAATTACTGAAATAAATTTATTTTTTTACTAAGGAAATATTTTAAATAAACTTTCATATGTCTAAGTCAATATTCATTTGTTTTTAATTGACTAAAAAGAGTTTAAAAATTGACTTCTATTCATTTTTAGCCGTGGAATTGCCCTTATAACACAAATATATAAATTAATATTATAAAAAAAATTTAATATACAAATTGTTTTAATGACATTTCTTGTAGTACTTGATAATTTATTTATTTAATTTATAACACATACAATACAGCTAAGTACTAATATTTTAATTTATTTATGTAATATTTCAGTCTAAATAGTTCAGACCGTCATCAGACGTAAAATTAAATACAATAAAAATCTCACAAAAAAACTGGCGACCTCTTTTTAAAAAAAATCATAGAAATTTCAAAATAGTTGTTTACATTACGTCAGCTCATCTTTGTAATGTCTTCTATAACGATTTTTTACATACGTTTTTTTGTGAGATTTTTATTGTATTTAATTTTACGTCTGATGACGGTCTGAACTATTCAGACTGAAATATTACATAAATAAATTAAAATATTAGTACTTAGCTGTATTGTATGTGTTATAAATTAAATAAATATACAAATATATTTTCACAAAATGCTACAAAACTTATTCTTGTAAGTAATTATGTGTTAGTTGAAAAAAAAACGACTTTACTTCTAAATTTAATTACCAACTAATAAGTTTGCAATAATGACATTTTGTCTACTTTGTTTAATTTGACGTACTAACGTTAGTTTTTTGAGGCAATAGAGTCAATAAACTTTGGACAAGACGCATTTTTTTTAATCAAAGAAAAGCGTTTTTTTGAAAATTAAATTTGTTAGTGTGTGTTCATTATTACGTTTTAGAAAAAATGATATACATCAAACATTTTTTTTTTAATGCTCTTTCATATGAGATCATATCTTTATAGCACTTAGGGATCCCTTTAATAAATAATATCAATATAAAATATTTTATATTGTAAAATTGCTAATGGTAACCATAAGTAGTGACAAATCAACAGAAAATTTTAGAAAGTTTACAGCATATTCAAAAGATCTAGTTTTTGGAAAAATTATACCATTATAAAAAGTTTAAGTAATTTAAAAAAAAAAAAAACACAAATTAAAACTCCTTTAAATATATTTAAATTTTTAATCTGTAAAAAATGCTTCTCTATAAACTAATTTATAGAAAAGCATATTAATGGACATCCTGCAAAATTCAAAGAATTAAATAAAAATAAAAAGAATTTTGATTGATTCCATTGGAAAATTAGATAATTTTTATGAATCAGGGAAAATTCATAGAAAATAAACATGAAAATTTGCTGGCCATCTTGATAATATACATTTACATTAATTAGCTACACCCTTATTAAGATGAACAAATGCATTATTATTTTAACCATGGTTTTATCTAAAAAATTGAGAGATCCACACAGTCATATAAAAAATGAGAAACATTTTATACATCAAGTTCTTCTATTCACATGTATACGAACATTAAAAAGCTGTCTAGATTACTTTGCCTCCAGATAATTATACTCTTATTTAAAAGCTATGATTTTTAATGTTGCCCCGATAGCATCTTTAATGTTGAATCCTCTATGTAGTGAATTAATAGTAGTAAATTAAAACTCAAACTGATATAGAAGACTTTATTCAGCAAATTAATAAATATGGTAACCTAAAGATACAGTCAAATTAATTTACATAAAAGAAACACAATAGTTATTAAATAAAAGTAGTAAGCAATAGGAATCAGCACACTCTGTCAGAAAGTATATAGTCACTTGGTTTAAGCTTCTGATAAAAGTTCATTCTATATAGTAATCTGTGATACACAACCACTCCAACCAGCAGATATATAAACTAATTACTCAGCAAATTAATTGCCAGTTACAGTTACAGTTGTCCTAATGTATTTTCGTATTATAGTTATCAAGATCTCTCTCTCTCTCTCTCTCTCTCTCTCTCTCTCTCTCTCTCTCTCTCTATATATATATATATATATATATATATATATATATATATATATATATATATATATATATATATATATATATATATATATATATATATATATATATATGTATATATATATATATATATATATATATATAATTTAGCAGTACTTGAGTTATTAAATTTTTTTTTTATGCAGCTGTCATATTTAATTACAATTTATGCTAACTTATTGACAAGGGAGTTTGTTATATACACTTTTTATTATTTTTATAGGAAATTATAATTTATATAGTTCCCTTTACTTTTTATAATGCAAAGAACTTATGCTAAAATTAAATATCCATAATTAAGTACTGGAGATTGGGATCAAATTTGGGCAGTATACCAGTGTCAAAATTGACCTGGATACGTCAATGCTTAGTTGGGTGGTATTAATAACCATTATCTATTGTTGATACAAAATAAATAGTTGATTTTGTAACTATTAGGTACCAGCGTTTGGATACAAGAAAAAATTGTGCAGAATGATGCTGATGTTTTTTTATTTCAATTTTTTAGAGAAGTATTTCCTAGAATATTTCATGAAATTGTGGTTCAATTCAAGAAATATTTACAATAATTTGATAAATTTTTAGAACTTTTTGAATTAAAATAATCAAAATAAACAGCAATTGTTAATAAACAAATTTAATTGGAAAAAAAAACCTTTTTTAATTTTAATATTATACTTGATCAATTTTTATCACATTACCAAGACAACGAAGAATGTTTTGATCACATTACCAAGACAACAAAGAATGTTTTTATCACATTACCAAGACAACGAAGAATGATTTTAATTAACAACAGAAAATAAAAAGGAAGCATGCAAAGTGAAGCTAAAGATGTGTAAAAAATAAAGTAGTAAGTGTAAAGAATGAAAGTACTTATAAAGTCATTTCATTCTTTACACTTCAACAAAGGTGTCAACAAAGTGAATTAAATGTAGCTTATTATAAACGAAAATATTTTAGATGATTTTTCAAAAAACTTCAGTCTAAAATATTTTAGATGTTATGAATATTAAGTATATTTAAAATACATCCTGGTTGTTGTAAAAACTTATTTTTGTAAGTCATTACAAAATAAAATAAAAAATGTAATTGACTGACTCTTCATTTTTTTATGTAGAAGAATGCCTTTATACAATATATATTAAATGTAAAATAACTGAATAAAAGTAGCTTGATTATATTATTTATATGCCATTTATAAAATGTAAAATAAGTGAATTAAAATAACTTGATTAATAAGTAATACTTAAAAAGTCTAACTTATATTTATTTATTTTTAAATACTAATGTAAGTGCTATTTAATTCAAATAAGTAATAAATAATAATAAATAAATAATAAATCAAAGATATGTAGCTTTAAAACTTTTTCTGACATTTGTTTAAAACAAGTTCTGCTAATAAAATGTTAAAACCAAAATATATTTTTTTTTTTTTTGGATTTATTGAAAATAATATAAATAAATTTGATTTCATGTTAAATGAGTACAAAATACTTAAATGTGATTAAAAATAAAACAAAGTAGAAAAGCAGTATTCTTCGTTTAATTATTATTTTTATTTTGTCAAAAATCTACATTTGAACTGAAATGTTTAACGAAGCGTGAATGTTTTTTCATAAAAAGGAAAACAATTATTATTTAAAACAGATATTTTTATAACAGAAAAAACTATTTAGATTCATGAAGTTAATATTAACCTCTAGACTGGAAGTATAATAGCAAAACAACAAATATTTTTTGGTAATTGTAATAAACTCCAGACTTATTTTCTAATGCTTATTTACAAAATAAACATAACTTGTCTCAGCACTTGACAATTACTTAAAACATTTTATTTAAATGGATTCTCAAAGGATTTGTTTTATGAGTTTGTCATAAATAAATCATTGAAACCAATAGACTTTTTTGGCATTAAAAATTTCTTTAGAACTGATCCATGTCTGTTCCAACATGCTGTTTAACATGCTGTTATGAAAATCTTCTTTGACTCAGAATGCCAATAGTTGTCTTCTTGATTGGGGTTTTTGATGTATTTTGACTTCTTCTGTCTTTTTTCCTCTTTCCTTCACCTCCTTCTCTATTCTTTGGTTCTCTTTCCTCATTAGTTTTCTTTATGTTTATTTTATGCATCAACAGAGGATAGTTTACTTTGATAGAGGTTGTGGGACCTAAGTTGGTTCTTTTTGTACTGGTTATATTGACCTTTGAAAACAACCTTACAGCTAGGATACAAAGTATTGACTTGCTAGCTCAGCCAGTAGTGGTAACTAATCTGTGTGTCACTTTCAATTAAGTGCATAGTATTGTAGGAATCCTGCTCTCTTTCAAGGGCTAAATTTAAAACAATATATATTAAGTTTTCAAACTTATAAATATTTTTTATTTTCTTTATAATTTTTTCTTCATAATTGACTATAAATTTTTGGATAATTTCAAATATTAGGTACCTGATATTCTGTTCTTGTCCTGCCCAAAGGTCCGCCATTACTTTCAGTTTTAGAAGGTCACCCACTAACTCTTCCTTGCTTCTAGTTTTGTATTCTTGCTTTCATAAAAGCCACTGTGCTTGGGTATTCTTTAATCCTGAATTATGTTATCATAAACTCCCAAGTAATTGAGAGACAGGACTTAGAAATGTGGATGGAATAAAATCCCCATGACAAAGTGAATGATACTTCTACATAAGTTAACAAATCTTCTTGGATCATTTCAGCCTGAAACTCATTGATCCATTGAGCCTGAAGCTCATTGATCATTGCAACTGAACTCTTAAGAATAAAGAAAAATAAAAAAATCTAGTTATTTTTTTTTTGGTATGCTGGTTTCTAGATACGCTGGTTACTAACAATACAAGACTCTACTGAACAACATAAACAGCACAGACTTACACATTACACCTATACACCCTTATGCACATACAGCCTGTTTACATCGTTTGCATGCTTTTTGTTCTTTCATAGATAAACTATCTTTGTTTGAACTCATCCTTATTTAAATAATATTTTCTTTTAATAGATGATATGTGGTTGAAATGTTGATATAGATTTGTATGTTATTTATATGTGTTTATTATGTGGGATTGAGTTTTTCATTTAAGGATTCATATTTATATATATATATATATATATATATATATATATATATATATATATATATATATATAAAAGAGTGATTCTTATAAACTAGCGGCTTTTGACATGTTTTTATGATGTATGTTTTTCCTTGTTATTTTGTTATGGTCTCAAAATTGCATTTAATTCGGACCGTAGAGAAAACTTTACTTTTCGGAAATTTCGATTTAGATATGGTCTCAAAGTTACTTTTAATTCGGACCGTAGAGAAAACATTACTTTTTGGAAATTTTGATTTAGATACTGTCTCAAAGTTTCTTTTAGTTCGGACCGTAGAAAAAACTTCTTTTTAATAATTTTTTTCCCGCTTTGTACATCGTTTTTACATCACAACTTATATCATTGTTATATTACCCACAACCAATTTTTTAACCACTTATTTGGCTTAAATTTATTTGATATTATTACAATATTTAGTTAGTCTTATTGCAATGTTTATTAATATATTATTTATCTCCTGATTTTCATATTATGACTGTTTGTTGCATTCATTACTCAGCTTTGTTTTAATTTTCACATGCACATTTTTCATCTTTATTATTATTCAGAGAATATTTTTATATGATCCATAAAATGTTTACATATATGCCGCTTACATTTTTAAGGTTTTTGTGCAACGTTTTTTTTTGCTATCATATATTATTCAATTATTGTTATGATTTTGGGTTTTGCAGGTTGCTTATTTTCCTACACTTTTGATTGGTTGTCATATTTCTAATAAGGTATCTATGACAGCGTTAGAGTTTATTTAAGGCTATTGTTGTTTTGTTGATTAAAAAAAAAAATTTTTACTGAGGTATACTGCTTTCTGATTGATTATCTTAGGCTTGTTTATGCTAATAATACCTATTTGGTTTTATTTCTTAAAATAAATTTATGAATTTTTTATGTTTCTATTTGAATTTTAATTTATTTTGTTTTCATGTTTTCTTTTGGTGGTATGGTAAATGTTTTATTTAGTTATTTTTATTTTTGTTTGTTCAGTAAATCTACACTTTTTATATCATATCATCAAAAAAATATTTTTTGTTAAAATTGGTGCTTTACAAATTTGGGGTTGGTTGGGTTTTGGCTATTTGTAGTGAGTCCTTTTTTACTGCAGTATGTAACCCTTTTATTTACAATTTAATTTAATAATATTTTTTTCCCTTTTGGGTTTCATCAAACTAAATTTTAATGTCATAAAAATTTTCATAACAAATTTGTTATAACTAAATAATACTTGTTGATCTTTATAAAGAAACTTAATTAGCTCAAACGAACTTCTTTTAATTCATTAAGACTCCAATAGTCACATGCTTGGCCTGGGCATTTACATTCATAAGAGTTCACCCATTAGTTGGGAAACTGAGTTTGAATCCACAGATTATTATTTTATGTGCTTTCATTTAGCACCACTTCACTATATCGCTTTTCTCTTTGTTCTATATTGCTTTTCTTCATCTCAAGACTGTATTGGTAGTAATATACAGAAGTGTATTGGGTAGCAAGAGATGAGTGTTTGCGGTTGGCTGGAGATATAGATTGACTAGCGGTTGTTTGGTTTTGGTTCTAGTGTCAGCCACTCTGCAGGTGTTAAGGCCCACAACTTTTGCTTTTCTTGATCTCTAAATAGTCAACTTTCCAACTCACTTTTTAGACAATCGAAATCACTTACCTTCTTCTTATGTCTTGTTCCTAATCCTAGACAATGTTTAGTTTCTCTACATTCACCATTAGGTATTTCTAATCATGGTTTGATCTCTCTAAAACTATTTTATTATTTCATTCTTCTTCATCATCAGAATCTCCCAGAATTCTGGAGAGTTATCTGACTCGTCTAATTACCATTGCATTAGTCTTCTTACTATCATAAGCAAAGTTTTTATGTCTTTAATTAACAAACAATCTCTCATCTTGGATCTAATAACTTTTTGATTTTTTGATTTCTGATCATCAATATGGTTTTCAATTTTGTTGTTCTACTGCTGATTTGTTAACGATAATAACTAATAGCTTTTATCTCTCTCTGCATTTCTAAAGCCTTTGATAAAGTTAGGCATGCTAGTTTTTTCCATATGCTCTTTTCTTTCAATGTATCAGGTAATATCTTTAAGATTATTGAATCCTTGCCTTCCAATTGTAGTATAAAAGTTCTCCTAAATGGACTCTTCTTTATTTCCTGCAATTTAAGGGGTTCTTATCTTTGGACTTTTTTTTTATTTTCATTAATGATCTCCCAGAAATTCTCACACCTAAGGTGGCATTGTTTGCTGATAATACTACCATTTATTCTTGTCTTGTTAAAGTCAACACTCTCTGATTGCTTGGGGGGAATATTTTAGCTTGAAAAGGATCTCACTTCTGCTACAATATAGGGCTCTTATTGGCTGATAAACTTTAACTCAGATAAAACTCAATTTTTTACAGCTAATTATTATTGGAACAGTCTAGATCTTCTTATATTTATGACTGGTAATGTACTTGATGAGTCATCTATTCTTTGTCTTCTCTTAGGATTAACTCTTACTTCCAATCTTTTTTGGAAACCATATATCAAATCAATTGTAAAATTAGCATCTGCCAAGGTTGCATCTCTTTATCGTGCTTGCCAATTTCTAACTCTAGATTCTTTTCTTAATTTCTATAAATTTCAAATCCGTCTTTGTATGAACTGTTGCCATATTTGGGGCGGATCTTCAAATGATGTCTTTTCTCTTTTAGACAAGGTGCAAAAATCCATTGTAAACATAGTTGGACTTGCTATTGCAGCCAACCTTTAACCATTGTCACATTGTCATAATGTTGCTTCTCTTTCTCTTTTCTATAAATACCATATTGAGCGCTGGTCTAAAGAGCTAGTGTCTCTTGTGCCATCTACTAAAATTCATTCTAGTGTTACTCATCATTAAGTTTTATCCCTTTACTGTGACTGTTACTAAGTGACTGTTACTAAGTGCTCCAAAAATTCTTCTAGTTCTTCTCTAGTTTTTTTTTCCTTGAACATCAGTTCTTTGGAATTCGCTTCCTTCATCTTGTTTTCCTGATTCATATAATTTGCTATCTTTCAAGTCGTCTCAAAAATAAAAATGCTTTAAAATATAGTGAAGAGTCAGTTGTCACAATCACACCCATGCCATCAGACAAGTCATCCTCTAATTCTAATCTCAAGCCCTCCATCACTGTATTGTAGAGAAATGAGGGCTAAAGCCTCTTTATGTGATTCAATCTTTAACAGTCACCTTTGTGTTTAAGAATTTTTGTGTTTAAGGGTTGAAGAATTTTACAAAGATTTAAAAAGCTAAATCAGATTAAAATTTGCTGTCTTATAAAAAAACTAATAATATTAATTTCTCGTAAAACTTTTATTAAATTTTAATTTAAAGTTAAGTAATTTGAAAAATATCAAATACTGCTTCTTGTGTTGTCTGAATTTTTAAGTTTAACTTTTTAAGTCAAGTTTTACTTTTGGAAAATCTTTTTTTTATATAATATTAAGGAACCGTTATTCGAAGATTTGTAGCAAACGCAAAAAAAAAATTTTATTCAAAAAAATTTTAAAATCTAGTGTTATACATTTTTATTTTCTCTTGTTACAATTGAAATTAAGTAAGTCTTTAAATATTATAATAATTTTTAATACTTGGTTGCATAACCTTTCACATCAATAACCGCTTGGCATCTGTGGGGCATGCTTTCAACTAGTTTTGTTAACAAGCTAACTTCCAGTGAATTCCAACCATTTAAAAGTGTCATAAATAATTCATCTTCATTGCTAGGTGATCTGTCTTTAAGTTTAGAATCTAATATAGACCACAGATTCTCAATTGGATTAAGATCAGGTGATTGTGCGGGCCATTCAAAGATAGATTTTCCAGCCTTATGTATTTATTTTTTTTATTTTTTTGGCTGTATGCTTTGGGTCATTGTCTTGCTGAAATATATAGTTTCCATCCAGAAATAGATGTGTTATACTTGGTTTTAATTGGTGAACTAAAATATAATGGTACTTATGTTGGTCCATGATTCCTTTAACTCTGTACAGGTTTCCCACTCCATGAGCAACAAACGCACCCTAAACCATAATTTTTTTTTTTCAGATTCTTTCTCGATTACTATATTGTAACACAAAAGGTGACTCATCTGTCCATATGGCACCTTTCCATTGATCTAATGTCCAGTTTAAATTATCTCTGCACCCTTTTATTCTCTTAACACGATTTTTCTCGTTTATAAAAGGCTTTTTTGTTTGCCAACCTGAGGTAAACTCTTGACCTATCTTTATTCTTGCAACAATTGTATTGTTACATAAAGGTTCAAGGTTTAAATTTTGCTTTATCTGATTCACTGATATCCTACGATTCTTCGTCACTTCCCTCACAATCAATCGATCTTCTCTTTCTGTTGTTTTTTGCATTCTTCCAGACCCTGACTTTCTGCTAATTGAATTTTGAGAAATAAATCTGGACGCAACTCTTTGAACAGTAGATTTACTACATCCAACTTCTTTGGAAATATTACGCAAAGACCAATCAGCATTGTGCATTTGAATTATTCTATCTTTATCGAAGTCTGAAACATGTTTTTTCCTAAATTGGTAAATATGAGTTTTAGCAAAAAATAAATGATATAGTTAAAACTAAATGCTAAAATACTAAAAGAATGAATGTCTTATACCTATTTAATTGTTGAATTTTTGAAGAAGTAGAATCAAAAGCATCTTTCTTTGCCATTGTTGCCATTTAATTATATTTTTTTGATTATATAAAATTGCTGAAAAATTTGATTTTAAATAAAGTAATTTAAATTATTTTGAATCAGGAAGATATTAAAAGATAAAAACAATTTTAATTTCCAAAAAAACAATATAAAATCATAAGTAACACTTTATAAAGAACAAAACTATAACGGGAAACTTAAGGCATCATTTTAAAGAAATCTATTTTTGATCTGTATTTAATTCAAGGGCACTCCTTCTTTTTTTCTGATTCTTTTTAATTTTAAATACTAAAATAGTGTAAAGATATTAAGTATCTAACATTAAAAAACAAAAATTTTAAAAAATTTCGTGGTACAATCAATTTTACTCTATTTTATAAAATCTATAACATTTTTTCATTCATCTTCTGCAGTATAGTTGAATTTCAACAGTTTAAATAATTTTTTTTTGTTTTTTATTAAAAAATATAGTGCATTAGTATTTCTAATTTTATAATTAAGAAACAAATTTTTAAATAAGTGATAAAACATTGGGTTGTATGACTTTTAAAAAAAAATCATGCTGTCCCATTTTTTTTTTTTTAAGACACCTTGACAAACAAGGCCACTACGTGGAGAAACAAGTTGAGCACGTTACTACAAAGGACGTGGTGGGAATCGAACGCGGAACCGCAGTATATATATATATATATATATATATATATATATATATATATACATACATATATATATATGCATATATAAATTAGTAAAAACACTTATCTAATTTTTTTTTTCTACAAATTGTTTCACCATCAGTAGATTCATCAGGAAGAATGTCTAAACATCAAAAAATTCAACTTATAGAAAAAAATATTTCACTGGATAATGGGAATCATTATAATTAATTATGTAATAACTGCAGTTATTTTGCAACCAGGAAGTTGCATCAACTACATTAAAATTAAAAAAATTAATCATGAAAAGAATTCTTTAGAATAGTTTTCGTTAATCGTTTGTTTTTATAATTTTTTTAAATAATTTTTTACTTATCTTTAATTCTGCATTTAGAAATTAATTTAGATTTTTTGTTTAATTATTTTTTTTGATTGAAATGAGTAATAATTTCAAATTTTTCTTGTAAACATAGTATACATTTTTCAGAAATGTTATTATAGATAGGCGCAGTTTTTTGGATAGACCAGTTTAATTTAAAATTTTTTTCTTTTAGTTACCAAATATATTTTGACAGCATAGTTTCTTTATTTTGAGTATTTTTTATATTTAAAAGATTGTTTGTGGTCGGCAAAACGTTTTTTCTATTTGTCCTTGGTTAAGCCAATATATTGTTTATCAGGGTTGTTTTGTGAGGAAACAATGCATTTGTAAATGATATTTTTGATAAGCATTTGCCATTCATAGTTCAGACAATTTTTGCTTGCAATTACAATTTTCAGTATTTTTTTCTTTAAAAAATTTGTTTTTATTAATCAATGCGAAATTGTGGTCTTTTATGATTCTTTCAATATTTTTTGTACAGCTATAGCTTACTTTAATAGTGTTTCTGTTAAATATTCTGTGCTATTTATTAGAGGGAGGGAAATGTTTTTTTATTAATTTTAAAAATGCTTTTCCAATATTTGTTGAAACATTTTTGCTGTACGGAGGGTTGAATCAAATTATATTTCTATCCTATTTTGCTTTTTTGCACTTTTTGTTTCAAATTTTGCTCGAAATTTTTAAATCTGCTTTTTTTAAGAGCAACTTTCTGTGTTTTCTACGGGTGTTTTCTACGGGTGTTTTCTATGGGTGTTTGGAAGAGTTAAAAACTTTCTACGGGTGTTTGGAAGAGTTAAAAATGTTTTGATTAGAAGAGTTTTGATTTAGTCTATTGTTAATGAAATAGGAATTTGTTTGAAAGTTTAAGAGGGGTGATTTGAATCTATATTAATATACGATAATTCATCATTAGGTTTTTTGTAAGGCCTTAGTCTTAACTAGATTTTGAAGAATTACATAAAACTTCTTGCTGGCTTGTTTGACTGAAAATTTTTTTTATCACATAAGCCAAGTGCCTTTCAATGATGTAGTGTCTGCATATTAACCTGATAACCGGTCTATCTAGGGCATCGGATATAATAATGCTTACGGCACCTTAATTTTTGCCAGTGTTACTGATGTTGTATCAGAACACAATCCAGTAATCTGGTCAGACATCTCATAGTATTCAAGCATTGTTTGAATTGCAATGGCTTGATCATTTTCCTTAAAGTTTTCAATTTTTAAGATGCCAAGAAGGAAGTCTAGTGGACCAGACTCTGGTGATGATGCGCTAATAGCAATTCTATTCTCATACTTAGGTATTCCCAATCGTACCTCTTCAAAATCTTGGTATTAAAATGTACCACAACTTTTAAACTTTTTGTTTTATGTTTTCTTCTCTAATTATCTGTGCCTTAGACTCCACAACATGAGTTTTCCTGTTTAGAGTTGATCTTGATATTGACATACTATCAATGTTGAGTCCACCAGCCTTGTAAAGAGAAGATAAAAGACTCACACCCAGTCTGACTCCCATCCCAAATCTGGTCATAATTGGAATCCAGTTGTGAAGAATGTCTTCCATACTTAAATGATGGCAAACTTCCATACAAATTGATGTCACTCTGAAATCTTTTTTTTTTTTTTGTGGGCTTTAACTAGAGGTAAACATATTTTGTTGCATTTATTTTTGTTGTAACTATCTGAGCTTGAAAAATCACTGTCTGAATAGTTACTTTCTTTTTTCTCATTCTTATCTTTAGATTTTCTTATTTTTTTAGAGGTGTACTAGATACGATATCCGACCGGATATCTGGCTAAAAATACAGGATATTTTATTATCCGTTATCCGGCCTGATATATAATATATCTGGCTGGATATTACTTTGTACTTTTTTTTAAGTCTATAACTAAAAATTTGATGGCAAACTTGTTTTTAAATAATTTGAAAACTGCTATTTCAGCACTAAAATGTTTTTAATGTACTCTGTTGTAATTACAAGCATATCTGCTTCTTTAATTTAAACACTCCTATGGTACAGCACGCTGCTAAATAGGCACTAAGATCATTTTTTCTTAGATTTCATCTTAGATATGACATTATAAAACTTTCTGCAAACTCCAAACTTTAGTATGATTATGCTTGTATAGAATGAGAATGTTTTGTATTAAAAAACGATGGTAATTAGAGACTGGGAACAAAAGTAACCTCAAAAATTTATCTTGAACACCTCCACCAAATGGGAGGGAAATTACTTCATAAATATTTCATTACACTATCTTATACTTAAGTTAAATTTATTAAGGTTTTAAATTTAACAAATAATTAATGTTCGAAAGTTATGAAGATGTTTAATTATGCCTTCATTTTGGGGAGAGAAAAAACTTTACAGGGTGAATTTTCAAAAAAAAAATTTTAGGATGCAAAGTATGACCAAAATCAAAATTTTAAATAATTTGTTTTGCACAATAACTTTCTACCAAATAATCTAAATTTTTTTTTTTCTTTCTCTCTTTTGGTATATTGGCAAAGATTTTTTCACTTGTTCCTTGTCTTGTTTTTAAATAGAAATTAACTCTTGAGTAAAATTCATAAAAAAAAAGATGGTCCAACCATGTACATAAGTACTGCCTGGACTCCTTGCCCTTTTATTACACATTTGCTTTTTTATTCCTACCCCTTTATACACAATTGCACATTTTTAGATAATATTTGTACACTTCTAGATAATGCCTCTTTATGAACTTTAACTTCATGAATGCCCCTAAATTCCAGTGCTGCAGAGAGGATGGGGGGGGGGCAAGAGGGAAAACTCTCTCGTAGACTATAAACAGTGCACAAACCATCAATCAAGTTTGATTGCACAGCCCAGTTTTCTTTTTATAAATACTGGATTTTATAATAATAATAAAGCAATTATGACATGTATATAAATGTGCTATACTTCTTAAGGTATACTCCTTAAGGTATATTCCTTAACTTTTAATAAACTCTTAATTTTGTAATTTATGTATTAAATTGTCTTAAGTTCCCTTATTTGTGTATCGAATACTGTTGTCATATTTAGGCTGGTTCTTCTAATGGTGCTCATTCTTTTCTAGACAAGGTCCGAAAGCACTAACTTAGTTGGATATGCTTTATCTGCTATGAATGAGAATGCTTTATCTGCTATGAATGAGAATGCTTTATCTGCTATGAATGAGAATGCTTTATCTGCTATGAATGAGAATGCTTTATCTGCTATGAATGAGAATGCTTTATCTGCTATGAATGAGAATGCTTTATCTGCTATGAATGAGAATGCTTTATCTGCTATGAATGAGAATGCTTTATCTGCTATGAATGAGAATGCTTTATCTGCTATGAATGAGAATGCTTTATCTGCTATGAATGAGAATGCTTTATCTGCTATGAATGAGAATGCTTTATCTGCTATGAATGAGAATGCTTTATCTGCTATGAATGAGAATGCTTTATCTGCTATGAATGAGAATGCTTTATCTGCTATGAATGAGAATGCTTTATCTGCTATGAATGAGAATGCTTTATCTGCTAAGCTTGATCCTCTTTCCCATCGTCATAAAGTTGCATCTCTTTTTCTTTTCTACGATAAATAGAAACTATAAAACTGAATAAAAAGAATCTATTTATTCAGTTTTATCTTTTTAAGATAAATTAAAAATAAAAACCTACAACTTGTGATAAGCTATGCCACTAAAACTAAAAATACAAACTAAAATATCATTATTCAATTTTAAACATTTTGTACAAAAAAATTTATTGAATTAGAAATAAAAAAATTCTCAAGTTTTTGAAAGTAAATTTAACTTTGTAAAATCTAGCCTGATTATCACCACCTCACAATAACACTGTACTAAATAATTAGATTCATATAAAACATAATTGAATATCTAACATAAAAATATTTAAAATAAAAAATAAAAAAACAACTTATTTATATTTAAAGGTCTTTGTCAGCTTCTATAAAATTAAACAGCCTGTTAAGATACAATATCAATATATCACAAAACAGAACATGTTTCGTTAACAAAAACATTTAAATATTGAGCTTTAGTAACTTAAAAATCAGATCAGAAAAAAAATACAAACTATTTTTAAATAAAAGTATATTCAATGATTATATTATTTATGATAATGGTAAAAGAGAGATTCAAAATTTTTTTTTTAAATTTCAGAGATTTATAAAGGTTAAATTATAAATATCTACGATGTCTTGTGCATTATAAGTTGACTCCCAGTCATTAGTTGACTCCCAGTGCATTATAAGTTAGTCTTAGCGTCCCAGTTGACTCTTTTAGTATTATACAGAGTATAATACTATTTTAATGGTTTTCTGTCATTATTACACATTCGGTTTAGAATGTTTAACATGGTAAAAGGCATGGTAAAAAAGTTGTAAACCTTCAAATTTCCTTATTACCTTGATAAGTATTTTTAACTTTTTATTATTTTTATATAAAATAACTTTATTAAAATATTTTATTTTAAATATAAAATACACATTTTAAATGTATTTATTAAAAACATATTTTTTAAAAAAAGTTCCAATATTAGGATTCAAATCACAGCGCCTTGGTTCTGAAACTGCAAGCTAACCACTCATCCACATAGGCATGTTGGCAAATAAAAATTTTAAAATTATTTAACAAACAACTTTATAAAAACAGAAATAAATGCTATAGATCAAAGTTAAGGTTATGTTGCAGCAATGCAATTTTTAAGTGAAAGTAAAACTGTAAAACTTGATATATGTTTTAACATTACATAATATACAGAGATTTTGTATTAGATATTTGGATACACTTTCATTCACATTTTTTTTATAAAAAAAGCACTGCAGCTCTTTCTCACCATTACCTCAGTTGCAATGGCTGCCAAGGGTTCTGTGTCAAACACACTCAAAGGAGCACTACTTCTACTATTAAGTTTAGCATTATTATAAAGAGATTCACCTAAATAATCTTTCCCTTGCGCTAGGAACTAATTTTTGTTTGTTTGTATTTATGTACAAAATGATGCCAAATGTTATATTTCACACATTAAAATTTAATTTCTGATATACTTTAGAGATACACTAGTATATAATATATTATATATATACATAATATATATTTTATATATATATATATATATATATATATATATATATATATATATATATATATATATATATATATATATATATATATATATATATATATATATGTAGTATATCTTATATATATGTAGTATATCTTATATATATGTAGTATATCTTATATATATGTAGTATATCTTATATATATGTATTTTATATATATAATATATACAATTATATATATATACATATATGTATATATATGTATATATATATATATATATATATATATATATATATATATATATATATATATATATATATATATATATATATATATATATATATATATACATATATATGTAGTATATATACATATTATCATAGTCATAATATCAGATAGTCCGGTCAGTTGGGCTGTTTTCGCAAGATTCTAT
>NC_061167.1:20551410-20608910 GCF_022113875.1 Hydra vulgaris
AAAAATGAAGAACAAAAGCAATTCTTGATGCAGGTAGTCTCTGAACACAGGTCAAAGTTTCCTCTGCCACATAAATCTTTGTTGCTCGATGGAACCAAGTCATCAAAAAAACGATGGAAACAAAAACCAATGAATTTTTTTTTCATAGATTACAATAATTTTTTGCAAAGAAGCTGAAATATAAATGAAACCTAAAACTCTAACAATTTTTAAGATTTTTTGGAACTATTATTGTTTTTTAAATTTGTCTTTACTATAGTGAACACAAATACGTTATTATAAACCAGAAGTTTATTACTTTATTCTTCAATTATTTTATTTGTAAACAATAATATATATAATTCAGTTTAAAAAATACTGCATGGTTTTGGATTAATATACAGTAAGAGTTAAAATGCAATGTTGTATCATAATTTATTCAAAATTTGGGATTGCACACTAAAAGAGAACTCAAACCCAAAAAGTAAAAAACTTGATGTTGATGAGCAACCTTTAAAAATTATTCAATCATGCCCAAACTTCACGATTGTTATTCCTACACATAATGTCACATAAAGAAATGGAACCATCAAAGAAATTAAAAAAAAAATTTTTTTGCACCACCCTAATATATATATATATATATATATATACATATATATATATATATATATATATATATATATATATATATATATATATATATATATATATATATATATATATATATATATATATATATATATATATATATATATATATATATATATATATATATATATATATTAAATGTTTATATATTATATATACATAAATATATATAATATTGGGAATATATAAGATATCTTATTTATAGTAAATAAGACTATTAATTATATTTATTATAACATAATAAATAAAATTATTATGATAAATTATAATAATTTAATTATTATAATTATTATAATACATATATACATAATTATATTTGTATATATAAATGTGTGTATATATATATATATATGTGTTATATATATATATTTATATATATGTATATATATATATATATATATATATATATATATATATATATATATATATATATATGTATATATATATATATATATATATATATATATATATATATATATACAACATATATATATATATAATATATATTTATAAATATATATGTATATATATATACTTATATATATATATATGTATATATATAATATATATTTATAAATTATATTTATATGTATATAATGTTATAAAATATTATTTATATGTATATGTATATATATATATATATATATATATATATATATATATATATATACATATATATATATATATATATATATATACATATATATATATATATATATATATATACACAGACATATATATATGTATATATATATAAGCCTATATATATTTATATGTACTTATATATACATACATATATATACATATGTATGTATATAAATATTTATATATATACCAATGAAAAGCTCTTAACTGGTTAATTTATTGAAGGTAGTAAATCTGTCGATCAAAAAAAAAGTTATCTGATATCATACTTTATCTTTAGTTTTAATATATTATAACTAAAGATTTATTTTTATTTATAATTTGTAAAACTTTTGTTCTTGATTCTTTGTTATAAACATCATCATCGGAAGAAAATATTTCCTATAGAAAAACATTTATACTTCTTCGAAAAGTTCCAGAACCAAATATGTAACAATTAAGACAAGGCATTTGCAAAAATCAAGGATAAATCAATAATCTTCTTGTAAATATTCTTCTTAATGCGCATTTGTTTACAAAAAGTGTGCACTCATTGGTAGACTGGGTTCTAAAAAAAAGCTAACAATAACATAAACAATAGCGCTCTAAAACTGGCCGGACTATGTATATTATGACTATGATATTATATATATATATATATATATATATATATATATATATATATATATATATATATATATATATATATATATATATATATATATATCCACGCCACGTCCCTGGTAGTACCGCACTCAACTCATTTCTCTGCGCAGCGACCTTGTTCATCAAGGTTCGTGTTTCGGAGTTATAGAGTTGAGAGAGGGTTATAGCCACAAAATAAGTAGCCTCCTCGTTTGTAGTGGCCTTCTCGGCCTTGAGGAGGTGAAGTAAAATAAAAAATATATATATATATTTATTATATATTATATATTTTATATATATATAAATATATATATATTTTATATATATATATATATATATATATATATATATATATATATATATATATATATATATATATATATATATAGTATATATACATATTTTATATATATATATATTATATTATATTATATATTGTGTTGTTTTGTTTCAGCAATAAGCAATCCTTTTACATGGAAACCTAAACTCTACTCTGTTGATGGTTTTGAAGCTGAAGATTCTAAAGAAGAAGTAGTTGTTTTTAAATTTATTTTTTTCAAAAATCTTTTGACGTTTTAAAATTTTTATATTTTTTTTTTAGTTTTTTTAAGGTCGCTGTGTCGAGAAATAAATTTAGGTATTACTGTAGAGGTCTGAATTACCCCTGAATCTGGTGTTTGACTTCCATACTCTTTGCTAAAGTAGAAATACTTGGGAGCTATCTACTTTTTTTAAAATATGTATTGATCATTAAAAATTAAAGTTAAATGAGGAAAAAAAAATAGTGGGTTGACTAAAATGCTTTTCTCAAAAAAATTAGTATATTGTTTTTAGTTCCATGACTAATCTTCAACAATATATGCACTATCATTGTCTATATCTTCTTGCCAATGCTTAGGCAAAAAATGAATGCAACTGGTATAGAACTATTTAGGTTTTAAATAAAAAAAAGTATTTAAAGTGCTATCAGACTGCCTCCTTGTTGTCAAATCTTTCATTGCACAAGCTGTTGTCTTGTGATTGTAACAAATACATTTGGCACTAAGTTGTGAAAATAGGACAAATGAGGTCATGATACTTCTCAGCCATGCTCCAATATTTTTTCCATCATCAAGTTTTATACATGCTTTGTAGTATAACTGTTATTTAAAATACTGGCGTTACTCTGAAATAAATTTTACAATCAAACGGAGTGTCAATACCTTTAAGAAAAAGGATTTCTATCTTTTGTTGTCATGCAAAATTTAAGAATTACCAAAATTTCCTTCATTGTCTATTTCCTTCAGAAATCAATTTCTAATGGAAACACTTTTACATTGCATGATTAACAAATAACTAAACAGGTTGAATCAGGTTGAAGTTTTTAAGTGGCATTTTTTTAAATAAAAAGTGTTTGAAAAATAAAAAGTGAGATAAAAATTAACATTGCCAAGTTTACTAAATAAAGTTTAGTAAATAGTGAAGTAAAAAATATTAAATGTATTATTTTGATACAGTTGATGTAAATATAATTTTTAGAAGTCAATTTTTGGTTGCTCACTAGATGTTCCTGCCTTTTCTCTAGTACATATAAACATCAAGAGTTATGTTTCCAAAAGTTAAAGTGTTATTTAAGCTCTTAAAAATTGTATATCAAAACATCATAAAAGTTAGCACGCATTAAGCTTATATTCTTCTAATAAAAGACCACCATTTAAGGCCATGTGTAGGTGCAATGTGACAAATGCAGCAAACCATGTCATTTTCAGTGTTGTAGCTTCACTGATAATATTTATATATAAGATAATTATAACAAGCTTGAAAACAAAAGCATAGACATAATATGCAGTTTATGTGAATCATTTGATTACTCAAGAAATAGTTTGATGTTCTGTTTTTATGTAGTTTTGTAGATATTGTCATTGTTGTAAATACAAAAATAAAATATAAATTCTAAATCTAGAAATATAAAATATAAATTCTGTTTTTATGTAGTTTTGTGAAGTCATAGTAAAACTCTAGATTTAAAACTTTACTTATATATTTTTTAAGTGTAGAAATTTACATAAGTTATTAAACTTATTATTAAGAAATTTTCTTAAATTATTAAACTCTACACAAATTACACTTCATGTTAGCTGTTTGTATCTTTAACATTTTTTAACAAGTTTTTTTTCATTACAATTTTTTAGTATAGCACTAATCTTAAAAAGAATTAATTTTCAAAGTTTATTTAAAAGCGTTTAGCTTAGTGTAAATAAATTTTATTAGAAAGTTTACATAGCATAACAAAAAAAAAGTTAATTTAATAAAATGGTTTTAGTTGTTTATAAAATTAATTGTACAAGTTTTTTATAAACATTTAAATTCATCGTAAAAAATACACTTTTTAAAAATCTCTTTCAATAATTTAAATAAATGTTTTTTATAGTAAACAATAGGGCGGGTCAAAAAAATTTTTTAAGAAGCAGCATATTGTAGGGGGTTCCTATATATGTGTGTAGGATGTATACCAATTTTAAGATCTGTGCTAGCTTTCGTAGGGGTCGCACACAAAATCGGATTTTTTGGCATTTTAGAGAAAAAGGGGGTATAAGCAACTTTTATATATAATTATTTTATAATTGTTTTATTTTATGTAATTGTAATGATTTAGATATATTACAAAAATGTTCTACTAAAATACTGTTAATTATTTTATTAGAATAAGGGATACAATGTGTTAAATAAGGGATATAAGCTTTAAAATGCTTTCTGTTCAAATATTACCTTTTTAAAGCAAAGAAACAAAACTTAAAAATAATAAAATAATAAAAAAAAATAGAAAAGTTTTTATAGGCTATAAAAAAATGTATATTTTTATTAATGTCTTATTTCCATTGCGCTTTCCAATCATATTTAGCCATTTTTTCCCTGGACTCTAACAGGTTTATTACAAATTTGTGACGTTTTTCATAGCCATATCTATTTTCTGATGCCTTTGTGAATACTCCAACTATTTTTAGTTTTTTTTTAATTGCCATTAAAATATTCTCTGGGTTAGAAAAATACGAGTTTTGCTTCAAAACTTTCTCCATTACCTGCTTGTATTTTACATCAATTACTGCATTTTTAATTAATTGAGCAGGATATTAAAAATTTTGAGCGCCATTGATTGCCAAATATTTGATTTGATTTGGAACCATCCTCATGCATAGCATTGCATTATTATTGTAACTAAGTCAATAATTTCTTTTGTTGGCTTTTTTGTAGAAATGTATTTTTTTACCAATTTCTCCTTTAAATGATCCATGGTCAGAAGTTTTTCCATCAATCAACTCAAATACATGTTTAAAGAGAAGTTCATTTAAATGTAGGTGACAAATAAGCCACTGCATTGGTCTTTCGAGTTCTGTTTCAATTAATTTTATTACCCCTCCAAATTTTCCAAATTTAATATTTAAAACTGGCAGCAGAATTTCATTAGCAATGCAGCAAGAAGTTCCATTATCAGGTGTTGGAAGATATATATAACTGCTTGGTTCTCTAACAATTGTTATATGTTCTTCTTTAATTTTCCCTAGTTGTTATTGTATTGTCTTTTCTTCCATCAAAACCAATACATTGTAATTTCAAGTTTTCGCATTTTATCTCATTTACATTTTTTTGTCCAATATGAAGTTTTTCTCTTTCTACTTTTTTTCCTATCAAGCATATTTGGTTCATTTAGTATACCCATATCTTTAAGAGCAGCATTGACAATAGCAGCAGTTGCTCTGCAACTGATATGATAACGATCTGCTATAATTGCTGGTTCATTGTAATGAAACCTATTTTGATTACATTGTTTTATGACATCAGAGTCATATAGCTTGTCATATTCATTATTAGATTCATCTAGTATGATATTATCCTCATATTCATAGAAATTGTCATCGGTAATTTGTCTATCAATGTCTTTCTCAACATTTTTATGTGTGTTTAACTGTTTTTGCCTTGTTGTAAATTTTTTTTTTCTAGTTTCAGTTTTCTTTAAAGTTGGTGTGTAGGCTCGATCAAGTAGTCCAAGTTGATTTGTGCATTTCTTTTGCCCAACAAATGCATCCTACTCTTTTATTGTTCTTTTTGAGAATACTCCCTATGTTTTGATTGTTGGAAAATTGAATTTATGCCAGATATTTTCAATTTCAGTGGTAACTAATCTGTAATATTTATGAGAAAAACTTGATCCTTTGCCTTTAGCATCTTCATTTATGTGAACATAATAGCAATATTTCACAACATCTCTTTTTGTAGCAATCATTGCAGTTGGAAATTTAGAACCTTGTCCAAATGTTAAGTTGTCAGTTTTAGTGCGAGTATGAAATGTTCCCATGATACAATGTGTTGCTTATTATTATTTATATTTTATTTTTAATTACTAAAAAATAAAAAGTAGACAAATATATACACAAGCACTAATTATGCAATGTATAAAAACTAAAATGCAACAAATTAACTAAAAATTACATAGTAGCATAGCAAAAATTTTATGCCGACATGATATCTTTTTTTGAAACTTTATTTAAGGCACGAAGTTAATAATTCGGAAATTGAGCAACAATTTTTTTTTTGCTCAAAGTTCTTTTGTTAAAAGTATGTTTACTTGGAAACAAAAACAAATTTTACAAAATTTTTTTTGTGGAAAAATTAGGGTGTGTGGTGCAACCCCTAGGGGTGTGTGTAAAAAAAAAAAATTTAGTCTACATAGTTTATTATACCAATTCAAAAACTCCACATAGTGTTGCTTTTCAAAGTTTAAAAAAAAGTATGGTTCTGACCCGCCCTAGTAAACAATCTTTATAATTAATTTCTTGCCTAATTACCTTATACTTTATTTAGCGCATTTTTCAAACGTTTTTAAAACATTAGCCGTGTTTAAGTTGCCGCAAAAAAAAAAAATGCCTGGTCAGTAATACAGTGTAATCACCACCTTTCCTGTCCACAACTGAATTTATGTATTTTTTTATTTAGGTAAACACCCAAACTATTATTCAACTTTTAGAACATGGAGAAAAGGTTTTTTGTTTTTTTATTTGTTTATTTGCTTTATGTATACATTATTTGTTTGTATTTGTTATTTAAATTTTTATTCCTAGATTTATTCAATGTATCGGTGTGCAAGAGTTTGTGGTTTAGACAGTGCAGAAGGACTTTTTCTTTTTGGGCGAAAACACTTTTATGTAATTGATGGATTCACACTTATGTCTGCTGAAAGAAAAGGCACAAACTCTTCTAATCAAGCAAAAGAAATCAAAGACATTAATGCGTTACCAGAAGGTTCTCATGAACCGCTTATACCTGCCACCAAAGGAAACTTTATGCTTCAGAGATCGTATGAGTTTTATTTTTTCAATAAATTTTATAAATTTATTTTGTATAATACTCATTGTGTATATCAGTATATTACTGTTATTACTAAAAGTTTAAGACCACCTAGTTGTAATAAGGGTAATGTGTGATTAGTGCTCATTGTTGCATCATACTAAATAGAATGATACAATAGAATGCAATAATTATTTGTACTATATTGCTATTGCATCAGCAACGGTTTCAACATAATTTATGATTGAAACAGTACTATCAGTGTTACCGGAGCAGCAAGTAAGGGATATTCATAACAATAGATTAGTGTAAAAGTGATTTGTAGTAAGACAGCTGTGTACACTGAAATTATGAATTTCAATACTTCTCAGAATTTTTATGAAATATGCGTCCAAGAAAACCCATTCTCAGAGATGACCACTTAATAAAGTGTATAACTACTTGTTCTTTCACAAGTTCCTGCAGAAAGATATGTGCTGCTATGCTTTAGACAAGTACAAATATGAATTCTATAGCAGTTTCCTCTTGTCTGAGATATGAGTGCAGTTCTAAATCATATAAACCAGTTTTTAAACCCCAGTAAACCGCTTTTATGAAATCCAAACATAATGCCTTTGCCAAAAAACACAATAACTGGACTGTCGAAGACCGGAGCAGAGTTATATAAGGCACAATAGAAGACATGCAGGTAAAAGATTTAAGAAACGTTACACAATTAGAAAAATAAAACATCCACTAAGTCAGATGATTTGGGGTGTCAAAATTTGGGATTGTTAGGCTTTATTTTTTGCCTTAAGGAATAACTATGAATGGAGCCAAATATGTGAAATTTTTCTACAGGAAAAATTGCAATTGTACATAACCATTTTCAGGCCTTTTGAGCTTTTTGCCACAGAGGAAAGGTTGTGCAGAATTTCTCAGTAAAAATCAAATTTTCATTCCTTGGAACTGGAAACTGGAACCCTCCTTGGCCTAGGAACAGCCCAGACCTCCACCCTATTGAAAATCTATGCAAGATTATGAAGAATAATTGAATGATTGAAAGAAGCAATAAAGGTAATTTAGATAGAAGAAATATCTGCTAAGTACTGCAACAACTTGATTCTCAGCATCCACACCAAAGCCAAGATCAAAAGGAGAGCCTACAAAATACTGATATAAAAAATATGCAACTAATTTAATAGAGAATATTGTCAAATCATAATTTAGAAGTAAAACACAGTTGTTTTTAACTTGAAAATGGAAAAAATGCAAAATGGTCTTAAACTTCTGAAATAAAATGGCTAAATGAAAAAAATATGTATAATTTTTTTAGATAAAAAAAAATTATTAAAAAAATCCTAGATATTTAAAAAGTTGATAGGAACCAATTAATAATTAGTTTAAGTTTTATTGTATTGGTTTTTTTTTTTTTTTTTTTTTGATTTTTTTTTTTTTTTTTTTTTTGAGTTTTATATCAGTTTTAGTTTTTTTATAGTTTAAGCAAATGGAGTTTTTCAGATATTCGAGAAGTTCATAAGAGAAGATATTTACTTAAGGTAAATATTGTTAATATTAAAAGTTCATAAGAGAAGATATTTACTTAAGGTAAATATTGTTAATATTAAAAGTTCATAAGAGAAGATATTTACTCAAGGTAAATATTGTTAATATTAAAATTATTTGTTATTATCTTTTTTATTTTCATTATTTATACAACAAATGATTTTTAAAATTCTTAATAATTTAAATATTCTTAATAATGTTTATAAACTTACAACTGTTATGAATACTTTTTTTCATTACCTATTTTTTAACTACATTATTTGTTTTTATATAACATGACACCTGCATTTCAACTGAAAGTCAGTGTATTTTATTGCAAACTTACTGCTTAGTTTACTGTTTAGGGTGTCATGCACTATCTATGATCAAATTAAGTTATGTGATAAAAATATATAAAGTATAAAATATATAGACAATATAAAAATATTGCACAAAAAAAAATCATCATTACTAACTAATTGTTTCACATTTAATAAATCTCTTTTTTCCAATTATTTGTGGTTTTTAAAGTAAATATTCATCTGCTAGATCTCTTTAAATATTACCAGATTTACTTGCTCTTTGTGAGACGAAGTTCAGAGGTTTAATATATTAGTGTAGATGGCTATTATCTGTTTTGCTAGGACTTAAGTTGTCACATAATTGGTCTGGGAATATACTTACATATCAGCTAACCTGTTTGTCTTGAAATCAGGTTTGAATTTTCTGACTATTTTTTTATGTGCTTTCATTCAACAACTTTTCACTCAATTTCATTACCTTTTAATCATCATTTTTGATTTTTATTGTCATTTTTTTTCCTTTTTAAAGCTTTTTTAAAAACTTTTTAAAGTTAGTTCTGATCAAATTAAGCCTTTTCTCTTTATTTTTCAGTCAATATTGTTGTTATTAGTCATCAAACTGAATGGTTTGGCTCTATAGCTCAAAACCTTTTCTTTGATCTCTTACTAAGATAGTTAACTTTGTAGTTTGTTTTCCAGACTTACTTAATATTTTGTACCTTTTCTAATATCTTTTGTACAAGAGCAATATTTTTTTTACAATGTCATTAACAATGGCAAGTCTAACATTTAGAATCTAAAAAGCGTTCTATTCACTTGTTGAATCTAATTATTGAATTCCACTTATTCACACTTTTTTTGTTTTATTTTAAGACAGCCAAAATACTTTTAATTTAATTAAAGTTATTTCTCACTTTTCTTCTACAACTTGTGATGTTGGCAACATTTTTGATGCAGTCTTGCAAAAGGGTTTTCCTCAATCTTACATATGTGTTCTTTAGAAAGTGTTCTCTTTAGTCATACAAATATGTTCTTTCAAAAGTGTTCTCTTCAGTCTTACAAAAGTGTTCTTTAGACAGTTGGAAACTGGTATTAGTGATTCCAATTTTTTAAAAACTTTAGATTTGGAGATTCTTACATTTCTAACTATTATTAGCAAAATTTTTAAACTTATATTTCTAATATCTCATGTTAAGTTCAACATCAAACAGATTTTTGATCCTCTTGTTTTATTTCTGACTTCTTATAACAGAAAGGTTTGAAGCAGTGAGGCAAAAGATTGAAGCAGTGAGGCAAAGGCTATTGCTCTTGAAATATCAAAGGCTTTTGATAAAGTCTGGTTTTAAAAAATAAATCCTTTTTTCTCTCATATTTTGCAGGACATTGCAATAGAAGTGTTTGCTAATGATGGTAACAATCATTTACTTGTGTTTCCAAAGCAAGCTGCTAGGGACAAAGTTTATAGCAGGTAATGTTATTTTGTTCAATTTAGATTTTATTGTTTATTTTTTTGGAATAAAGTTGATGTTGTTTATATATGTGTAGAAATTGATAATTCTACAAATCTAAATAAAATTATAACTTTATGATTATTTATCAATGTACGAGTAACAGAGACATTTTCTTTTGCACAAAATGGGAGCTGCTCTGTCAACTTTGCGTGTATTCAGAGTTATCCATTTTGTATGATATATATATATATATTTTTTTTTATTTATTGCTTCTTAATTTTTGAAGATTTTAAACCTTTAACAAAAATATTTCATAAATCTTAAGTGTTTGAAGGAATTTAAAGCTTTATGTGTGTTCGAAGGAATTCAAAGCTTCTTTTGCTGACTAGAGATCACTATACTATTTTATTTTTAAAACATTACAAACATTTTTAAAACATTGCTAAATAGAAGAATGCACCAAATATTTTGTTGCAATTATATGAATTTATTTTCATAGATTTTTTTTTTTAATAGAAACTAATTGTTCATGAACTGACCACAGTTCACAACCTGTTCATGAACTAATTGTTCATGAACTGACCACAGGTTTAGAAAACTATAGTTTTTCTTCTCTTCTTCTGGCAATTCTTATTTCTGTATTATTGCTTTTTATTGTCTATCATAGCATTACTAATTTTATTGTCTATCATAGCATTACTAAAATTTTATTTATCAACTTAACTGTTAAAATGAAACATAAAATACTAGTGTTTAAAATATGCGTTTGAAAAAATTTTAATTTATTAAAAAAAAAGAGAGAAGTCTCCTTGACTGTAGTTGCATCTGTGAACATGGGGAGGTGAATACAGTTTGAAAAAAAAATGGTTTTGTATATATGATTACAGTTTAAAACAGTTAAAATATGATTATACAGGTGAATACAGTAAATAATTATAATATATAGTTATACAGGTGAATTCAGTTTTGAATGAAATTGTTTTTATACACTTTATTTACTCTAAAAAACTTAATTGGGTTTTAATCGTTAGACTTAATTGTTGTTTCTGAAGTTTATTAAAATCATATTTCTTGAAGTTTTAAAATATAATATCACCTAAATATTCTAAAAAGCTTTTGAAAAAGATTAAATTTCAAAAAGGTGTAGTGAAAACATACAGAAAAGTTCAAAGTTCAAAAAGCAACAACAAATATTTTAACAAAATATTTAAAGTTAAAAGTGATTAAAATCTTATAAAACACTATAATTAATTAACTATGTTTATCTTTATTTATATATTACCCAAATTTCATTTGAAATGTTGATGTTTTAGAATTTGTCATGTTTCATCAGTATCGAATAGTGAGGAATCTATTGCTGGTATGAGTTCTGATGTTAACCTTGAATCTAGTCAAAATATATTGAGTAGTTTAATGACTGGTGAGCGATCTGTTACACAAAGATGGGTTCGAGGAGAAATAACGAACTTCCAGTATCTTATATATTTAAACACTTTGGCTGGTCGCTCATACAATGACTTAATGCAGTACCCCATTATGCCATGGATATTAGCAGATTACACTAGTGATGTAAGATATATATTTGTTCTATTTTTTTAACATTTGATTCCATGTTAATGTTTTAAAACTTTTTAAATCATAATTCAATTTGTAAAATGTTAAAAACCCAATAAATTATTATCTAGCAATATTATCAGATTCATATTGCTTTTTAAGATAAACAACTTTTAAAAGTCTCATTCAGTTCATCTGATCAACAACTTTTGCCTCATTTAGTAATTTGGTGTTAATTTACATTGTAACTAAAACAATTTAAATCATAAAATAAAGTTCCTCAAAAGCAGTGGTGTATTCATTAGGTGAGATAAAATCACTAAAACAACTTTTAGTAATGAAAAAGAAACTTTAAGAAAAACTGTAATAATAGTATTTAATTTAAATAACATATTCTTACATTTAATTTAATTCAAAGGATGTTCTTTATTTTTTCATATTCTCAGTTCATTCTATTTTATTATATTTAAGGATTTGATTTTTATATTTCCATATACTTAAGTACATTCTTCATTGATTTATTAAAAGGATTTGTCTTGATATGTCCATTCTCAAGTACATTCTTGAAAAGTACTTAAGAATATGGACACATTTTTTTTTGTTTTGAGGACAATGTATTTATAAATTTAGGGTGGTTTAAAAAAACAACAATTCATAAAAATATTTTATTACACCCCTAAATGTATTCTATGTAATAAAATAATATATTATGAAATGAAAAAAAATCAGCGGTAGCTTAAGTCTTTTAACAGGCTCCTTTATATTATCAAAAAAAAACATTTCAAAAATATGCCACATAGGGTCCTGAAGCAAAAATTATGTAAAAGTTTTAAAAAATAACATTTTATAAAAAGAACATAAAAAATTTGTTGTTAAAAAAATTTGTAAAAGTTTTTTCATTTTTATTTAAATCTAATAGAATAGCTTTTTTAAAGAAAATTTGTTTTGAAATTTCAGTATAATTTTGCTTTATTTAAAACCCATTTACAATCAATTGTTTAGTATCTTGATTTGACGAATCCTTCCACATTTCGAGATTTATCTAAACCAATGGGAGCCCAGAGTGAAGAAAGACTATTTCATTATAGAAAGCGTTTTAAAGAATGGGAAGATCCTTCTGGTAATTTTATCATACATTTTATCATTTTTACTATTAAAGGAAAAAAATTTTGATTTCAAATGAAAATTTTAGAAAACATTTTTTTTTTAGTTTACAATTAAATTGTTTGTTTTTTTCAGGAAAGACAACAGCTTCAATTTTTTTTATTTTAGGAAAGACAACAGCTTATATTGTTTTTATTTTAGGAAAGACAACAGTTTAAACTGTTTTTATTTTAGGAAAGACACCAGCTTATTATTATGGAACTCACTATTCATCCGCCATGATTGTAGCTTCATATTTAATTCGTTTGGAGCCATTTACTCAACATTTTCTTCGATTACAGGCGAGTGATTAGTTGTGTGTTTTTATTTAAAAGAAATTTTCAATTTTTTAATTTATAATGTTTAAATTTTTACGTATTTCAGGGTGGTCACTTTGATCTTCCTGATCGTTTATTTCATTCTATAAAAGACTCATGGATTTCAGCTTCTCATTCTAATATGGCAGATATAAAAGAATTAATTCCTGAATTTTTTTATTTGCCTGACTTTCTTATCAACTCAAATAATTTTGATTTAGGTATTTTTTTTTCTAATAATTTTTAGTTTTACTTTTATATATTTGGAAATCTAAAATTTGTTCAGATTTTTGAGCATTTTCAAAGGTTTGCATGAAAATCTGCAAGAAATCTGCGATTTTTCAATGAAAACTTTTAAACCTAAATCAAACAAAGAATATTGACTAAAGTATTGATATGAAACAAAATGTATAGACTCAAATATTTTTATCAAACAAAATTTATTGGCTAAAGTATTTATAAACTAATTTAAACTTGTGCAGTGTTTTAAAGTGTTTATTTTTAAAGTATTTTAGACTTTTTTAGTAAAGTGTTTATTTTATTTAGCCAAGTTTTTAAAGTCAAGTAATTTTTTTAGTCAAGGATTTTGTAAATACTTTGTTCTAAATTCAATTCTAAATTAATAATTATTGTTTATGTATTTATACGGTTTTTAGTATCACTTTTTAAAAGTTTGATATAAATTATTAATATTTACTATCACTAGAATTTGCGGATGGAGATTTTCATTTTGTAAAGATAAATAAAATTATAATTTAATTTTTATTGTTTAAAAAAAAGTAAGAATCTAGTGAGATTTAGGAAAAAGATAGCATATTGTTATTTAGTTTTACTGGCGTTTCTCTCTCATCCACAATTATGGGTGAGGAAGAAACAAGCAAAATGCTAAACTTGAAAGTATTTTTTAATACATTTAAAGATCGCATTAAAAAGAAAGTTTCCATATATATGACAGCAAACATATCAAGCTATTTAAAAAAATATGGGTGTTACAGCTTACTGGATTGCAGAATATAATCTTGAATGTTCGTTGGCCTTCAAATGTTTCAAAGAATGTCATACAATGCATTTTCAGAGCAATTTGTCAACAAACATTCCAACTTTAGACTTTGTTATCACCTCATAACTTTGCCTGTGATCACCAATAGTTCCAATTTTGTCAAAAGCATTCAATTAATTTTAAGGTAATACCAATTTTAATATAAAGATAGTGAAAGTGTGGTGTCAATAGAATTATCAGAAACACAAATTTATTGGATGATGTTGATATCATTTTGACAAATAAGAACAAAGTAATAAAAAGTATTTATTAAAACACAATCATGTGTACCAACAACACTGTCTGTGTGGTTGGTACACATGGTCAGCATGCCATAAGTGATATTCTAAAATTAATTTAAAATGCTGTGGATTTGTAAAAACAACAATACATAGGTACAATGGTTAATTACTCAAACCTGCGACCACATGTTAACCAAAGCATACAAATATCTGATGCTGTGGAGAATATTATTAATATTTTTTTGAGAAAATTCAGAGGGACTCAATAGAATTCTACATATGATGCCATATATTGCCTTTTGGAACCAAGAGTAAATGAGAAGCTCTCCAAAATCTTACAAACAACTGGTGATACCTATTGCTGATGATTTGGGTAAACTTCAATGATAATGTTACTTTCTGGGATTCTTTATGCTAACAGTTTAAAAGAAACTTTTGATGCCTGTTCCAAAAGTCATATACAGTGGAAGTTTAGTTAAAGTTGATTTCAAGCATAGACCAATGAATGCAAGATTTCATCAAAGATCCATGCAATTGCAGCTGTATCTGATTCTCAAATGAAGCTGGGATGGGTTCCATAGATAAAGAAAGACTTGGTTATGAAAATATTTTATAGAAGAGGTTGACAAAATTTTGACATCTAGTAATAATAACTTTTTAAAATTTTTCAAATCAGTTGTTATTTAAGCATTTTATTGTTATTGAGAATGAACAAACATATAAGTTAGATATGGTTTAAAATTTGTTTTTATATTTGAAGTTATTTACTTTTTTTACAACACTGATAATATCTAGTTTGATGAAAAGTCAGACAACCTTCAAGTGTAAGCATTTAACACGTTATTTTTTGTAAATTTACTTTTGAACATTCTTCTGCTTCAATGTATATTATGTATATAACAGTTATTAGTTTCACAGTAAAAATCATTACTTTCGCAAATATAAATAGTATTCTTTTACTTTTCAACATTCTATAGAGATTCTTTCAACATTCTATAGAGAAAAAAAACCATTAGTCGTTTTTAAAACTTGAGCATATATGTATATATATAAATATATATATATATATATATATATATATATATATATATATATATATATATATATATATATATATATATATATATATATATATATATATATATATATATATATATATATATATATATATATATATATATATATATAAAGTACATAAATCAACTGACAAATAGCCTGACTTGCAAGGGAGTGCTGCTACATGGACTGAGGGTTTGGTTAGACCAGGCATCAAGATCAGGCTTACGGTTAGGGTTACGGCAAGGTTTAAATTTGGTTATATTATTGTAATGAATCATTTTTGTAAATAGATGAAGTTAAAAATGAAAAATAATATAAAATAAATAAATAAAAATAACAAAAATTAATATAAAAAATATATTTTTATAATAAAATAATAAATTTAAAAAAATAGAAATAAAATTAAAATTAAAAAATATATATAAATATGATAAAAATAGTATAAAAAAAGTAAAAAAAAAAAAACAGAATGGGAACAAAAAAAACATGTCCCCAAAAATCGCCATCTAGTAGGCTATATATATATATATATATATATATATATATATATATATATATATATATATATATATATATATATATATATATATATATATATATATATGTATGTATAGTCTTGCATGGTAGTCACAAAGTTTTTCCCATAAACTGTTGTTTTAAAGAGCGCGTTAATAAGCCTTACTAGAAAATGTTAAAAAATTTAAAAAAAGAAAAATTTTATTTTAAATGATAGACTGCCTGCCCAAACCAAACCCTCAGTCGATGTAGCAGCACTCCCTTGCGAGTCAGGTTATTTATCAGTTGATGTAGCAGCACTCCCTTGCGAGTCAGGCTATTTGTCAGTCGATGTAGCAGCACTCCCTTACGAGTCAGTCTATTTGTTAGTCGATGTAGCAGCACTCCGTTGCGAGTCAGGCTTTAAGATAGTCGATGTAGCAACACTTACGCATGTTTTAAAAATGTTTTTTAATAATACAAAAGCAAAAACACCACTAATTAATGTACTTCCGCATTAATTTAATTGCTTTGACATTTCAACAACAATAAAATGCAGCTTAAGAGACAAGGTAAAAAAATTGTAGTCGAAAGAGACTTTTTTTACCATAAAAGTCTCTTTTGACTACACTATAAGGATATATATATATATATATATATATATATATATATATATATATATATATATATATATATATATATATACATATATATTTATTTATTTATTGTATATAAAAATTATGTTAGTGTTATTATTTACAAATAGAGTGCTCAATGATCTTAAAAAACATATAAGTTATATTTTATAACTGTGTATTAGTATGTGTTATAACACATACTTATACAATGTGTGTGTGTATAACACATGCTACTATAGCATATTTATATGCGCAATTGCTCACTTTTTTTGCTACTAAATTAAGTAGGAATTTTGAGATAACGATGAGGGAAAATGAAGAATAATGAATGAAAAGGTTGCTGACCCATACCAAACCCTCAGTCGATGTAGCAGCACTCCACAGCTAGTCAGGCTATTTGTCAGTTGATGTATGTACTGAAGCCCCCGGCAGCAGGCTATTTCAGTATGACTTATCATGCTTTAACTCAGCGTATAAGATATATATATATCTATTTATATATATATATATATATATATATATATATATATATACACACACACACATATATATATAGCACTTCTTTCCCAGAAAGCGTGTGCGGCCACACGCATTGTTTGTCTACCTTTAATTTAGTAATTTTTTTAGACAACTTGGTCATGTTTTTATATAGCAAGCCTTTTAAAAATTTGCGGCAAAATAAAGCTATAAGAAACTAGAGAATAAAACAGCAATATTCAAAAGAAAGAACCGAAGACTACACAAAATATAAAATCTAAATAAAATAAGCTAATAAAAATTGAATATTAACAATAAAAAATTGTTGTCAAAAAAATAATATGCCTAAACATTTTACTCTTTTTGTTTTCTTATTTTTAGGGCGTTTGTTATTTTTAATTGAATATCAAAAAAAAAAAAAAAAAATTTAATATACAATTTTTTGCGACTTTTTTTAGTCAGTATATTAAGAAAATACTTTATAATTTATGTTAAAAACACGGACAATTTTTAAGTTTGTTTTTCAAATGTCTTTGCTAAACCTTACTCAATTTTTATAAATGCACAGGAAAGCGAAAAAACTATTTGTAAAAAAAAAAAATTTTTTTCAACAAGTTTTTCATGTAAAAAAAAATGAAACAATGCTCCAAAATGTTGTGGGCTTGTACATTGTTAATTTACTGAACTTTTTTAACAAAATTTTTAGAAGCCTATTTAAAACTTTTTAAGTTTTTAAATACATTTTTTTAAACAGAGCAATTGTTATGTTTATTACCTCTAGTGATTCGTTTTAACATTGGAAATATATAAGAAATAATTTCAGGCATGCATCAAATGCGGTAAATACATTTTATTAAAGAAACTATGTTATTCAAAAGCTATTCAGTTATTACAAAATAATTTTATTCAAACAATATTTTTTTACAAATAAATAATTTTTTTTTTATTTATTATATAAGTATTAAGAAAAAACATTAAATATAGCAAAAACTTTTTTAAAATCAAAAAGACATAAAAAAGAATAAACATAATAAACGAATAAACATAAGAAAAAAAATTCACAAAATTTCTTATAGCTCTAGCAAATTAGTTTCTTAATTATATGGACTGATAAAAATCGTAAATAAATTGTATATCAAAGTTTAAATTGTGGTTAAATCGTTATAAAAGATAATGTTTTTTTCAACAACGACTTTTAAAAAAAGAAATACAAAAGTTGTATAAAGTTTAATTTAAAAAAAAAAAAGATTTCATTTACTTTTTTTAATTATTTAATTTTCTAGTTTATTTAATTTAACTTAATATTTCGTTACAATTTTGCTTTCTTTTTTTTAGGATTTTTTTTTTCTTTCTTAGTAGATAAGTTTAGCTTTTTGCTGCAAATTATTAAAACCCTTTATAAGTTAAAAGATGCTAATTTTTTTATACAAAAAGACCATTGCTGTGGTCAGTTTGTATAAAAAAATTACTTTAATTGTGGATGAACAAGGTGTGCGACCACACGCACTTCCCAGGAAGGCTTGATTTATATATATATACATATATATGTGTGTGTGTGTGTGTAAATACTAGCAAAAACTAAAAGTTAATAAAATAAATAAATAAAAAGATACCTAACCATATTTAAACACCATACCTACCTGTGTATCTACCAGCCAACCTACCTGTTTAAAGACTAAAATTTTGACAATTAAAATTAAAATTAATAAAAACATGAATGACTTTAGTAATTATATTAAGTTTACTAAATATAAATAGCATATTACTTTATATATAGAGTGAATTACTTAATATAAATGATGGATACTATATACAAATATTGTATTACTTTATACTATATATATATATATTAGTTAATATATAAATGTTTTTTCCAATATTTGTTGTCTTTTTCTTTTTTTCTTTTTTGCTTTTACTTTCTTGTTCATCTATTGTTTTACTTTCATGGTAATTTCTTAGAACTTTCATTCTTAAGTAATTCCTGATTTAATGACTACTTTATTGGGAATGAGTTTAACAGGGAGATAATGAATAACAGGGAGATAATAAATAGCTGAATAATGTAAGGTTAAACTCAACTGAAGATTAAATCAATGAAGAAAAAAAAAGTGTGTAACTAATAGTGTGTTTAATTGTAAATATTAATTGATATATTTGTTTTAACAATGTATCACATAATTGTTGCTATTAATTCATAGTAGTTGTATATTTATATTAGTTATAAAAAATATTAATTGATATAAACACGGTTAATTTCTGGTAAGTCGAACACAGGTTAACTCTAACTTTTGCTTTCTCAAAATGTTTTATTTGGTCCCTTGAAATCATCTAATTGATTACTACTAAAATTTTCTGGTTCCAACCAATTTTTCATGCCCTTGCAACAAATTTCTTTGGTTAACTCGAACTTTTTGTATGGAAAAAAAGCAATCAAAAATGTTTAGATAAATTATTTTTTAGAAGTCATTCTCTATAAAATATAAATCACAGTAGCCTAATATTTTCTATATTTTTTCGTTGTAATTAGATCTAAATAGAAAAGATTGTTATCAGACGTAAAATAATGCTACAAATATTTATTGTTACAAAATAAATCATAATAAAATATTGGTAAAAAAAGCAATTATTATTTGGTTTTTTTAAATTTCTTATTAAAAAAATTGCTAGCTTTTAGATGCAATTTTATTACCAAATAAAAAACTTTTTTCAATGTAAATATTTTTTCGCTGAAATATCTTTTATATTTTTAATTGTATAATAGTGTATAGTTAATGTTTACACTTTAGCATTGAATAAAGAAAAATCACCTAAACTCAAACTAATATCTTATATCAACCAAAGTTCAACATAGCAGGAATTCGCTTTAGTTGAACATTCGTTAAGTTATTCTTAAACAGGCTGTGACCGCTTATTTTCCATAAAATTTGTGAAGGCTGACTTTTTTACGGTTAAAATTATTTTTTATCTTTGCTTTTGTAAAAAAATTTCAGAAAAAAATAAAGAGTTTTGTAAAGACAAAATATTTTGATATCAATTTTGGGATCAAGTATTGTTGCAATTATTTTTACTTTTAGAAATAAGTACAATTTAAAGAGTTCAACTAAATCACACTTTTATTTATTTTTAAATTTTTAAATTTTAATACAATTTTAAACATGTAATACAAATAATAAGTTTTTTGATAAAATCAAACAATTATGTTAACTTTTTAAAAAAATTATTCTGACTTTTTTGACTCAAAGTATTTTATTTTGAAGTTGAAAGTTCTGTTTCACTTAAGTTATTCAAAAGTCACTTCAAATATAAAAAAACAATAAATGACAAAGTAAACTAAATTGTCAGAAGGTTCTCTTAGTCTTCCCCTGTTTAAAGAAATAATCAAATCTACATATTTTTGAAACATCAAGATGTCTGTTTCCCCTAAAGCTGAATGGAAGTTTAAAAGCAATATGTTCAGTGTCGTTTAAAAAATAGTATGCTTGAACATTTTTTGCATTAAAATTTTAAAATGTTTTTTGATTTACTTGACAGTTGTCCATTATTAACCCAAGAGACTTTCTGGTTTTAATTGTGATTTGTTGATTTAGTTCTTTTATCATGCTTGTTTGAAAATTTCTTGTAACTTTACAAACTGAAAAAACTTTTATAACAAGTCATGAACCACCAAAAAAAAGACAAAGGAGCATTAGTGCGTAAAACTGTTTATGATACTTTTTGGACATTTCTTCTTCACCATACACAATACCTAATAATCAATAAACAAAATTCTTTAAAAAAAGTTTTTTTTAATGATTTATTTTAACTAATTCTTTTTTTTTTTTTTAATTATCCTTGCTTCCAACAAGGCTGCAAGCAACCACTAATTAGTGTTGGAAGTTACTGGAAGAGAAAAGATGAAGATTGTAGAGCAAGATAACGATTGACAGACGACTAAAAAATTGCTAATTGCAAAGGTAGTTGTAAGATGTACGATGATAGGGGGATTCTGATGGTAAAGAAGAATGAGATAATAGTTTTAGTGAGACCAAACCATGATCAGAAGCACCTAAGGGTGAGTGTGAAGAAACTGAGCACTGACTAGGATCAGAAACAAGACATAAGTCGAGTAGAGAAGGTAAGCAAGATGAAGGAAGCGAATTCCAAAGAACTGATGTTCGAGGAAAAAAACTAGACGAATAAGAGTTTTTGGAGCACGTAGGAACAGTAACAGAAAAAGGATGAGACTTAATTGAATGACGAGTAACACGAGAATGAATTTTAGTAGATGGCACAAGAGACGCTAGCTCTTTCGAGCAGTGCCCATTATAGTATTTGTAGAAAAAAGAAAGAGAAGCAACATTACGATGATATGACAGAGGTTAAAGGTTGGCTGCAAGAGCAGGTCCAACTATGTTTACAATGCGTTTTTGCACCTTGTCTAAAAGAGAAAGGGCATCATTAGAAGATCCGCCCCAGATATGGCAACAGTATTCCAAACAAGGCCGGATTTGAGATTTATAGAGATCCAGAGTAAGAAAGTGAGAATAGAATCCAGAGTAAGAAAGTGACAAGCTCGATAAAGAGATGCAACTTTAGCAGATGCTAATTTTGCAACGGATTCGATATAAGGTTTCCAAGAAAGATCAGAAGTGAGAGTTAATCCTAGAAGATGAAGGGTAGGAGACTCATCAAGTACATTACTGTTCATAAATATAGGAAGGTCTAAACTATTGTGATAACGATTGGCCAAAAAAATTGAGTTTTATCTGAATTAAAGTTCACCAGCCACTGTGAGCCCCAGTGGCTGAAGTGAGACCCTTCAGTAGCAGAAGTGAGACCCTTTTCAAGCTCAGGTGCCCCCTGCAAGCAATCAGAGGGAGTTGGCTTCTTATCGTGACAAGAATAAATGGTAGTATCATTAGCAAACAATGCCACCTTAGATGTGAGAATATCTGGAAGATCGTTAATGTAAATTAAAAAGAGTATAGGGCCAAGGATTGAACCTTGAGGAACCCCTGAGGTTACAGAATAAGAAGAAGAGTGCTGTCCATCGAGGACAACTTTTATACTACGATTGGAAAGAAAGGATTCAATAATCTTAAAGATGTTTCCAGATACACGGTAAGAAGAAAGCTTATGGAGAAGACCAGCATGCTAAACTTTATCAAACACTTTAGAAATGTCAAGAGCAATGGCCTTAACCTCTCCACCTTTATCATGCGCGATAAAACCTATCGGTTATTACTGATACCAAATCAGCCGTAGAACAAGAAGATCGAAATCCATATTGATGATCAGAAAGTAGGTTATGAGATTCGGGATGAGAGATTAAGTGTTTGTTAATTAAAGATTCAAAAACCTTGCTTATGATAGGAAGAAGACTAATGGGACGGTAGTTAGATGAATCAGATCGCTCTCCAGAATTTTTAAAAATAGGGATAACAGATGCTGCTTTCCAGCAGGCTGGAAAACAAGACTCTGATAAGCACTTGTTAAATAGTTTTGAAAAGATAGACAACAGCTCCGGAGAACACTTCTGCAAGAATATAACAGGTATGTTGTCCGGGCTGCAAGCTGTAGAAGAGTCTAAGCGGGAAATCACTTTAGATTCAGAAGCTGGCGTGATACGAATATCAAGCAATGGATCAACCTGTTTGACGGCTATATCAGGTAGAGCGCAACTAGTGGAGTCAAGAGATGATATTGATGAAAAGTTCTTGGCAAACAATTCAGCTTTGTCTTTAGGTAAGGTGATGAAGTCTGAACCATACAAGAGGTAGAATTACAGACTTGCCCTTATTATTGATACTATTAAAGATTCTCCAGAAGTCACGAGAGCCTAATTTTTGTAATGAAGATTTATACGAGATTTTATGATCTGAGAATAGCAGGCTTTGGCATTAGACAAAATCTTTTTACAATGGTTCCTAGCAGTAATAAACAGACGTCTGTTTTCTGGAGAATTGTTTTGCTGATAGATATGGAAGTAATAATTTCGATTGGCAATTGCACCAGCACAATGTGGGGAAAACCATGGAGAAGAGTGAGGCTTGACCTGGAATCGTCGAGAGGGAATAAAGGATTCCATGCCAGCCTGAATCCACGAAGTTATGTAAGAAGCACATTTGTCAACAGAGAGAAGAAAGATTTCTTCCCAGGGGCCATCACGAAGAAAATCACAGAAAGAGTCTTAGTCAGCTTTAAGGTAGTTGTAAGATGTACGATGATAGGGGGATTCTGATGGTAAAGAGGAATGAGATAATAGTTTTAGAGAGACCAAACCATGATCAGAAGCACCTAAGGGTGAGTGTGAAGAAACTGAGCACTGGCTAGGATCAGAAACGAGACATAAGTCGAGTAGAGAAGGTAAATGATTCGGGCTGTCTAGAAAGCGAGTTGGAAAGTTGACTATTTGAGTTAGGGATTGAGAAAGACAAAAGGTGCGGGCCTTAATGCCTGCAGAGTCACTGACACTAGAGCCAAGCCATTCAATGTGATGAACATTAAAGCCATCGACAACAACAATATTGACTGATGGATAAAGAATGAGGGCTTGGTCAATATAATCAGAAATAACATCAAAAAGAGTGCAGTCTTGAGATGAGGGAAAGCGATATAGAACAAAGAGAAAGGTGATAGAGTGAAGTGGTGCTAAACGAAAGCACTTAAAAGAGTAGTCTGTGGATTTAAACCTAGTTTCCCGACAAATGGGTGAATTCTTACAAATGTAAATGCCTAGGCCAAGCATGTGACTATTGGAGTCTTTACGAATTAAAGGAAGATAACCATCAACACTAAGATCACAAGATGAAACAGCTGAACTCAAATTAGTCTCACAAAGAGCAAGTAGGCCTGGTGAACTTTGCAAGAGATAAGACTCAACAGAAGAAAAGTTACTTCGAAGACAACAAATATTGGTGAGTGATAGGTTTAGCGAACTTGGTGATGACTGTGGTTTTTTATGTTTTATAGTTTTTGTTACTTTATTCATTTTTAAATTTGTTAAAGAACTTGACTCGAAACATAGATAGCACTCAGTACACTGTCTTATAGCCCAAGCAATACACTGTCTTATAGCCTAAGCAATTGCCTCATTTCCACTAATAAACCCTAAGCCGTAACAAAGGGCTCCAATGTAGTCTTGGCAATGCACACCAAAAGTACAAACAGAGACATCATCCATGCGCAACATGGCACTTTTAGTACTCTGATATTTTTCAGAACCATAAAACTGAGTTTTAGAGCTGTACCCTCATTTGGAGATAATAGAATGAGTTGCCTAGTCATAAAAACAGAGACAAAAGCAAAACCCATGAATTGAGTCAAGAAAATCCAGCGTTCAACATCCTAAACTGGAAAAAATGTATTAAAAATACATCTGCGCCAGCCTAATAGATGAAGAAGGGGTGCGAAGCTGGTCAACAGATAGAATCTGTTTACCCCTTAAGTCTTTGCCTAGGAGGCCTTCAACAAGACAGCAGCTGGATGCATTTAACATCTGCCCAAGATGAGTATTTTTATTGAGACACCATCTCTAGCCTTTACTCAACCAAGAGCCCCAAGGCAGGGGGTGTTTTATGTCGGAGTTTGCATCTCCTAGCCTTTGCCTAAAAAGGCATATCCTACAAGGCAGCAGGACATTTAGCAGATTGTACTGATTACATTTTACCAGTAGCAGGATAAACCTGACCTGACCATGGTCTGGTTTAAATCTAATTTAATTCTACAATTTTATCAGTATTTTAAAAAATACTAAAAACAAAGATCTTTACTGTAGCCCAGGTTTTATGTACTCCTCATAGGCCAAGATAAAGCAGTATTTCTGAAATTCCTGAAGGTGCTTAAATATTATCTTTAAATATTTAGTATCTTTAGGTTTATTTACTTTTTTTGTCATTTGATGCAACTCTCATTCAATTCACAAAACAAATTTCTCTACAAGATTAAAATATACTGATCAAGATTTTTAATAAAGATGCAATGCATCTGAAATATCTGCTAAAAAAAGATGATGGAGGATGCATTAGAACAAAACTACCACTATTGACTTTTTTTTAATTCTGCATCTTTAGGCCATGACTGAGCACAAGTTCGCTTATAATCTTTAAACACAAAGTTTGTATCTGGAGGTTTTTTAATCCATAAATTGCAATCTTTGGGTTTAAAGGAAAATCTATACATTGTGACATAAACATTATCTTTTATTTTTGATTTGTAATTTGAGGAGTAACCATAGCCACAAATTTTATTAGATTTTTTATGAGTTTAACTGTAATAATTTAAATCAAACAACTAAAACTCTCATTAAAACTAACTTTCCTGTAAAAAAGTAAGTTTTTCTTAATTTTGTGGAAAATGAGCTATCCGTTTAAGATGTCCTTGGTTAAATTGAACCATTTTCCTTTATCTTTTGGAGTTCGAGGTTGAGAACTGTACTTGTTGTATATAAAATCTTGAATATAATTGAATAAAATATTTTTAAACTCAATTTTTTCAAAAATGATAAAAACAGCATAGTGTTAACTGATATTATGCTGTTTTTATCATTTTTCTAAAAGAACATTAAAAGTAAGAGATCAATAATAATCAGAAATATTTTATCTTGATATAAAAAATCTTTTTTAGGCACAAAACAAAGTGGTGAAGTACTTAATCATGTTATACTACCACCATGGGCAAAAGGTGACGCAATTGAGTTTATCAGAGTTAACAGAGAGGTATCTTTGTTTTTATTCATCTATTTATTTAGTTATTATTTTATACATAACTTTTAAAAAGCTGATAAAAGAATATAATCAGCTTCAATGTATCTAAAAATTTAAAACATAATCAGCTATAATACATCCAAAAATTAAGCCATTTATTCATCTAATAATTCAACTGCTGATTCAGCTAAAAACTCAACCAGACATGTGACAAATTCAATCACTCATTAAGCAAAACATTCAACTAAACAAATGTGTTTAGTTGAATATTTTATTAAATTTATAGAATGTTCAATTTAAAAATTGAACATTCTATAAATTTTAAAATGTTTTTTAGGCTTTAGAGTGTGATTATGTTAGCAGTCACTTGCATGAATGGATTGATTTAGTTTTCGGTTTTAAGCAGACAGGTCCAGCCGCAGTTCAAGCTGATAATGTCTTTCATCATCTTTTTTATGAAAAATCAGTTGATATTGATGAAATTGAAGATCCTTTAGAGAGGAAAGCTACAATTGGTTTTATCAATAACTTTGGGCAAATGCCAAAGCAGGTAAATAATTTTGTTTCCAATAGTAAAATTTTTGATTTAAAAATAAATAAAAAAACATTAGTTATAATATTTACTGTAGTTACTATAGTTACTATAGTTTTTGCTAAAGTTAACTAGTATGCTAATGTTCAAACAATTTTTTAGAGAATAATTTCTTTTCCATTGAAACTTAAAAGTGTTAGTAGATGTTTTTTCTTCTTCAAAATGCTGTGTAGTGCTACATCTTCTTCAAAAATATAAAAGGTTTATGCAGTTTAATAAGTTAAATTACTGCAGTAGTGGTTTATGCAGTTTAATAAGTTAAATTACTGCAGTAGTGGTGTTGTGGTAAAGCACTTTTTAAGGGAATTAAATTTAGTTGTTTTAATCCTCACAATCATAGAGGTTATAGGGTTAGTGGTTATAGGGTTGAGTTTTCTCAAGTGGGCATATCAATAGTTATGAAAAGAGTAATAATTATAAAAAAAAAGAAGTAGCCTGCTTGATTGAATTGATGTGTATTTTTATTCACAGTATAAATATGAATTTATCATAAGTAAAAATGTTCCATAAGAGCTTTCTATTTTTATGATGGAAATTATTACCAAAAAAATGTAAAATTACTTCAAGATTTCCAAAAAAAATGATAAAATACCAAAAAATGCTTTTAAAAAAAAACAAAATAAAAAAATATTAGTTAAAATAAAATGCAGTATTTAACTAAATAAATTGCACTAATTTTGAAATAAATTTTAAAATTTTCATACAAAATTATTAACATTTAAAAACAATTATCCTGTAAGAAAAATATACATAGCTTTGCTTTTCATACAAAGTCAGAAAAAAAAGCGCTTACTTGATTCACTGTTAATAGATGTACATAAAATCATTGTTGAAATAAAGTATTGGAAACGTGTTGATATCAAAACTCTATGTTAATATATATGTTAATATTTTGTATATACACTGACAACTTTACATTTTCTCTGATTTCTATTTTTGAAATAACTTAAATTTGTTGAACTATCATTTCAAAATTTTAATCTCTTTGTCACCTTTTTCAATTTGAATTTTGCAAGCCAAAAGTCTTTATGTCTTTAAAAAAAATTGAAATTAAAAAAAAAAATTATACTTTTTAAAGAATTGAATAAATGATATTTTACAATATATATTTTTGATATTTTATAATATATATTTCAATAAATTTTCAATGAACTTACATAATTTTGATCCAAAAAAGTGGCACTCAGTAAATATAAATTCTCTAGTTCATACAAATCTTGTTTGCAAAAAAACTAATGTTATAAATATTAGCGCAATTAAAGCAAGGGGGGGGATTACTTTTTTCTTATTTTGTTGCTGCTTATGGTACTTGAAATAATTTAAAAACATGTTGCACAAATATCAGCAGATAGTAAAACGCTTGATTAAAGGTTACTAATGCTGTCTCTTTCTTTCTTTTCTTAAATTACTGTTTCTTTCAGTCATACATTTTCGTCTTCATCAAGCATATTTTTCCTCATATCTTAGAATTGTTGCTTTGAATCGAAGATATCTTTAATATAGTAGTGCAGTTTAAGCATTTATTCTACCATGAGTTTTCACATCTTGACTAAAATGAATAATATGTTTTTTTTTCAACCCATTGTTTTATCTGACTTGTTTTTGATAAATCAACATATTGTTATATCTGACTTGCTTCTGATACACGTTGTTGTCATTTATCAAGTTTAGTGGAGAGGAGTGATTAAAAGACGTAATAATTTTTCTGCACTTGGTTAATATTAAAAAAAAAATTATGTGAACTTTTTTTTTTACCTTTTTTAACTAAATTAATTAGCTTTTTAACTAATATTAAAACAATTTTTTCAAATATTTTACACATATTCAAACAAATTTTCAAATATTTTGAACAGTTATGTAACTTGCATATTTATGACAGTTATGTAACTATCTGATATTACGCTTATTATCATCTTAAGGCTGTAAAAGGTTTTTAGCAAAGTCTCTTTTAACTTATCTCCATCATAGCAACCATTAAAGTATGCTAAGCCCAAAACAAAAAATGATATAATATTTTCTCTGATAAAGATGACATGTCTAGTTGCAGATATTTAACTGTTGTTTTAACAGGGTCAGTTGCAATTGATAAAATAATTTGACATCAAAAATTTTTTTTCAATATAAATCTTTTTTTTGCATAGCACTTGGGATTTAAACACAAAACAAATTCTTTAAAATGCTTTACTTTCTACAAACGTAAATGGGAGGCAATAAGCAGTTATTTAAATGAAATCCAACAAGATATAATTTGAATAGCAGACAACAAGCAGTAATTTAAATAGAAGCCAACAAGCAATAATTTAAATATAAGACAACAAGTTTTAAAAACAATTATTTTTTTGCTGGGTTTTTTTATTGTTGTTATTTTATTTTGTCATTTTCGGATTGTGGGATTGTGTTTTACTTAAGTACTTTTTACTTAAGTACTTTTTAGACCTATTACTATTACATGATTTTGAGGAAATGCAACTTGAATTTCATGTAGCTACATATTTGTTACTTTTTAATTAATGGTCTTTTTCCTCAAGTTCACAATAATCTCTTCTCAAAAGTCTAAATGTAAATAATTTCAATATTAGAAACTTATTTTGTTTTTTGCATAAAGGTATTTTAAAGTAAAATAATTTTATCTTTACCCTGCTATTTCTTAACCTTTTATAATGTATTAGCCAAATTCATTTGAGAGGGCTGGTTTCGAAATTAATTAGATGTAGAGAAAAAAAGGAGATGGTAACTTTGTTATTAAAAAAACCAGCTAAACAATACTGTCGTTGTTACTATTATTTCCTAATACATCATGATTAAAAACGTAAATGATTATAAAAGATAGAAAAGGAGTCTTATGTGGTACTTTCAAGGAAGTGCAAAACAAAATGCATATGTATTTATGTTATTTAAAGCTAAAAAAAGACTGAAGCCTAATAGGCTACTGAATATTGTTAAGGAATAGCAAACATGTATTTTCAATGCAGTCTCACTTAAAATACCTAAAATTATAGCTGAACGGTCATCAAACAAGATGTTTTACGATAAGAAAGTTAGTAAAGATATCATTTACAAGTTTTGTGACCATAAAAAGGAAGGGAACTGCAGATTTCCCGAAAAAGCATAAAGAATGCTACAAAGTTGCAAAATAAAATAGTTACCTGTTTATGTGTTATGTACATTAAATGAGTGTAAAATTATATAGTGACTACTTGAGATTAGTAGTTTTACTTTTTGATTTAATCCTTTTGTGTTATATAATGTTAAGAAAGTTGTCCTGTTAGTTCTAGCAGGTTGTATACTGGGTTGCTTACTTTCACTTTTGTGTTTTTAAACACAATAATACTAACTACAATTAAAACTATTAAAGAAAAAATTTAGACTATCTTGAACAGAACAATTACCAAGTGTAACCATTTTTTAAGATTAACTGTGTCCTAAAAAAATAAAATAAAAAAGATGACATAATTGCTATATCAGCAGATCCAGAACTAAATTATTTTTGAAAGGATTTTAATTCAAAATCACTTTTAAAAAATGGCTGCTGAGTTGTACAAAACATAAAAGAGTGGCATGATCACAGAAAACATAAAAGTACAGCCGCTTGACTATCTAATTTGCTTGGTTTTTTTAGGAAATTTTTTAAGTTTTATGTTAAATTGGAATGTTTTTTAAAAAAGAACAGCTACACCAGGCCTAAATAATTTAGAAAATAATCAAAAAAGTAAATTATTTGGAACTTCTTTCTAAAGCAAAAGTTTAAAAAGGCCTATACTTTATTAGCTTAATCAACAATAAATATGGTTGTAGCCCTGATATATTAGGTCCATCAAAAAATTTGTTAAACTAGAAAACTCAAGATTGTGTTGATTGTGTTGGGCCATGAACAACAAGTAGAAAATTTCCCTCAAAGTTATGTTCAATGCTAGCTACAGATTGAGTGTACCGATGCAAAATTTTTTGTTTTTTAATCATACTTGCAGAGACCAATTAGTAATTGTTGAAGAAACATTAAAGTCAATATATGGTTGTAAGACAAAAAATTTAAATTATATTGAAATCATGTTTTGCAATCTAATTTTGCTATGTTAAATTGTATTTTTTTTTTCTGTATACCACATTTGTTTTTAAGATTGATTGAAGTTTTATTTTAGCTAGTCAGTTTTTTTCTCATCTTTTTTCTTACTGTTAAACTGGAATAGTAATGTCTGGGAAATTGTTTGTATTTTATCTCTCTTTTTATAAACTTGTTGTTAACAACTTCATATAGGTTTTTTTTACACTTTCTGATCTTGGTACATGATAGTATTTGAGACCATTTGAATCTTTTGATTTAATATTATTATAAAACATAAAGCAGAAGCACAATACAAGTGAAGTGTTTTTAGTACACTTTCTGATCTTGGTAAATGATAGTATTTGAGTAGACCATTCGAATCTTTTGATTTAAAATTGTTATAAAGCATAAAGCAGAAGCACAATACAATTAAAAATCTGGCCAGAATAAGTATAAATATTAAGATGTAGAACACTTGCTGATACTTTATCAAATTGAGAAGCTACCATTTTTATTTTTTTTCCCTACATTGTAAACATAAGTGTGCAGACTGCTTCAAATGAATTTGGCTAATGGAGTTCCTGCAAATAGTTGCCCCTAATATTTTGGTGATTAAAAAGCATTGTCTCATTGTTTGCTCAACACCATCAAAGCTCTAATTCGAAGATTTTAATTGTGTATTCTCAATGCTATCGTATTTGAAAATCATGTTTTTTTAATTTCATAACGAACTTGTGTATTTTTAAAATGCCACTTGTTAACAAAACTAATAATAATTAAAATGCGCACAATAGGTATAGATAAAAATCTTTTAAATAATAATAGGTATAGATAAAAACCTATTCTTTATAATAGTGAAATTATATAGCTAATGATTTTTAAATTTGTATTTGCACTAATTGTTTGAAAATGCTCTTAAAAACTCAAAAATTGTAAAAAAGTTAAACTATAAAAGTTTCGCACTCAATAGTCGTCCAAAATGAAAAATTAAAAAATTTGATTAAGAAAACAATACCTTGGGAGCATTTTATGACACTCCATTATTAATTTTTTCGTAAGGGTCAAAATGGGATGGGGTAATATATATTTATATATATTTATTTATATATATTTATTAAAAGTTTGATAATATTAAATCATTTTGTTTTTTAGTTGTTTAAAAGGCCACATCCAATTAAGCGTTCACTTCGAACAGCTGAGTTTATTAGTCAATCTGGAACATCTCCTGTTGTAAACAGTTCTATTGAGAAGCTGTTTTTTCATTATTTAAGTAACCTAATACCTTCAGCTGTACCAGTAAAAGGTAATTTTTGTTGTCAATAATATTATTATTAAAATATGCAAAATACATTGTATTAACAAATTAATATTGTGCTCTTCCAAGATCACCACAGTAAATTTTGGTTAAAATTTTTTCTTATTATTGGGTTTGGTCTTTTAAAATATTTTTTTAAATCTTAACTAATTTTTAAACATTTTTATTAAAACAGGTTTTTATAACTTATGGACATCATAATATTTCTCATTTTTAAAGTTTTAAAATGTGTTACTTAATGTTATAAAAAAAAATAATTTTTATGAATATTTAAAAAGTATAATACCTTTTCAAAATTTTGTCAAAAAGCTTTAATTTTTGTAATAAATATAATTAGTTTTCAATAAATTCCAGAGTTTACATTGTATGGTAATGCAACAAATTTAACAAAAAGTTTAATGTTAAAAATGAAAGTCGTAATTTCTTGTACTTTTAAAGTAATAGCAATTATTTGATGCATCAAGTTTAATAATAATATAAACTAGCTCAGATTGGACCAATAAAACAGGGCCAATCTCAGCTACAGGTCTTTGTAAATACTTTTTCCTTATATATCCTAGCTTTTCAAATCCGTAAAATACAGGTCTTTACCGAACCTACTATTTCTATACATACCTATTCCACAAAGATTATTTCTATACCTATTCCTTATTTACTTCAATACTTTTAAGTAAAATAATTTTGTTCTGAAAAACAACTTTAAGAGCAAAAAAATAGATAGACTATAAAACGCTATGGAATCGCCCACATCACGCAACCCTAAATTTATTTCTCAAAAAGTAGAAGAAATCTTCAGTTCTTTAAGATGGCGATTTTTATTTAACTTAATGAGCTATATAGATTTTTTGTTTAACATACGACTTTGTGAGTAAAAATTTAGATCATTTTTGTTTTCTTCAATTGTGAAATTTAGCGTTGAGTAATTTATGTACAATCCCTTATTTTAAAGTTTAGATAAAGGATCAGTCAAAAAGTATATAAAGCCAAAAAATAATAGAGTAAATTATGTTGTTATTGCGCACTCAGCCTTGGAAGTTTAACGGGGGCGTGGATTAATAGCTGTATAACTCTAAATTTCCTTATTGTATCAATATTAAATAACTTTTAATCATTTTAAAAAAATTTTGTTGTCGTGACCCGTAAAATATGGGTCTTGCAAATGTATTCCAAACTGACCTTTTCTATACTAAATCCTCAATATATTTGAGTAAGAGGTAGGAAAAAAACTATACAAAAATATAAAAACTATACTCATTGTTTTAATTTTTAAGCTAAAAAAAAAATTCTATTGTAACTAATTTTAAAAAAACATGAAATGATTTAAATATGTGGAACAACAGACTTACCATGAGCCGTTTAATACTGGTCATGGTAAGTCTATTCCACACTGACCGAAATAACTATTTCAATAATTTTTAAAGAGATAAATATAAAAATCTTTGTTTTGATATAACCATAAATGTTCAATACTTTATAACTTCAACAAATTTCTATAAAAAAAAAAAATGGGACAGCGGCTATTTTTTTCTTAATAGGTTTCTAATTTTTTTTCGAATCTACAGCTTATTAGGACTCTTGCCCTGTTAATTTTAAAGAAAAATCTTTTTTTCTTTAAAATTAACAGGGCATGTAAAATATTTTCCTTTAAAAAAATAAAATTGTCCCTTTAATGCGCAGACTTTACTAATTACTAAGCACATTAACAACTTAAGTATCATGACATATGCTCAACAAATTTTTAATAGTGTAATCATGTTTTTAGAATTTTAAAAAGCTTTTTAAAAAATTCTGTCCCTTTTGTTTATTATAGTGTATAATATCTTAATGTATGTTATGCATATAATATCTATAGGCCTTTAAAAATGTTTTATTTTGTATTCTAGAAAGTTGGAAAAGATTTTATATAAATTAAGTGTAAACGAAAGGATTTGGACCCACGCAAAGCACTTTAACCACTTTGGCATGTTTTGAAGGAATAAAAAACAATCTGTGTTGTATTAATGTATTAACTGGAAATCAAATTATTGATACATAATAACAAAAAAATATATATAAAGAATAGTATGTTTACAAACAAAATTCAACTAAATTTGCATTATCAATAAAGGGTTGGTAGATTAACCAATATTTGGTTTAATTGGTAGAATAACCAACTACTTAAATACTAATTATAGACGCAGCATTTTTTTTTCTACAACTCACTCTCCTCCTCAACATATGTATATATATATAATGCGGTAGTGGTGTAGTGGTAAGAGTGCTCGCTTTGTAAGCGAGAGGTTCAGAGTTCGACTCCCACCACGTCCCTGGAAGTACCGTGCTCAACTTAATTTCTCTGCGCAGCGGCCTTGCTTGTCAAGGTTCTTGTTTCGAAGTTAAAGAGTTGAGAGAGGGTTGTACCACGATTTACAACAACAACAACAACAAAAAAAAAATGAGTAGCTTCCTCGACTGTAGTGGCCCCCTCGGACCTTGGGGAGGTGAATAATTATATATATATATATATATATATATATATATATATATATATATATATATATATATATATATATATATATATATATATATATATATATATATATATAAATAAATATAAAGGGGGTGCTTTTGCTAAAAAAACTAAATTAAATAATGACATAAAAAAAAGTAAAAAAGGTAAAATAACACTGCAAACCAATTATTGCTGATCAAACAATAAAAATCTGTGAGAAAAAAAAATTAATTTATGTGTAACAGAAAAAACTTCTTATAATTAAAAAAACAAAAAAATAATGTTATTTGACCAGAAAATAAAATTATTCTTACCTTGTTTGCAATAAAAACTAATTTCTATTCAAACTATTAGTTAATGATCAACATAGTAAACTTAAAATAATTAAAGCTTACTAAGTTAAAACCATATTTTAACAGTTGATAAACTAAACATAATAGTCTGTGGAGCACCAAAGTAGAACTAAAGAAATAGAATAACAACTTAATTTAAAATGTTTTTAATACATAATACTTGCAGTTGAAAACATAAAAAATAACTCTACCTTCGCAAGATAATGAAGGACAAAAAGTTAAAAAAAAAAACTTATTAAAATGTTAATTTTTTTTAAGTATATTCTTTTAATTAAAAACAATAATATTTTTTAGAACAGATAAGGACACATCGATAAAGAACATTTCTTTCATATTAAGTTCATTTTTTTTTTTATTTTGCAATTACTTAATAGACCTATGAACACCTGCGATAACCAGTGATTATGAAAATTAATAAAGTATTCAAAAAATTTTTAATGACAATATATTATTTTGACATGGAGAACGATAAACACTGTCACTTGCTTTTGAATTATTCTAATATTTTGCATGTTCTGTTGACTTAAATTTTGACAGTGTTTAGAGTAAAAATAAAATCTACAACTTTCAACAAATTTTTTTGTAAATAAAACTCAATTTTTAACTAAATTAGTATTAAAAGAAAAAAAAATTGTTGAATGGTATTTTTGAATGAATATATTAATTTACAAACAAAACTTAAAAAATAGATCAATAAAAATATACATATAAAACTAAATACATTTAAATACCTCTTTTATTTGTAGATGTAGTTATGTGTTTACCACTGCCCACTCTAACTTCTCCAACTGCACTTTTGGTAAGTGTAATTCCTTCCCTTTAATAAATAGAGGGAAAATCTTATTGCCTATTCTAGATATAGAAGACTTTATTTAGAATTTGACCATTGTGCCCCTCCACTTTGAAACCCATGTCATTGGACAGAAAAATACAAACTGCAATTTCACAACAACTTAGAAAATAAATAGAAAATAAAATAAATACAAACTTTAAAACTTAAGATAAAGATATATTCGAATTTAAAACTTACAATATATGATAAGCTATGAGACTAAAGTTAAAATAACAATCAAATAAATATTGTTATTTTAATTTTACTATTTTACAATTGAAACTGTTGAAAATACCAAACAAGAATATCTTTTTATTATGGTAACTTTCACATAATTAAATAAAAATTTGTAGAAAGTTACAAAAATGTAGATTACATAAAATTAAAAATATTTCTGTGTTAAATAAAAAAAAAAATAAAAATAAAAATAACTCAACTAAAACTAAAATCAAAAAAATAAAATTAAAAATATTTCTTTATTGGATATATTTTAATATATCCATTCAAAACAATAACTCCAAACATAAAAAATATAGAAATTTACTTAAGAAAAAAAAAACATTTTTTTTGAGATAAGATAAAAATATAAATTTAAAAAAAAGTACGATAAAATATTATAGAGTAAAAGTACACTCTTCACAAAAAGCTAAATAACTTTTTCAATATTGAGAATTTGTACGATTTTTTTTCTGGAATATAGTTGATTATTAAAGCAATTCTTTAGTTTAAAAAAAAACAATAATAATTTGAAGTTTCTATGGAAAATAAGATTTTATTTTTTTTAAAAAGTGTCCGCTTTTCGGAAAATTGTCCCTAAAAGCGGACAGTTCCAAATTATATAAAAAAATTACTATTTAAATTATTAAAAACTAAAATAAAAAAAAAGCAAAAGCAAATGTTTTTTAAGAAGTAAATTTGAAATATTCTTTAAAAGTAAATTTAAGTTAATAAAATCTAACCTGAAAATCACCACCAGATAATAACACTGTACTAAATAATTAGATTCATGTAAAACATGAGTGAGTATCTAACAAAAAAATAAGCAATAAAAAATAAAAAACAACTTACTTATATTTAAAATAAGGTCATCTTCAGCTTCTATAAAATTAACAGCTTGTTGAGAAACAATTTCAACACATCACCTCCAAAACAGAACATGTTTCATTAACTAAAACATTAAAAAGTCAAACTTTAGTAACTATAAAAACATTAAAAAGTCAAACTTTAGTAACTATAAAAATGTTAAAAAGTCAAACTTTAGTAACTATAAAAACATTAAAAAGTCAAACTTTAGTAACTATAAAAACATTAAAAAGTCAAACTTTAGTAACTATAAAAATGTTAAAAAGTCAAACTTTAGTAACTATAAAAACATTAAAAAGTCAAACTTTAGTAACTATAAAAACATTAAAAAAATCAAACTTTAGTAACTATAAAAACATTAAAAAGTCAAACTTGAGTAATTATAAAAACATTAAAAAGTCAAACTTTAGTAACTATAGTTACAAACTTTAGTAACTATAAAAACAGATTGAAAAATTAAAGTACAATTATAAATAAAATTTATGAATAAGAGTATATTCAATAATTATAATTTTTACGATAATGGTTAAAAAAATTTAAATACTTATCATGTGCACATCTACATTAAATGCCTCGTGCATCAAATGTTAATTATGTCATCAAAGTTATTGATACGCTCTCGGTTTAGAATGTTTAACAGGGGCATTGTTAAATAGCTGTAAATCTCTAAATTTCTTTATTATGTTAATACTAAAAAGTTTTAACTTTTAATTATTTTTAAAAACAGTAAATTTTATAAAATAAATTAGTTTAAATATAAAATTAAAATTTTTAGTTATGTTCTTAATAAAAACATACTTTTTAAACCCCCTTACCATTTTTAAAAAAGGTTACAGTTGCCGCATGGCAAATTCATCAGCTTGCTTGTTTTTTTGTTTAAAATGCAAATCAAAAAACTTTATAGTTCTATAGATTTTATATTCTATATATAAACATGTTGTTTATTAATTTTCCATGCACGAACTTAACTTAGTTGTAAATAAACTTGAAATGTTAAACAAAAATAACATAAATAATCTCAATAATGACACATACCAAAAATAATTAAATTAGTCGCCGGTGGTAGGACTTGAACCACTGCTTTCTTGTTCAGAAGCTCAACACGCTAACCACTTGGCCATGCAGGCATGTTATTCATTGAAATTTTAAAATTATATAAAAATTGTTTTTAACAGATATAGATGCTAAAGATCAGAAATTAAGAAATGGTTGACACAATCAAGTTTATAAGTGAAAATTAAACTGTAAAACTTGTTTAAAACTATGTTTAATCAAATTTTATAATTACATAACATGAGTTTTTGCTCAGGTTTAAGCAAATTTTAATATTACATAACCTGAGCATTTGCTCAGGTTTTCTTATAAAGCAAAGGTGAGACTCTTTCATGTCAATACCTCGGTGCAATGGCTGCCAAAGGTTTCTTGTCAAATACGCTTCAAGGGACACTACTATTAAAACTATTATTAGGTTCGGCAATAATATATAATAATATAGAATAATATAATTAGTATAAATTAGCATAAATTAATGGATAAAATTTAAGAAAAAAAATGATTTGAAATGACAAAATGAGAAAATAATAGTTAAATTGTTTATACCAAACTCATATACATTTTTCTTAAGCTGGTTTTTTTTTTTAACATTATTTTTTTTTTTCAATACTTGGTAACTTTAGTGATAATCACTTTTTCCAATCTACCGAGCAGATATTGAATATCAATCAGCTGAACATATATTGCAGGCTTGGTTGCGATCGCTCTCGATTGCTGACCACGGAAATAATATTTAGTTGCAAAAAGCTGGCCAGATTTTTTAATTGTTTTTAAAAAGCAAAAAAAAAATGCTCAAAAGATTAATTAAATCGATGAGAAACAATTACAAAAAAAAAATTAGGAAAATAAAGTATCTTTTAACGCGAAAAAACTTTTTTTTTTTTTTTTTTTTTTTTTTTTATTTGCATTCACTCCCAACAAGGCTGCAAGCAACCACTATTAAGTTGGGAGTTACTAGGAAAAAAAAGAACAGAGTTATAGAGCAAGGAAACGGTTGACAGAAGACTTAAAAAGATGAAGGTTGTATGAGTCAGGAAAACATGAAGATGGGAGAGAGTTCCAAAGGATTGAAGTGCGGGGAAAAAAACTAGATGAATAAAAGTTTTTAGAGCATGCTGGGACAGATACAGTAAACGAATGAGACTTAGCTGAATGACAAGTAAAACGAGAATGAATTTTAGTTGATGGAACTAGAGATGATAACTCCTTTGAGCAGTGACCAGGATAGTATCTGTAGAAAAGAGAAAGAAATGCAACTTTACGACGATGGGAAAGAGATTTAAGCTTAGCAGATAGTCCAGGTCCAACAACATTTACAATGCGTTTTTGGACCTTGTCAAGAAGAGAAAGTGAATCGTTAGAAGAACCAGCCCAAATATGACAACAGTATTCCATACAGGGACGAATAAGAGATTTGTAGAGGTAGAGAATGGAATCAGAAGTAAGGAAATGGCGAGCACGATAAAGAGAAGCAACCTTAGCAGAAGCTAATTTAGCAATCGATTGTATATATGGTTTCCATGAAAGGTCAGTAGTAAGCGATAATCCAAGAAGACGTAAAGAGGACGACTTAGTAAGAGGATTGCCATTCATTAATATAGGAGTGTTGACCATATTACGGTAGTTGTTTGCAGTAAGCAACTGGGTTTTTTTAGAGTTGAAATTCACAAGCCACTGTGAACCCCAATCTATTACTGAAGTGAGATCAGATTCAAGATCAGCTGCTTGTTCTAGGCAATCGAAAAGAGAAGACTTTTTGTCAAGACAGGAGTATAAAGTTGAGTCATCAGCAAAAAGAGCTACTTTAGATGAAAGGTTGTCAGGAAGATCGTTTATGTAGATAAGAAACAAAACAGGGCCCAGGATGGAACCTTGGGGAACCCCAGAAGTTACTGGAAATAAAGAAGAGTGTTGGCCTTCAAGGATGACTTTAATAAACCGGTTAGATAGAAATGATTTGATAATCTCAAAAACTTTCCCAGAAACACCATATGAAGCAAGCTTATGGAGAAGACCAGCATGCCAAACTTTGTCGAAAGCTTTAGATAGGTCGAGAGCAATAGCCCTAGCCTCACCGCCTCCATCTAATGCACGATAAAATCTTTCAGTTACAGCAGTTAGCAAGTCGGCTGTAGAGCGAGAGGATCAAAAACCGTATTGATTGTCTGACAGTAGTTTATTTGACTCAAGATGAGATGTGAGGAATTTGTTGATCAAAGACTCAAAGACCTTGCTAATAACAGAAAGAAGACTGATCGGACGATAATTGGAGGGGTCAGAATTTTCTCCAGAGTTTTTGAATATTGGAACCACAGATGCTATTTTCCAACAAGCAGGAAAACAAGACTCAGTCAAACACTTGTTAAATAGTTTAGAGAGAATTGAAGAAAGTTCTGGAGAACAATTCTGCAAGACTGTGACAGGAATGTTGTCTGGACCACAAGCTGTAGACGAGTTTAATTGAGATATAACTTTAGCAACAGAAGCCGGAGTGATTTGAATGTCTAACAATGGGTCAACCTGTTTGACTGGAATGGAAGGAAGAGAATGTCCATAAGATTCAAGAGTGGAATTAGAAGAAAAGTTCTTTGCAAACAGTTCTGCCTTATCCCTGGGAGAGGTAACAAGATCAGTTCCATGAATGAGAGATGGAATGTTAGATCTACCCTTGTTAACCATGCTGTTGAAGATTTTCCAAAAGTCTTTAGAGCCTAACTTCTGCGATAAGATGCGAGATTTAGTGAACTGAGAATAATGGAGTTTAGCATCAGAAAGCACCTTTTTACATCGATTTCTTGCAATAATAAATAGCCGTTTGTTCTCAAGAGAGTTGTTCTTTTGAAAAAGATGAAAAAAATGATTACGATTGGATATAGCAGCCGCACAAGAAGGAGAAAACCATGGAGTAGAATGAGGCTTGACTTGAAACCGACGAGAAGGAATAAAAGCTTCCATTCCAGCCTGAATCCAGGAGGTTACGTAAGAGGCGCATTTGTCAGCTGAGAGAGAAAAAACATCAGCCCAAGGACCATCACGAAGAAAATCACGAAAGGAATCCCAGTCAGCTTTAGGGTAGTAGTAGGTGGTGCGATGATAAGGTGAGCCCAAAAAAGAAGTACGAGAAGAAAGATTTACAGAGATCATTGCGTGGTCAGAACCACCTAAGGGAGAAAAGGGAGAAACTGAACATAAGCTAGGGTCAGAGACAAGACATAAGTCAAGGAGTGAAGGTAAATGATTAGGGTTGTCAGGAAAACGAGTCACAAAGTTAACTATCTGAGTAAGAGATTGAGAAACGCAGAAGTTAAAGGCTTTAGTGCCAGCAGGATCAGTGGTGTTAGAGCCAAGCCATTCAGTGTGATGGGCATTAAAATCACCACCAACAACAATATTGGCAGAGGGGTAAAGAGAGAGGGCATGGTCAATTTGATCAGAGGTAACATCTAAAAGAGTGCAATCATGGGAAGAAGGAGTACGATAAAGAACGAAGAGAAAGGTGATAGAGTGAAGAGGTGCTAGGCGAAAGCACATAAAAGAATGGTCAAAGGATTCGAACCTGATTTCACGACAAATAGGGGAATTAATGCGTATGTAAACCCCTAAACCTAGCATGTGACTATTGGAGTCTTTACGAATCAAAGGATAGTACCCATCAACACTGACATCTGAAGAAGGAATTCCAGAATTTAAATTTGTTTCACTGAGTGCAAGCAAGTCTGGTGAATTTTGCAGGAGGTAAGACTCAACTGATGGAAAGTTGCTTCGTAGACCGCAAATATTTGTAAAAGATATATTAAAATATTTAGGTGGTGGGGATGGTTTTTTAGGTTTTAAATTTTTGGTTACTTTGGTCATGATTTGGGTTTAATGAGAACTTGACTCATTCATAGATAGAGCACAGCCTCCTAATCAATGAGCTATGCAGTTGTCTCAGTCCTGTTAATAAGCCGTGACATAGGGCTCCTTATGTGGCCTTGACAATGCACACCAAAAGCATTAACAGGGACACCTTCCATGCGCAACATGGCACTGTTAATACTCTGATATTTTGCAGCTGTTGATGGAATCAGCCTCTCTGAGAGCTACCACAGAGTTCGGGAAACCTTACTACCAGCCGGCCTCAGAACCATTAAACTGAGTTTCAGAGCTGTACCCTCATATGGAGATAACAGGAAGAGTTGCATAGCCATTATCAAGGAGGCATAAGCAAAATTCTATGAGTAGAGTCAAGGAGATCCAGCATTCATCATCCTAAGCAGGAAACAATGTAACACAGGTTACATCTACGCCAGCCTAATAGATGAAGAAGGGGTTCGAGGCTGGTTAGCAGAATTTTTCTGCTTACCCCTAAAAGCAAACTTAAAAGCAAAATAAATTACGTTTAGAACCAATATTTTTGAAAGATTGCTCTTTTATAATTTTTTTATAAAATTAAGGGGCGTTTTTTATATAAAGTAACATCTTACAATTGTTTAAAAAGGAAAAAAATGATATTTAACAAAGTGTGTAATATAATTTTTATTTATATACTTTGTGTCTTATTTCCAGTCCTAGATTAAGGATGGTTGGGTTTAGAGGCAGCTATAGCCCCAGGCCCCGCAATGTCAGGGCCCCAAAAAAGTCAAGAAGACCTTTTTGTTTAGTCATTTTTACACTGTGGCACATACAAAAACATCCAAAATAAAAATAAACCCTGGCCCCAAAAAGTCTAACAAGATTCTAATAAAATTAATGCAAGTTTTAGTTTTATCTAAGCTAAATTATTTTATAAATAAAAAAATTAATTTTTTTAATACCCATTTTCTGGTTTTCGTAGTTTGAAAAGTTTAACATATTTGAAACAAATCTTCTTAGTAAGATAAACAAATGAAATAATTAAATCATTGAATTACTATAGAAATTAAATTAACTAGATAGAAATCAACTAAAAAAGTTAAAAATACTTTATGACGAGGTAGTGAAATTGCTTCACAATATTGCTGATAATGTTTAGTGAGTGGGCTTTTAAATTTTAATTAGTATTTAAAGCAGAAAAAAAGTATAATGAGTTTTTTTAAGAATGGCAACTGAAGTAAAAATAGTTAGTAAACCAATATCTAGAAACTTTTCTTTATATCTAATAACTTGCTATATATATTTGTGTTCTGTACTGACCTCAGGCATGGTGCTTGTTTATCCGCAAGTTATTTTGTATGCATTTTTTGTGTTTAGTAACCAGAAACTTCTTTTATGTTAGTTACATAATTAGTTTTGTTAACTTTAATGGTTATTAATTGAACTGCATTAAAAACACAATTATTTTTGTAAGTCTCTGTTTACAAATTAAATCATAAAAATTGTTTTAAAAGATTACATTACGATAAAAAAACAGATACACAAAATTACATTTACATAAAAAATACATATTTTTAATTAAAAAATTAGAATATACTAATAAAATCTATAATTTATAATAAACTTTCAAAATTTTGACAATTTAAAAAATATATATCATAAAACATTTATTTTTGTAAACAAATAATAGTTTAAAAGATTTACGGCTTTGTAAATGGCTTACGGCTTGCTTGATGTGGCTCTGAGAATGAGCCATAGTATTGATAATATATTCTTAAAACAATTTATGCTAGAAATATCAAAATGTAACAAATTTAACAATTTCTAAAACATTTCAACAGAATACTTTAGAACTTTATTTCCCTTAGTCAGCGTATTTTTTGAACCAAAAGAATTAGTTTGTTTGTTAATTTGGCGGGTTTTTAGTGTTAGCGAATATTCTTTTTATTCTTCCGCACCAGGGTGTTTTGAGAACATTCAAGTTTATTATGTTTCCATGTATGTTTGTAAAACAAATATTTTTTGTTACGTACATAAACTTAAATGTTCTCAAAACGACTAAAAAACTTGGCCAGTTTTTCGCAACAATTACTTCCGTGATCGGTATTTGAGAGCGATTGCTCCCCCTTCCCAACCAAGCCTTAAATTGAATACCAATCAGCTGAACATATATTGAATATCAATCTGTTGAACACCTGAGCATATATTGAATCTCCTGAGCATATATTGAATCTCCTGAGCATATATTGAATCTCCTGAGCATATATTGAATCTCCTGAGCATATATTGAACACATATTGAATATCCTGAGCATATATTGGACACATATTGAATCTCCTGAGCATATATTGAACACATATTGAATCTCCTGAGCATATATTGAATCTCCTGAGCATATATTGAACACATATTGAATCTCCTGAGCATATATTGAACACATATTGAATCTCCTGAGCATATATTGAGCTCAACTTGACTTTGTTGAAAAAAAAATGTGACATGCTAAAAAGTGAACTTTTGAATATTTAATTGGTAGTTTAACTTTCCCAGAAAATGATTGTAGATTAAAAAAGAAAAAAATTTAAATCTAAAACTGATTCTGCAAAAGATTTTCCAATCAACTGTTAATATTTAAGAATTTTCTAACTAGAGTTTGCAGAAAATCATATTTGGTAGATAGTTCTTACTGCACTTATGTACAAAGAAATTATTTCTAGATGAGTTATTTGATCTAAAAATCTCTCTGAGAGTTGTTACAATTTGTTTCATGTTTTGAAAAGTCTCTGAAAATTGTTAGTCTCTAAAAAGTTCTCTTTTCTCTACTCTTTATAGTCATATATATATATATATATATATATATATATATATATATACATACATACATACATACATACATACATACATACATACATACATACATACATACATACATACATACATACATACATACATACATACATACATACATACATATAATAATTATACAACAACAAAAAATTAGAGTAAATTAAAAATCACCCTGGTAGTATCAGGAGATCATAAAATTTTTGAAGTCATAAAGTTCATTCTATTTGGTTTTTGTATTTGTGAACATTAACTTTTTCAAATTAGTGCTATCATGTTTTTATAAACATGTTTTAGTGAAGTGCAATGGTTGATACTTCAGCCATTAAAAAATAACCATAATGAAAAATTGTACTTTATTAAAACAAGTTTAATTGTGAACAATAATTTCTGACTCGTTTTTTCCCTGAAGGCACTTGACTTGTGACTTCCAGAACTCTGTACAATTGGATGTTGTCTATTTAACACACATTTTGATACTTTTTTGATTTATATAGTTCAACATTAACAATGAAAACTCATTTTACATACACTTACTTTGGTAATGGAGAAAAAAGTTTCTTTTCAGAGCTGAAGTGCACGTATATTCAAATGTGAACTGTGTTTTAAAACAAAGCAGTGTATAGCAATGCAGCTCGTTTGATAAATTTAAACTAATAATTTTTTGTAAATGCTTGACAGTAGTCATAAATAGAAAAGGTATATGTTTTTCTTTTTCTAAATCATTTTTTAATTTCTAAATTATGTTTCTTAATTCTTAACTGTTGTGGTTTTGAAAGTTGAATCTAAGTTTATGTTTATCTTTCTTAATTCTAAACTGTTGTATTTAGAGACTATGATCTAAGATAATTTTTGATAAAAAAACAATTTTAGTTTGCTTCAACTTTTTTTCACATATATTGATCGATATTTTACACTCATTTCTAAACAAATACATATTGTCAAACAGAAATTTTTGTTATAGATTTTATGGAGGGCTATATGGTAAAATATTTTCACCTGTATACCAACAACTTTACCATTTTCTTTGGATTGTCCTAACACCTGATAAAAAACATAAATATGCTGTGCGTTAAAAAGTTATTGTAAGTCAAACCCTAAATAATGCACAAAAGATAACTGCTTTATACTGATCAATATTTTACACTGCATTACACTGATCAGTATTTTATAAATAAATACATTTTGTCAATTAGGAGTTATTTTTATAGATTTTATGGAGGACTTTATGGGAAATTATTTTCACTTGTATACCAATAACTTTAAAATTTTCTTTGGATTATCAAAACAACTGATAACTTAAAAAACATAAATATGCTTTGCATTAGGTGGTCGTAAGTCAAATCCTAAATAATATACAAAACAATGGTTTGCCATTCATTAGTACAGGAATATTGACAGTATTGCAATAATTGTTTGCAGTAAATAACTGAGTTTTGTTGGAGTTGAAATTTACAAGCCACTGCGAGCCCCAATCTGTTACAGAAGTGACTGGAAATGAAGAAGAGTGTTGGCCTTTGAGGATGATTTTAATAAAAAAGTAGTTAGAAAGGAACAATTTGATATTCTCTAAAACTTTCCTAGATATACCATATGAAACAAGGTTATGGAGAAGGCCAAACTTTGTTGAACTTTAAATATCTCAAGAGCAATAGCTCTAGCCTCTCCGCCTACATCTAAAGCACGATAAAATAACTGAATAACAACTGAAGGTTGCGTAGGAGGCACATTTATCAGCTGGAATCAGCCAATCTGAGAGCTACCACAGAGTTTTGGAAACCTTACTACCAGCCGACCTCAAAAATAATAAACTGAGTTTTAGAGCTGTACCCTCATTAAGATATAACAGGAAGAGTTGCTCAACCACTATCAAGAAGGCACAACCAAAAATCTATGAGTAGAGTCAAGAAGACCCAGCATTCATCATCCTACGCAGGAAACCTAGGTTTACATCTATGCCAGCCTAATAGATCAAGAAGGGATTCAAGGCTGGTTAGCAGAATTATTCTGTTTACCCCAAAAGTCATTGCCTAGGAGGCGTTCTACTAGCAAGTAGCTGGATACAGTTAACATTTGTCCAAAATGAGTATTCTTATAGAGACACCATCTCTACCCTTTACTCAACCAAGAGCCCTAAGGCAGGGGAATTTTAGCTGGATGCATTTAACAAAGATTGAAGGCAGGGGATTTTTAAGCTTGTTTCTGCTAGCCTTTGCCTAAAAAAACACACTTTATAAAGCAATAGGACATGGGGCAGGTAGTACTGGGTTACATGATACCAGCAGCAGCTAATGGTGATCCTGAACCTGACCTGGAGTAATTAAAAGGAGCTATCTTCTGCAAACTGCTTGTTAAAACATTAAGAATATGGATTGTTATTTATTAAAATACTGATGGTTTGGAAAAATGATTTTTTTTTTGTATTAAAGTTAACTTTGATTTGCAAATTTCAAAAACTTTGTCTGAACAATTTTGGAAAAATTTTATTATATTGATTTTTAAATCCAAAACCAGTGATCCGCTTTGCTTCTTTAAACAACTAATATGAGATTAATAACATTTTAGTAAAAATATTTGTAAATAAAAACAAGTAATAAGAATAAGATAACTAGTAATAAGAATTAGCAATAGTAATTAATTATTATAATTATAATAATAGTTAGGAATGTATGCAAATAGAATGTGAAAATAGGCATAAACAAATGTTTTGAAAAAAAAATCAGAATATAGCAAATTATAAACAAAATTATAAACAAAACACAAAATTATAAACAAAACACAAAAATAACCTCGATTTCCATTGCTAAACAAGGAAACCTTTCCAATATGACTTTTGTAGTGCTGGTTTTAATAAAGTTTAGAGCAGGCACCATAATGAAGTTTAGAGCAGGCACCATGGTTGCAATGCAAGCAACTAACCTTGAAAAAGGAAAACTATGATATAAAATTAAAAAAATAATTGTGTGAAAGATTAGAATAAACTATAACCTTTTGGTGGTATCTATACTGAGGGAATCTAATTTTATTAACATGTGACGTTAGGGATGTGACTTTTTGGTATCTCCAGTTTTCAATAAAAAAAAAGATGAACTTTGGTTTGAAAGTAATAGAAAAGTTATTGGTTTTATTTAATTTTTGAAAAAGGTCACCCACCAGGACCCTTGATTACACACTGGCTCTCATACATTAATGAATTTTTTTCTTCAAAGGTTTATCAACCTGGGTCTCAAAAGAACCAGAATTTCATAGAGATTTCAGAAATAATAATGGTTATTAATAATTGCTGATTGGTATAACGAAATTTATTTAAAATCAAGTCATGGCATTAAACTGTTGGCAGAAAATGCTGCACATGGTTGGGGTACAAATAAAGCAACTATGAACAACAAAAAACTTTTGGATCACCTTTCCCAACTTCAAAGTTATGCATTTTTAAGCAACAACTAACTAAAAAAAAGCTTTTAAATCCAAGTTATGAATGATTTAAAGTCTATTTTGCAATTAATACTTTTAGCAAACATCATCAATAGCAACAATGTTTACATTAATACTTTCAGCAAACAAACAAAAACTTGGTCTACATTTTTCTAGTAACTTATATCCTTCATTCCTAGTAGATAAAAAAGATATCTTTCTAGTAACTCATAATTTAAATAGCAGTTGTTTGCAGCCATGTTGGTGTTGGTGTGCTGAAGTTTTGTTTGCAGCCATGTTGCTGAAGTTTTTTTTAAACTTGTTGAAAAAAAAAACTATAAATAAAGTTTAATGTTGTAAATTTTTTATTAACTTTTATTACTTAATTGAAAACTTTTTTAGTTTTATTTTATAATTGATAAGATATTATTTACTTATGTAAAATTTTTCATTATAATTATGTTTTTTATTTGAAAATATATTTAGAAATGAAAAGTCCTATTGGTCAAATTGTTGTTAATGAGCGATCAATTTACTGTACAGAAAGCAATAAGGTTTATATATATTTAAATTCATTGGAGTTTTATCACATTCATGCTCTTATCATTCATACTTTTATTATTTTCAAATTTTATTTAGGCTTTATTTCCTGGTACTCAGTTTCGACTAGGATGGGGTTATGGAGATTTCAGCTTACGTTATTACTCCAGTGATGAAAAGGTTTCTGTACATAAAATTTTCTTAGGTTTTATAAATGAATACAAACTTGTGGTTAGTTTTTGTTGAAAGTTTGTGTTTACAAAATATGTGCTCTTCAACAATAATTTTGAAAAATAATAACTTTCTGTTACTGTTTTTCAAAATTATTGTTGAACAGCAACAATTAACCAGTTTTTAATGTTTGTGTCTAGCTTTTATCAGTATTTGAGGATGTCTTTGTTGGACAAACATTATGTGTTTGTTGTTTGGATTCTAGCAGCTTTGTATCTGGAGGAACAAGTACTGTAAGTTTTTTACAGCTCAAACAACTTTTAAATTTAGTATTTAAAACTTTTAGTTTAGGCTTTTTTTAAATATTAAAACTATGTATAATAATTATTTATAATAATTACTTGGTTAAAAATAATTTTTAATAAATAAATTAGATGCAAACAATTTGAAATCATAAACTTGTTCAGATATGTTAAGAAGAAAAACAATTAAAATTTTATAAAGTATTATAAGACACGAAATTTTTATTTTGTATTAATTCGAAAAAACATAACGGTAAAAACCATTATGTTATGGTTTTTACCGTTATGTTATTTTCGAATTAATACAAAATAACAATTTCGTGTCTTATAATACTTTATAAAATCAGCCTTGAGGAGGTGAATTAACATATAAAAAATAATAATAATAGTTATATATATATGCAGCGATTGATATTTGATCAATCAATCCAATGTTCAATCAACACTGATTGACAGAATTGTCAAACAGTGTTGATTGGACATCAGTGTTGATCAATGTCAAATCAATCCAAAAAAGCCAATCAACACTGATTGACAAAATCGATAAAAATTGAAAAGCTGACAATCAAATAAGGTTCCAAATGATCCAAATTTTGCGCTTTTTTTAATTAACGTTTTTATGAACTAAAGATTATTATGGCTTTAAAACTGTTTAATTTAATAATCATAAACATTTTAATTTTAATGGTAATTTAATAACTTTAAGATTCTTTTTTAAATCTTAAAATCATTTTTATTATTAAGTTTGATTTTCAAAAGTTGGTAATCTAATTTATTGATCGGCCTTAACTAGTTTTAAGAGTTCAAAGTATCAATTTTTATAAAAGGTGATGATCATTGATTGTTGATTAACCACGCACATATATATATATATATATATATATATATATATATATATATATATATATATATATATATATATATATATATATGTATATATATATATATATATATATATATATATATATATATATATATATATATATATATATATTTATATATATATATATATATATATATATATATATATATATATATATATATATATATATATATATATATATATATATATATAAATATATATATATATATATATATATATATATATATATATATATATATATATATATATATATATATATATATATATATATATATATATATATATATATATATATATATATATATATATATATATATATATATATATATATATATATATATATATATATATATATATATATATATATATATATATATATATATATATATTAGGGCCCTGCGAAGCAGGCTTAACTAAGCTTACAAAGGTTAACCAGGGCAAGAAGTATCAATAAAGAGATTATACAATTTATTTTATTTTGAAATATGTATTATTAAATAAAAAATGCTTATATTTAGACTTCAAAATGTCGATTCGAAACGTGATTCGAAACGTGATTTGAATCACGATTCAAGACCTGCTTTGATTCAAGATTCAATTTAAAACAAAAACTGTTATGTCATTATTTGTTATTAACATGTTGTTACATGTTGGTTGTATAATTCTTATATTCATACAAGTAGATTGAACATAAAAAGATAGATTGAACAAAATAAACCGTTGCACAATAAGATAATTGGTAATTATCCATTATGATTAAGGAAATTTTATTTGTTATAGAATATGCTCTTTTTATCTATTATAAACATATATTTTTCTATAAAAACTATATATATATATATATATATATATATATATATATATATATATATATATATATATGTATATATATATATATATATATATATATATATATATATATATATATATATATATATATATATATATGTGTGTATGTATATATATATATATATATAGTTTTTATAGAGAAATATATGTTTATAATAGATAAAAAGAGCTATTAAAATTTGATGTATTGAATGTTCTTTGCCTAAAGTAACCATAGTTACTTTAGGCAAAGAACATTCAGTACATCAAGCCACTATAGTTGAGGAGTCTGTAGTTACAACTCTTTCTTAACTCTATAACTCTGAAACACAAACCTTGAGAAACAAGGTCGCTGCGCAGAAAAACAAGTTAAGCCTGTTACTACGAGGGACGTGGTAGGGATCAAACTCAAAGTTGTTTAAGCACTCTTAAACAACTTTGAGTTTGATCCCTATCACATATAGAAAACCTATCGTAACAAATATTTTTATGACATTAATATGTAAGACATTTTTTACTAACATAACATTTTTTTTAAACATTATGCCTTTCATATATAAGCAAATATACAAATTGTTTTGGCAACATTTTTTTCATCATATTTTTTTTCATCATAATTTTCATATATAATGAAAAAAATATTAGACATATTTTTCATCAGCATACCAGCAATCACGATGCTAAATTTTTCACTTACCTTTATAAACCTTGTGTTGGTTAAATGAAGATTAAAAATATTTTATTTAGGCCTGAAAATATTTAAGCTGATGTAAACATTGTTTATGTTTAATGTAACATTGTTTATGTTTAATGGGCTTTATCATTTCATCATTATGGCAATTATCAGTCACTGTCATCATGAATGTGATCAGTCATATCAAAGTATTAATTCTTATTAGTTAATATCAAGGTTGTAACTTTTTCAACCACCTAAAAGAGCTTTATAAGAAATAAAAATTTTATATTCCATAAATGCTTTGTAAGAAACATAAAACTACAAAAAAAATTTGAAATTATATTTGAAATCTGTTGTCATACAATTATACCAAATAAAAAACTAAGTAAACCATGTAAAAAACCATATGTTAAACTATTAAGTATTTGATTATAAAAGTAAACAATTAAATATTTTTATTCTATAACTCTGAAACATGAACCTTGATGAACGTCGCAGCGCAGAGAAAAATGATAAGCACAAGTTAAACTTTAAGTTAAATTTTTCTACACAAATAAATTCTCTCACCTTTTACTGAGATTTTTTTTCTGTATTTATTGTATTTATTATTCTTTTTTATTATGTGTTTATTCTTTTTAAATTTTTAGTATTTTGTCAGCACATGAACTTTCTACCCCTAATGATAAACCCCTAATACTAAAAAATTATGATAAAAATTATGAAAACAATAAAATTCCAAAAAATCTACCATTCCTTGAAAACCTTTGTTCTTGTCATTGTTATGTTAAAAAGATTTTTTAGTTGTATATTTTTGATATATATATATATATATATATATATATATATATATATATATATATATATATATATATATATATATATATATATATATATATATATATATATATATATATATTATAATTTTGATTATATAATTTATATAATTATTTTTATATAAATTTTTTAGAGTTTTTATAGAGTTTTTTAACTGAATTTCTATTTTTTCAATGTTTCAATGTAGTCTACATTTTACAAATTATAAAGCATTAAACTATAGATCAATTATTTCAAGTTAAACTTATGTCTGATCAAAAACGTTCTTTTAGAAAGAAAGTGTCTTTAAAAAATACTTACAAAATCAAATCAATTGTAGCTTTATTTTGTGAGATGGCAGTCTGAAACATTTATTAAAATCGCTGATATATTTAATAATACATATTTCAAAATAAAATAAATTGTATAATCTCTTTATTGATACTTCTTGCCCTGGTTAACCTTTGAGAGCTTAGTTAAGCCTGCTTCGCAGGGCCCTAATATATATATATATATATATATATATATATATATATATATATATATATATATATATATATATATATATATATATATATATATATATATATATATATATATATATATATCAACTTGAAATAATTGATCTATAGTTTAATGCTTTATAATTTGTAATTTTAAAAATATATATATATATATATATATATATATATATATATATATATATATATATATATATATATATATATATATATATATATATATATATATATATATATATATATATTTAAAATTACAAATTATAAAGCATTAAACTATAGATCAATTATTTCAAGTTAAACTTATGTCTGATCAAAAACGTTCTTTTAGAAAGAAAGTGTCTTTAAAAAATACTTACAAAATCAAATCAATTGTAGCTTTATTTTGTGAGATGGCAGTCTGAAACATTTATTAAAATCGCTGATATATTTAATATTACATATTTCAAAATAAAATAAATTGTATAATCTCTTTATTGATACTTCTTGCCCTGGTTAACCTTTGTAAGCTTAGTTAAGCCTGCTTCGCAGGGCCCTAATATATATATATATATATATATATATATATATATATATATATATATATATATATATATATATATATATATATATATATATATATATATTGCATCATGAAAAGTCTTAATTTTTTTCTTCTGATCGTAAATTATTTTTAGAATACAAATTTATTCTTGATCACATTTCAAAGTTTCAGGTTTTAATTTGTTTTGAACAAGACACTCTTTACAAATAAAGTTACATAAAAGCTATCAGTATTTGAAAATAAGCACACATTTGATATTGAATCGAAATCTTTTTATTTTTCAGCCTTTGATCTAAAGATGCTTCCTGCTGCAGTTGAGAAACTGTAGTCAAATAACTACTTTCCATAGTTAACATAGTGTTGCCCAAACTTCTTTTATATCTTGCCCAGTAAGGGATAAAGACTGAATCAAGATGATTGCTCACTATAACGACAAAATCCAGTGTTGTGAATTTGATGAACTCTTTGATGTGGTGTATACTATAAACTTTTGTAGTTTTTTTAAACTTTTGTAGTTTTTTTTTTTGACCACAATGTCATGTAGAATTCTTGAAATGTGTTAAAATCTAAGGATAGATTGTTTCTAAAGAAAGAATGAATAACATTTCTAAAGTGTTTGAAAGCCTTGATGAAGTTCAGGAGCAACTTGATATTTAATCACAAGCTCACCCAAGAGATTTATATTGTTGAGAAGCTTTTTGCATTTATTTCCAACAAGTTCTCCACTGTGTTAGGGTTTAATGTTTAAATACAACTTTAAAGGCCATTTAATGGTTCCTTTCCAGATTCTCTGAAGACCTTTGTAATTTACCACTCCAAGTAAAAGGTGGTTTTGGAGGAATAAGTTTCATTTTTGAAGCATCATCTGGTGGGATGAGAGGTTTATAAATCATATTTAGGTACTTCTTTGCCTGGAAGTTGCTTCCTATTGAATGTGAACTGTAGAGCTTAAAATGAGTTCTTTTGATTCAATTGTTCTTGGTTTTCTTGACTGCGGTTTGTTTGAGGTGATGTCACACCATCAGCATGGGTGTAACTGGAGTAAGTTTGAATTTTACATAGGATGGTAGCAACTTTTGTGTCACACGCAAATAAGAATGGAGTGCTGACAATCCCCAAATGAGCAACAATTAAGGATTTTGTAGTTTTCTGATAGGTTTTTGGTTCTAGCCACAACCAGTTGTTGCTATACACCAGAATCTAGAGACGTGAAAGCAATGAAGATCAATGCAGTTTATGTGTGAGATGGTGTCTATGATGCTTAAGCTGAACTTCAAGAAGTTTCCACCACTATCAATCCCAATTTAGTAATACTGATTGAGTATCACCAAAATTGGAAATCCCTCTTTCTCCAAACACCTAGGCACCTTTTTGTTAAAGCATCATAATTAGTTGATGTAGTGAAAAAGGACTCCAGTGTTAATTTGAACTTTGATCATGTTGGTTGTGGAGAGCATAGGGTCCTTTTCTGAGTTTTAGCAGAACATCCAGGAGTGAGGGGCATTAGTCTTCTACCCTGCATATCTTATTCAAATTTTCAAATTTTGAACCTTTTGTGCACTGGTGAGGAAACCCCTTTTTGAGTGTTGTAAAGTTTTTTAAAAGTCTGGGAAGAAGTTTGTAGATTGCTGCTCGGTGCACATGATGCAACAGGAGGAGCCTGATTGTAATTTGATCTACCAATTTAACAAATTAAGCATGAACATTCTAGGGCTTTATTGTGATATTGATGCTTTGAAAGTTGGAGGAGTCTGGTAAGCTCACCACTGATTTATTTTTGCAAGTTTGTTCTGCAAGAGTTGTAAATTCCAGATAGAACTCTGGGATTAGTGAAGTTTGTTTTTTGTTTGAGTAGGAAATTGGTTCTCCTTCATAATATCTGTAATTTGTCTGTTACAATTTTTCATGCACGTAAAGAAGACAGTTTTTCTGCAGTCTTCATAAGTTTTTGGAATGTCGGGCATTTTTCCTGTAATGGAACACAAAAACTATTCAATACATTGCATTTGCTCAGACTAGCAGGAGTTTGTTAATTCTTCTACAAATACTTTAACATATTTATATATGCTTGATTTAAATTAAATCTCTAAGTTTGGTATGGTATTAACTAATACTCTTTGGTATGGTATTAACTAATAAGAGTTCATCAGATTTCACTGGATTTAAACTTCTAGTTAAAGCTTCCAAATTTCTATCAAAAAGTAATCAAACATTTTTATCAAATTATCAATTAGACAATTAGTATTGTAGTAAAATTTTAATGTATTGGATTGATTTCTTCTTAAGTTACGTCAAAAAATGTCATTCAAATTTTTTTTGAGTAAAAGCAAGTTTTAAAGTTTGGATTACTGTTTTGCCAAGTTTGGCTTACCGTTTTGCCAAAATTTATCATTAGAAACACCTAGTAAGTAATGTATGAAATTCTATTTTGTTGTTTCCCCAAAGTAGGAAACTATTTAATTTTTAGAAACTTGTTGATTTTGAGAAACCTAAAAAATTATTTTAGGCATATATTTAGTATATACAAAAATAATGGCTACCAAATTTTTTATTTCTGGTTATAATAAATTTCGACTGTATTGAGACTTTTTAAAATAGGTACTTTTGGTATATATACCAAAAGTTTTATATATATATATATATATATATATATATATATATATATATATATATATATATATATATATATATATATATATATATATATATATATATATATATATATATATATCTATATATATATATATATATATATATATATATATATATATATATATATATATATATATATATATATATATATATATATATATATATATATATATATATATATATATATATATATATATATATATATATATATATATATATATATATATATATATATATATATATATATATATATATATATATATATATATAACTTTAGGCAGTGTGTGTTTGGAATATTGAACAAAAAATAAAAGACAAAGGTTATAATTTATCATTACAAAAGGTAAGTTTTTATGTTTTATTTTTTTTTTAACTTTTTTACTAATTTTTTTTACTGTTAATTTATGAAATTTATTTTTTTGATGTTATTGTTTATATAATCTTATTTTTAATTTTTAATTATTTTTTTTTTGATGTTTTTGTATAAATCATTAAATCTTTGGAAACTTTATAACTTTTTCATACACAGATTTTTAATTAAAAAATTGAAAATAATTATCATTATTTAATAAAATTTCACTAAACAATAATAATTTTTTAATAAATATATTTAGTGAATATATATAATGTGAATATATCTCCCCAAGAGCAAGACACTATAGTTATAAAGACTACTGTGGCCTCTATGACTAGTAAAAAATATGATTTGAAATAACATTAAAGGAAAAAATTTTATAGGTGCTTTATGGTCACCATGGAAAAGTTCTGAGTATTGCATTCTCTAAATCTTTTAACATTATTGTCAGTGGTTCAACGGTAGTTTATTTTTTTGTTTAAAAAGTAGTTACATTTAATAGTTTTTTATTGTTTGTTTTTATTTATAATGTAATTGCAGTTAATAATTTCTTTTAGTTTATTTTTGTTTAAAATGTAATTTAAGTTAAATTTATTTTGTAGGACAAAAGTTGCATAATCTGGGATATGCAAAAACTGTTGTACACTCGACGACTCAATCTTCCTTCTGGCAGCTCTGTCAACTGCATCTCTATTAATCATGTAACTGTAAGTATTTCTATCGTTTGTGTTATTTTGTAAAATGTTTGAAAATATTTTTTTAACGATTTTTTTAAAATGAAAAAATAATAGGTGAGTTATACTTGTTTGATGTAAGGTTTAAAATGAAACAGAACAAAAATCAGCAATTAGAAAGCTTGAAGTCATTAGCAATTAGAAAATAGAAGTAATGAGCAATTAGTAAAGTTTTTAGTGAACTTAAAACGGTTTTTAAATTAGTAAATGTTGCTTACAAGTTAAAATTAGAGTTATTTGACATCTTTAAATGTTTAGATAATCATTTATTTATCTTTAAGCAAAAAAATACAGAAACAATGTTTTTTGGTTTTTGTTATTTTATTATAGTCTCAAATATGTAATTTTTTTCATATATGCTGATACAAACAAAATACTGACTTTTTTAATAAACTATAAAACTGCAAATAAATGCTATAAATCAAAGTTACAGAGATATTGCTACAATTCAATTTTCAAGTAAAAGTTACACTGTAAAACTTATA
>NC_061167.1:20611410-20753910 GCF_022113875.1 Hydra vulgaris
CCCATGTCCTTTTCGAATTTGTAGAGATGTGATTCAAGGGTATGGACTTTTAGAAACATTCTGCATATCACTTTGCTATAATTCTTTATGAGAGTCTGCACCAACTCCACATAGTTTTCAGCTTTGTGATTACTTGGAGAATCTTTGATGCTGCATCAAATTAATAGTTTAAATAAGAAAACAAAAAATAAGAAATAAGAAAAAAAGACATAACCAAGTATGTGATGAACTTAAAAAAGCTGCTTACATAACTTCTACAAATTTAGCTTCTAATATGTAAATCTTTTTTTTAGTTTTGGGGAATTGAATTTTATGATTTTGTTGATTCTTCTCCTGATTCCAATGCTTGTGTTGCTTCAGAAAAATTTCTGGAACAACGAGGTGATGTTGAACAGGATGTTGTTAAGCAACGAAGTTAGTTTTTTTAAATAATAAATTTTTGTTTATATATTGTTTTTAGTTATATTAAATATAATTATTTATAAATAAAAAATTATCATGCAATAAAAAACACGCATTTTATTGCCTGATAATTTTTTTTTAAAATTATTTTGATTGATTGTATATTTTACTTTGATTAAAATTTCTGTCATTAGGCTGGCGACGGCATCTTGTTTTACGACACAAGTTAACAATGCATACTGCTTTTAATCGAATGGACAATTGTGAACCAGCTTCAGTAACAGCAATTGCTATATCTAAGTTAGTTTTTATTCTTAGTTTTAAATTTAAGTTCTTGTTAAAAACTTAGTTATATAACTTTGTTGGACAGTTTTTATTTGCAGAGATCATTTTAAACTATTTTAATTTGCAGACTAAATTGTAAACTATTTTTATTTGCAGAGATTATAAACTATTTTTAAATTTTTATTTGCAGAGATCATCGTAAACTTTTTATTGGGGATAGTCGTGGACGCATATACAGTTGGTCTGTTTCAGAAACAGTTGGTAAAAATGTTATTTTTTAGTTGTTTTGGGGATAAACTTTGAATTAGGACAATAAATGAACAAAATTAAGCTGAATTTTAAGAAAAATATTTCTCGGATTCATTTTCTGTTATATTCTTTGTGATGTATAAACTGTGTGTAAACTTGTGATTTGTAAACTGGGTATAAACTTGTGATGTGTAAACTGGTAGATTTCATGGCCTAAGTGTAAGTATAGTATAACAGCCTAATATTCTGCAACCAAAAAACATAGAAAGCCAGTTCAGTATGCAGGTTTGAATAAAAGTGTAATGATGTGTATAAATTAAAAGTTTTATCGGTGAAAATGAAGAAAAAGAAAATCTTGTTTTAGACAAGGAATGCTTAACAAATTTTATGTTGTTGGTTGTTATTCAAACTATATATAACATGATGTGGCACCAGTTTTTTCATTTCCAGTAAATGAAGATTTAAGAACCAAATAGAAAAAATCTGTAAATAGAAATCACTGTATACCAACTAAGTCATCTGTTATTTGTGCAAAATATTTCATAAAAAGATATTTAAAAAATTGAAAGCAGGCTAAACTATACATCCAAGTTGTAAATTCTTCTTTACCAATAATAATGGTGAAATGAAAATCTCCAACAAAATGTATTAACCGAAATGATCAAAGCAGGCAATATTTAAAAAATAATTTAATTCAAAACCTAAATTATGTTGCTGGTATTCAAATGCCCAAATGGCTAAAACATAAAGATCTTATTGTATTATACAAAATAGTGTTAAATGATCTTTCCATACCAGCATTTATCAATTGTATACGTGTTAATAAAAGCTTATATGTAAAATTATTTTAAAGGGTTGTTCATTACCATTACCCCAGTGATTTTGTAATGTCATAATTGTACCTTATCTGGTAAAGATATGTTTGAAAACTTTTCTATTTATAAAATCAAGCAGAAAATAGTTTCTCTATTTTTGAAGAACTTGAAAAAATAAAATACCTGAAAAAAACCAATGTAACTCGTTATGCAGTATAATTGGGCTATACATCCATGCAATCTTTCAAAATGTTTTTGGAAGAATTTCCATTACCATCACTTTCTTTATCAAATAAAATAAGTTCTGGTAATATAGATGCTGTAAAATCTGCAAGATTGTTACTATGGCAAAATACCACAAGTATTTTATATCTGTTTAATATTTGATGAAATTTACAGAAATGTGTAAAATACTCTGGTTGAACTGTAACAGGTGTAAACAGTATTGGTGAATTTAATAAAAGTGTTGTTAATTTTATGATAAGAAGTTTCAAAGAAAACATTCCATCTATTATAAAAGTTGTTCCAGTTGTAACTATTGATAGCAATTTGTTAAAAATTGAAATTATTTAAACTTTAAATCTTTCTTTTAATAGTGGTTTTAATTTTTTAAACTCTTGGACAACTACAGTACAGTTCTTTAAATTTACAGTTAACTACGGTTCTTTAAATAATCTTTGTCAAAAGATAGCAGAGAAGTTTTCATATTGCAGGTTATATTGCAAAAAAGACAACGCAATTAGCAAAATTCTACTTAAGTTTGAAATTAAAAACAGCAAGATATTTTTTAGTAAATCTAGAAGAAATAATATTTCTTTATTTTTTAAGATTTAAAAGAACTGAAACAAAATCAATTTTTTTTAAAGAATCTTTTGTTTTCTTTGAAAAGCATTTATGCAAAGAAACTTTATAATGGCTTAGGGTTAATAAATAGTAATGAAACTATTAAATAGAGTACTGAGTACTATCTGTGCTTTGAATTAAGTTCTTTAACAAATTTTAAAACACAAAAAAACTTTGTCATTGCCAAGTTCTCTAAACCTGTCATCCACTAATATTTTAACTTTTTTTCTGGAAAACGGCATCTGTTGTCCCTATTTTCAAAAAATTCAAGAGAGCTATCTGATTCGTCTAACTACCGTCCCATTAGTCTTCTTACTATCATAAGCAAAGTTTTTGAGTCTTTAATTAACCAACACTTAATCTCTCATCTTGAATCTAATAACTTAATTTTTGATCATCAATATGGTTTTTGATCTTCTTGTTTTACTGCTGATTTGTTAACGATAATGACTGATAGCTTTTATCTCTCTCTCTGCATTTCTAAAGCCTTTGATAAAGTTTGGTATGCTGGCCTTATGCAAAAGCTCTTTTCTTAGAATGTATCAGGTAACATCTTTAAGATTATTGAACCCTTCCTTTCCAATTGTAGTATAAAAGTTGTCCTCGATGGATAGCACTCTTCTTTATTTTCTGTAACTTCAGTGGTTCTTATCTTTGGCCCTATACTTTTTTTAATTTACATTAACAGTCTCCCATAAACTCTCACATCTAAGGTAGCATTGTTTGTTAATAATACTATCATTTATTTTTGTCTTAATAAGAAGTCAACACTCTCTGATTGCTTGGAGGGGGCATTTTAGCTTGAAAATGATTTCACTTTTGCTACAGTATAGGGCTCTCAGTGACTGATGAACTTTTACTTAGATAAAACTCAATTTTTTACAGATAATTATTATCGCAACAGTCTAGATCTTCTTATACTTTTGAATAGTAATGTACTCATCATGAGTCATCTACTCTATATCTTCTTGGATGGATCTTTCTTGGAAACCATATATCAAATCAATTGCAAAATTAACATTTGCTAGGGTTGTATCTCTTTATCATGCTCAACACTTTCTTACTCCAGATTCTGATCTTTATCTCTATAAATTTCAAATCCGTCCTTGTATTTAATACTGCTGCCATATCTGGAGCTGATCTTCGAATGATGCCCTTTCTCTTTTAGATAAGGTGCAAAAACGCGTTGTAAACATTATTGAACCTGCTCTTGCAGCCAACCTCCAACCATTATCACATCGTCGTAAGGTTGATTCTCTTTCTATTTTCTACAAATACTACAATGGACACTGCTCTATAAAGCTAGCATCTCTTGTGCCATCTACTAAAATTCATTCTCGTGTTATTATCTAATAAAATTCATTCTCGTCATTCAATTAAGTTTCATTCTTTCACTATGACTGTTCCTAAGTGCTCAAAAAACTCTTGTTCATCTAGTTTTTTTCCTTGAACATCAGTTCTTTGGAATGTGCTTCCTTTATCTTGTTTTCCTGATTCATATAATTTGCAATCTTTTAAGTCGTCTGTCAATTGTTATCTTGCTTTATAAACTTCATACTTTTTCTTCCAGTAACTTCCAACTCTAATAGTGGTTGCTTGCAGTCTTGTTGGAAGCAAAAATGTTGAAAAAAAAAACGTTTTTTCTTCGCTTATTTACTTTGCTGTTAATAGAATACTAATTCTAATTAAAAGCCTTCTGTTTTTTTTGTTTTGTTTTTTTTTTCAAAAATGCAGAATATTAGGCTGTATACTTAAAGTATGTTTGAAGGAGTTTAAATAAATAGCTTTTGCTATAAAATACATCATAGGTGTCATATGTGAGAAAGGAATGAATAATCTCTCCTTCAAAACAAAAAAAATTGCTATGTACCTGGTCTCGAATCTATTTTTTTATTGCTATTATTAAATATGTTTTTTTATTGTTAATTGTGATAATTTTATAACTCTTATTTAGGGTTAAAAATTTCCGGAAAATATTGCTTAAAACTTCTGGAAATTTCTAAAAAATTTTATTGCAACAAACTTATAGTTTTTATATAGTTTTATAAAATTCATTACTTTGTTTCAAAAATATGCGTTTTATCGTTGTAGTATTTGGGTATTCTTTAAATATTTCAACAAAAAATATAAAATAATAAAGACCCACAAGCAAAAAATACACGTCTTCAAGTCAACTCTTTATAATCAAGTTTATCAATTTAAGAATCGCCATTTTTTTTTTTAAAGTAATAAAATGCTTAAGCTGTTATGTTATTTTTAGTTACATTACTTTTGTGAAACAACAAAAAGTAGATGTTTTTTGAGTTAGCTTGTCTTTTGAGCTTGAATATAATATATTTCTAGCTTTTTCTTCTCTCAACTAGGATGTAAAATATTCACAAAATACAAATAATAAAATCTTTTTTAGATGAACAAATTTTATTGTACATTATTTTTGTAGAGTGTTTTAATGAAGCGAAGATTTTGTAAAAATGTGTAAAGACGATTTAAGGGGGAGAATGCGTGAGGGAAGGGGGTGTTCCACCACCACAAAAAAGGTGATTTTCAAGTTATAGTTGGTTTTTTGACGAATTTAGTCGGTTAGTTGGTGTTTGACACAATTCAGTCGAGTAAATTTTAGTTTTTAGGGAATTTTTTTTTTTAAGAAACCAGTCGGTACTTTTTATAGATTTTTCTTGATTAACTCCCCTCCCCCTCCCCCCTCCCCCCACTCTCTCTCTCTCTCTCGTTTTATTGCCTCTGATTGAAAAGAAATTTTTAATGTATATAAAAAGATTTTTATGCATAAAGATTGCATTTTAAATCATCTTTATAAAAGGCTCATTTTATAAATGCACTAGGTGTGTAATAATTTATTTAATAATGACATTTGAATTGAAATGTTCAGTAAAATATCATTAAATTAACACACACACACACACAAATTGCGGTACGGTATGTATTTAAAACATTTTAAAGTATAGCATACTTTTTTAATTTATTGGTTTATAATGTCAAAAGTGCCCTAGCAAGGTTGTGGCGAGTGAGACTCAAGTCTTAAAAGCTCTTATTTAAACATAGCGGTGGAATTTATTTTCATTCAAAAGAAACTGGTTGCAGGATGATACACTTTGCATTTACTTTTTATAAACAGATAAAAATTCTTTATAAATAAATTAACATTGAAAAATAAGACAAATGCGTTGCTATTTATAGTTACAATAAAAAAACTCAACAAAATACCGAAAAAAGTTGTTTTTCAAAGGGTGTTTTCTAAAATTTATATAATCTGCTTTACAATATTTTAAACATAAAATTGTTCACAACAACTGCCTAAATATGATATAAAATTTTACCCATTAATTATAAAATAACTTTTTTTTCAAAATTTACGGAAAATTTACCGAGTTGAAGATTTCTAGAAAATTTTCAACCCTACTCTTATCATTGTTTTGATTGTTATTTTTAAACTTTTTAGGTCGTATTGCCGATCACTGGGTGAAAGACGAGGTTGCTGATAATTGTCGATATTGCAAAGTAAAGTTCACGTTTGCTGAGCGACGTCATCATTGTCGAAATTGTGGTAATGTATTTTGCGGAAAGTAAGTGTTTATTTTTTTATTTTAGTTTATGTTTTGTTGCAAAACGTAAGTTTTCTTGCCTTCGTTGACAAAAATACTTGCCAAAGTTGACAATATTTTAACTGAGGAAATATTTTTTAACAAAAAGATGCAGTCGCTATGAGTCACCAATAGTTCATCTTCGAATTTTCAAAGCTGTTCGTGTTTGCATTGATTGCTACGTTGAACTAAAGAGAAAGCCTAGCCTATCATTTAAAACGTGATTTTTATTGCTGAATAATGTTTTTTCATAATATTAAGGTCAATATTCAGCACTTAAATTATTTTTGGTTTTTCAAAACTAGATTCGTATTATGAATAAAAAATATATGTACATAAAATAAAATGTGGATTTTTAATTATTGGTATTTATTTTTAGTTTTTTGTTTGTTTTGTTTTTTTCCATCGCTTTTTATCTTTTCGCGTTACGCAAAAATCATTTTTCTTTTAAACGATTTTCTATAAGATTATTTTTTATAATACTTTAAAGCCATCACATTTTATATGTGTATTTTTTACGCTGATCCATTTTCTACTCAATTTTTTATATCTAATTTATTAGCATCTATGTTTTTATTTTTAATTTCTTATGTTTTGAATTCAGATTCTTCTGTCGAGTTAATGGTTTTTCATTAAATTATTTCCTCTATTTGTTCAAAAAAAGAAATTTATTTTAGAGTTTTGTTTTCTCTTTTTAGATTTTATTTTGATGGTTTAAGACAAGTGTAATTTTTATTTGTGGTTTTATTAAATGAATATATGTTTTTTTATAAGAGTAGTTTACTTTTTTTATAAAAATAATTTTGAGTAGTATTAATAAAATGAAACAGCCTAACGATAATGCGTTGTATCCAGGACCTTTGAGAGGGAGGGGCAAATTGGGCATTTGACCCGGGCGCCAGGCTTAAAGGGGCACAAACTCATTGTTTTTTCTTTCAACGAGTAGTAAACATTTTAATGACTCAGAACGTGAAATCTGCTTAGTTTTTGTGTTTGATGTTGAGACTTTAGCGTGTTTGATGTGTTGAGACTTTAGTATTAGTATTAAATTTATACAATAATATTTTATTTATATAATAAAATATTATTTTATAAATTTATTGAATATTTAAAAAAAGAACAAAAAAAAAATCCAGAAAATTATAGTAAACAAAAAAAAAAAATGTATTTTATCGGATATAGATAATTGTTGCGTTCTCCATTTTTGACCCGGGCACCATTGGCGCTCTCAAAGGCCCTGGTTGTATCGGCATACGATTAATGATTGCTCTTCGGACCTTTGTTAGCACGTCTCATAACATTATGTTAGGCTATTTTTTTTTTATTAGGGCCTCAAAAAAAATTAAATTTCTTTAAGGAATTTTAGTTGATACATTTTTTGCAGTGGCGTCACTAGGGATCGCGGACCACACCGGGTGACACTATCACAACCTGACATAGAGGGGTAACACCAAAATGAAAAAATAAATTAAATTTGACAGAACTGCTCATGCTCGTGTTAAGTTATTTTTGCGTTTGACTTAACCAATCTGGGTCTTTCGATATTCTTTATTTATAACTCTGCTATTTCTTCATTTCACACAAATATCTTTCGTCTTTTATTCAAGATCAAAAAATTGTATCTCTTAACCCTTTCATAAAAGATTGTATTTTTTATATCTTTCACTAAATATTGAATTTTGTATGCCTTTCACAAAAGATTGTATTTTTTATGTCTTTTACAAAAGATTGTTTTTCAGATGTCTTTCATAAAAATTGAAAAGACAATAGTGTTATGTTGATTTTCTGATAAGCCATAATGTTTTATTAGGATTTTACGATTTTATTTTCTTAGATTTGTTTATCATAAAACTAGTTATTTTTGATGTCTTAATATTCTACAAAATTTCGTATATAGTGTAGTCAACTTGAGGGTTAATTTGAACGAAATTTGAAATTTATTTCATTTAATTTTTTTTTCTTATGTCCTTATTAACTTTCTGACTTTACGAACATTTTATAAATAATTATATATGGTCTTTAATATAGGAACACTCGGAAAATGATTTGTGAAAGTCTAGAGAGGTGACGCCAAGGAGGTTTAATAAACCAAGGTTTACTAAACCTCCTTGGGTGACCCCTTTCTTTACCGCAGAGTTTACCGCGCTGGTACTGACACCAAACCAAGCAACGCCAATGATATTTGGTCAATATTATGAATATTAATTATTTTTTGATTAACCTAAATCATATTAATTAAACGTAACCTAAATCATATTAATTAAACGTAAACCATATTTAGAGAAACCGTGAAAATATCTTTTATTGTTTTTTTGATAATAAACACAACTTATCTGGGCACTTTGTGATCCCAACACGCCATGATAACTTTGTTATCCCATCATGATTTTGCACAGTGGGACGCAGGGTCGCAAAAATTATAAAAACATTTGTTTAAAATTAGATAAAAGAAGGTAGATTAAAAGTATATGCTATAGATTTAAAAAAATCCCAAAATATTAGTTTCGTTTGATCTGTAGTTTGTTTTTTTGATACATTCTGCTCAGGTGATATAATCAAAAAAGAGTGATTCATTATATATCATTTGAAAGCTAATCAATCCTACTTTTTAATGACAATAAAAATAGTTTAAATAAATCTTTAAAAATATTGAATATCAGCTATTTGATAAAAAATATTTCTAAAAAAACATTAAAAGTTAAGTTTGATGGAGCTGGAAAAAAAACATCTTTTCAAAACATCTCTTCCATTTTGCAAAAAAAAAAAACATTCAAAACATCTCTTCCATTTTGCCAAAAAAAAACCATTCAAAACATCTCTTCCATTTTGCAAAAAATTAAAGTTCAATATGTTAATTAACCGAAAAAAAAATTGTTTAGTAAATTAGTATGTATATGTATCTTTTTTCATTAAATAGAAATATTTAATGAACAGAAATCGACTTGATATTTAAATGTTAAATCTGCCAAGTGAAAGATTGTCTATGTACATCGATACTTCATTCTGTTCATTAAATAGAAATATTTAATAACAAAAATAAATGTTGCAAAAAAATCCTAAGCCAGCATAAATAAGAAAATTGAAACCTGAATAACTCAAGAACCGTAAGTAGTAGGAGGTTCCAACTTTCAGATTTTTCTAGTTTTCATAACCCCTATAATATATATAAAAATTAGCGAAATCTAGACATGTGTTGTTGACATTTTTTTGGCTTTTAGAGTTGACATAAAATCATCAACATTCAAAACACCATTAAATAAGTCTATTAAATATTAGCATATGGAGTATAAACTTTTTCAAATTCTCCTGTACCGAAAAGAGCTTTAGGTAAAGAAGCACAAAAATTTTGCTACAAAATCTCTAAAAGACTTTGGTTACATCATACATTACATCATAGGAAATCAATATGTTTGATGTGTTTATACGTCCAATGAACTCATCAGATCCAATTATAATTTCACTTTATAAAAATAAAACATATTCTTCATGTTGACGTAAATAAAAGTAGTGACGAAATGATGACATTAGTTTAAGAGAACAATATTTATCAATTTAACCCTTAAAGGACGGCGGGGTATTTTACTACTGCAGAAATATTTATTTTTAGTTGTCCAATCAACAAGCCTTCTGAACTGCCACTTCAGAACATTTTTTATTATTATTTAAGGAAGTTTTTCATGTAAAATGTTTTTCTTTTACTAATAAATTGACAATATTATTGATGTTAAATGTTTAGTTATGTTAAAGACGGTTGGGGTATTTTATATATACCCCATGCAAATTTTCTTATTATTAGTTAGTAAATCAATTAATAGCTAAAATGAATTATGTTTAGTTGATCACTTGCTTTTGCTTTAGATATTTTTTACAAGGTATTGGATATTACTTATCTTTTTTATGAGTGAGTTATACCATTATATATCAATATAATTTATACATATAAAATCACTGTCCCAACAATAGAGTGCTAATGTTGCATATATTTTGTTTTTAGGTCAAAAATATTTATATTATTGATACAAAATAGTAATGACTAAAATATTAGTTAAATATTTCTAACATATTTTGTTTGATAAACATTGAAACTAATTTTTAGAATAGATATAATTAATATAATAAGACGCCCAAGAAGAACTGCTGCAGTCGAGGCTAATAATATTATTTTTTGTTCAAATGAATTATCTTCAGTGATTATAATGATAAAGAAGATTATTACAGCTGACGATGAATCAGATGCTATCATTTCTGATGAAAATGATGAAGAAGTTTCAGGAAAATCACATTTTATATCAAAATTTTATTTCAAAAAATGGTGAGGAAATTCGGAGTAAATTTCCAGTTGAAGATGCTGCTCAGCCACGTGCACACCATATTATTCAACAACCAACTGTTCTAACAAGGTTTGTAGCTCAGGTTTGCGGCCAAAGTGTGGATACTGTCTTTAAATTCTTTATAACACCAGAAATGTTTAGAACTATTGTCAACTTAACTAATGCTGAAGCTTGTAGAATAAGTCTAGAAGGATGGGTTGACACAACAGTTAATGAGGTTAATGAGTTTATTGGAGTTCTTCTCCTATCTGCAGTGTTCCATTCTAAAAACCAAAGCATAAAAGAGCTTTGGAGAAGATTAGATGGCATCCCAATATTTTTGGTTTCAATGCCAAGAGATTAATTTTTTAACTTGCGACGATGCATTTAATTTGATGAGAGAGAAGCAAGAAATCAATGACGGTTTGAAGACAAATTTGTACCTTTAAGAAATATAATAGAAATTTTTATTATCAAATGTAAGAGCAAATACAATCCAAGTGCATATCTTACTGTCAATGAGTACTAGTTACATTTAGGGGACGTTGTCTATTCAAGATGTTTACACCTTACCTACTAAACCTAATGCTGAAACCTCTTACTGCTTAAACTTGCAACAGAATATTGTTAGAGAAAATGGAGTATGCGATGTTGGACAAGGTACACAAGTGGTTCTTGAACTAACTGATCACTTAAATGGAAGTAGTAGACACATAACAGCTGATAATTTTTTTCATCTTGTACGTGAAATTAAAAAAATTTTTCACTGGTATCATTAAAAATAATAAAGGAGAAATACCATTGCTAACCTTACATCAACCAGTTTACTCTAGCATTTTCGGTTTTCAAAATGACTCTACTATAGTTTCTTATGTACCTAAGAAAAATAAAGCAGTAATATTATTATCAACCTTCCATTACAGTAATGACGTTGTTATGGACCAAATTGAAAAACTGCGTATTATTCTAGATTACAACAAATATAAAGGTGGAGTTGACACGTTAGACCAGGTTGTCAGGTGATACTCAAGTTGCCGAAAGAGTAATCAATGGCCACTTACAATGTTTTGTAAATTTTTGGATATTGCAGCATACAATGCTTTGATTTTATTCTTGTCAATTCACCCAAAAAAAATGAAAGTTTTTTTTTTTTTTATAGGAAAAGAGAATTTTTAAAAGAATTGTCAAAAAGTCTTATTAAAAAGTTTGATGCAGATGATAATCTTCCAAAATTAGTTGCATATAATAATCTTTTTCAAGTAATTGCTCAAAATAACCAATTAAATCAAGGTCAACCAATTCAGCAGCAAATAAAAAGATGCAATGTGTAGCCTCTTGTTCATGACAGAAAAACCCGTCTGCAATGTGCATCATGTAGTCATTCTGTTTGCAAGGCTCATAGCAAAATTGTTTGCAATAATTGCTTTATTTAGAAGATACATTTTGTTTTTATTTAAATAAATAGTATTAAATATCACTTTTATTTAAAAAACATTGAGAAAAATGGTATTTTTGTTGAAAGAACGCATTTTGATTTAAAAAGTTTAGCATATTTTGTGTAAAAACTTATATTTTTAATTGGAGCAGTTCAATACCCTAGCCGTCCTTAACGTAACATTTTTTCCTGTCCTTTAAGGATTAATAAAAAATATAGATGATGAAGTTAGTAATGATTACACTCTAAAAAAAAAGAATGAGCAGCCGTGACACAGTGGTTAGAGTTCTGGCTCAGAACCCAGAGGTCTGAGGTTCGACGCCAGCTCCAGTCCAACAAGCTACATTGGTACGGAAGGAGGCTTGAATTTCTTGTTTCTCTCCCGCAGTGCTCTGTGATAAGGATAAAAACGTAAGGACTTCTGGGAATACCTAAAATAACTACACAAAAAAAAAAAAATTTTAACCTCAGGGTTGGGTATGTGATATACCCTCAGTAAGGTATAATTTTCTAACTTAAAATAAATAATAAAAAATGATATCTTTGAGGTAGAAAATTGACTAATAAGTAATAAATAACTACAAATCATTATTTTTATTAGAATTTTCTACTTCAGAATATAGAAAATTATACCTTTGTTTTTTTTAGCGATAAGTGTTTTTCTTTGATTTTTAATTGTTAATCAAATTTAATAAATTATTGCCCAATTTTAGGTATTATTTTGGTGCTTGCTCCTTCACTCTTTTCACTCTACTAAGAAAAAATCGTATGAGCGTCTATGCTGCAAAGCCAAATTTCTCTGAAACTATAGCTCAAAATTAAGTGAAATTGTAGACATAATTACTATAATAAATGCTTTTTTTGAAAATAAGAATAGCTTTGTACAAATATTGAGAAAATAGTTTTAGCCACCCTTTTATATGGAACAGTCCAATTGTGCATTGTAACTTTGAAGCAAAAGAATAAATAAAGTAAAAAAAAAAAGTGAAAACAAAAGCAAGTTGTTTCAAGTTATTATTAATATTGTTATTTTTTAACTTTTATTTGTTATTTAGATGCCCCAAGAAATCCTAACGGTCTTGTCACAGAGCACCACGGAAGTGCATTTAATCAGGAGGTTCACGCCTCCTTCCTTACCGTGACGTGAAATCAGTGTGAATAGTTACAATACAGTATTAGTAGTTACAACTCTATTCACAACAATCATCGTTACAGTCATTGCAAATAAAAACAAAGAGTTTCCAGTAATGGTGGACTGGTGTACCTAAAGGTGATATTCGATGAATTAAACCCAGATTTTTAATTTTAGAAGACATTCTAACACAAATCAAACAAAAAAACTCTTCTTCAACATTTTCCACAATCCAGTATCCTTTATTAGTTGTTTATTTTACTGATCTTAATATTATAATTATTTAAATATTTTTTTTCTCGTTTTCTCTCTTCCATACCTTAATTTTTCTTTTTCAGCAGATTCTTTTTTCTTTTTTTATACATTCGTATTTGGTGACTCTATCAGTATTGATAACAAAGTCAAGTCAAGCTTGATTTAATAATTTTATAAAGTCAGTATTGATGTGGTTCTATTTTTTTATTCTATTTTTTCTTCCTTCAGTTTTTTTAAACGGTCTAATTCTTAAGAAAAGTTATAGTTGACTCTGTAGATGTACTATGTACATCATTAATATGATGTACTATGTACATCATTGGTATGATGTACTATGTACATCATTAATATGATGTACTATGCACATCATATCAATAATGTACTTATTACAACATTGATATGAAGTATCATTGGTATGATGTGCATAGTACATCATTGGTATGATGTACATAGTATGATGTGGTTTTAAACTTTTTAAGCAACCAGTTATAAAAATATCAACCAGTTTTATAAAATCAACACTTTAACAAATTCGGACAAGTCAAGCTAAAAATTCATTATCAACTTGCAATGTGTGGATGACAATGCACCCTGGTTCTACTTTGTACTTCTTGTATATTTGAATAAATAATTGAAAAAATTCAAAAATAAAACTCCAATCGTCCAACCACAATTTTGCACTTTAAATAGATCCAGAAAAGATCCAGAAAAGTAGATAAAATGAAACTAGACTGGTTAGAGCATACAAATTTACGTGTTTTTGTTTCTTTTTATTTTTTAAATTAAACTTTTGTTCTGTTGCTTTTAATTGAAGAAACACATAAGTTGTAAAAGTTATAGAAAAAAAGGAAAAAACACAATTGCAATAACTCCTATACGCATTCGCGAGTCCCTACAATACAAGAGTAAATATTTCTCTAATTTCTGTCATTTTCTGGTAAAAATTATTTTAGATATAAATATTTTGTTATAAATGTTATTGCTTTGATTTTTATTCATTTTTTCAAGTTCATTTCCTTTAAATTTTAAACTTTAGTGAAATATTATCTAAGTATTAAGAAACTAATACTTATAAAAATACTAACAATCCTAAGGTAGCGCAAGTTAACATTGACGTTAGGGGTCGTCCATAAATTACGTCACGCAATTTTTGACCGTTTTCGAACTCCCCCTTCCCCCCGTCACAAAATCACCAACCCCCCCCCTCCCTATAACGAGTCGTCACAAAACCACCAACCCCCCTCCCCCCTTATAGCGTGACGTAATTTATGACGACCCCTTAAGTTAAATGTTTTACATTTCACCGGTTGAGTACGCTTAAGCTGTTTTAACAGATATCTGTTAAAATGATTTAAACCGGTAACTTGTAAAACATTTAAGCCGGTGACCTGTAAAATATTAGTATTTTTTATAGGCATAGGGTCCTATGCCTATAAAAATTTAATATGGAAGCTTCCTTTTTCTTATTTAATATTTTCTCACTGCGCTCTGTGACAAGACCATTTAGACTTTTTAGAGCAGCTTATAGACAAAAATTAAATTAAAAAATCACACAAAGTAAATAAACTTTGTGTTTGGTTGTTATTTACTAGGGTTGTCAAAACCCTGTTTCTTATAGAGGAGAGCGTAGTGAATAACAGTGGTGACTTACTATCACTTTCACCCATTTAAAAAAGAAGTTAGTCTGCTTAAATCACTATTAAAATGATTACATGTAATTTAAAAGTCAACTTAAATCACTATTAAAATGGTTACATGTAATAAATCAGCATTGACTATACTTTTGTACAATCAGAAGAAAGTGATATCATGTTAACTTATTTTTAACTAAGGTTTGCGCCCCGCTGTCCTAGATAAAAACCTGATTTTGACATCCCTATTATTTCTATTTTTATTATGCGGATGAAAACAGCTATACTTGTTCAGCTATACTTTGTTAAAAAATTGGTAATTCAGTTTAGCCATTAATCTTGCACAATATATCTTAGATTAAATAAGTAAGGAAGGGTAAGGAGCAACTACGCACAGAGGCGATTTTACGGGGGTGTGTAGGGGGTGTTACGCCACCCCCTCCCCCAAAGAAAGTAATTTTCAAGTTATAGTTGGTTTTTTTACGAATTTAGTCGGCTGTTTGACACAATTCAGTCGGTTAATTTTTGTTATGAGGACCTTTTTTTTCTTTCTAAAAGCTAGACGGTACTTCTTGAGGATTTACCCCTCCCCCCTCCCCTCATTTTATTCGTAGAATGCCTCTTACTACGCATACAATATTTTTTACTTATCTGTGTAAAATGAAAACATCCATGGAAAGGTTTTTATCAATTAAAAAAAATGCTTTGAAATTCTTTAAACACCAGCTTACCGTTCTTTTTTCACAAATTCACTCCAATTAGAGATATTTGGAGAATTTTAAATTATCTATATAACGTTTCTATACAAATAATAACAAATAACTTTAAAGTAAATAATCTTTTTACGAACCGCTTTTATGAAAAGATTAAAACTAATTTGTTTGTATTTGCATTACAAAAATTGCTTGTTTAAATAATTGCAAATTCATTGAAGCTGCAAGTGAATGATTTTTTACGATGTTTAAACTTTTCGTTTATTTAGTATTTTTTCTAGATTGGAATGTCTTCCTTAAGCAGAAGAATGCATGTAATTGAAATTTTAAAAAGTTTTATAAATAAACATTGATTTTTCTTAGATATCAGCTTCTATATATTTTTTTCACTTTCTGCACAAAAATTCTTTTAGGTCGAAACTTTCATCATTTTGGGCATTGATGCTGTTGAAATCTTAATCGCGTGTTGCATAAAACAAAATGTTAGAATTAGAGAAAAAAGCTTTCCTCACGCCGTAGCGACTCTGTTGCACTTATATTTATAAAGGTTTGTGTTATTTTAAACTTGTCTAAATTAATCGTTTTGAATGGAATGCATTATTTATATATTTAATTTTTTATTAAAATTTTAAGCAAATTATTTTTACATTAAGATAAAATATTTTTACTGAAACATATCGATATAATATTATTAAACTAGGACCGGGACTGTCCATTAATTATGTCAACAAAATAACTGAAAAATTTTGACAATTGTTAAAAAGGGGGAAAAGGGAGTTCAAGAAAGGTTGGCGTCAACAATGTTACTTTTTAAAATAAATTTAGTAACTTAAAAAAAGATTTTTTAAGTTACTAAATTTATTTTTTTTTCATTTTAATTTTATTTTGAAGAGGGGTTGGGGGTGGCGGATTTGAGTAATCAATTATTGACGTAATTTTATAGGAAACGGGTTTCTGAAAGTTTGACATTACATTATTAGTTAGTCGAATTGTTCATTACATTGTTAGTCGACCTTTCCACCGTCCCATACTTTTACCAAAGGTCAATTTTTTCCCTTGTAATCTTTGTAAGTTTTGAGCTTATATAAAGAAGTGTTCCAACAAGCTTTTTATTTTTACACTGTTTATATATATATTTTTTTCACTTATTAGCTTGATACATTGATTTGTGTGCTCTTTAAACACAGGCATTGTGCAACTTACTACTGATTTCCTATATGTTGTTTTAGCCGGTGACATATTTATGCAAAAATTTGAATGTAAAAATTTCTTATAAACAAATTAAAGCTTCCATTAATATATATATATATATATATATATATATATATATATATATATATATATATATATATATATATATATATATATATATATATATATATATATAGGGCCGACGACACGGGTCTTAAAGAGAGGGGGGGCACAATCATCAATTTGTGAAAAAAGTCCTCTATATCTTGGGTTGAGAGTTGACCTCCTCCACTTTAAAGGCCGTGTCGACACTATTAGCATAAGACTTTAAACCACGCTTTAAATAGAAAATCACTATTTTGGTCTATAAAATGAAAACTGTACATGTACCGATAAAATAATTATTAAAAAAATTGTTGGTATTACATAGTAGAACACTCATGTAATCGTTATTTTAAAAATAGTGACAGAATTTCAAAGTAATCGGTAACGCTTTGAGGTATAAGTAGCAAAAAACTGAGAAAACTTAAACTAAAACTGCAATAAATCCTACACCAGTCATTTAATCAGGCTGAAATTTTGTCCAGAGTTTGGTATGACTATTAACTACATTTGCACCAATTTTTATCAAATTATATTGAGTGATTTAAATTCTACAAGTGTTTTTATTGGCGCACCATGAAGTCAAAATTTGACTTAATTTGAACATTCAAATTAAATTATTTTCCGCGGACAAAACTAAATGATTTCAAAATTTGCATCACAGGGTACCTTGATGTGTACGCTAACTTTCCGTATAAGTGGCGTTCTTGGGACAGCTAGGTAGGCATTATAAGGATCCGTGCTAACCATGAGTAATTATCAGAAGAGGTCCAAAGCGTCCATTAGTATTAACTGGAAATAACAAAAAAATAAACTACACTGTTCTTAATTGTATTAATACCACCTTTTGTTGTTTACAAATCAAAAAATCAACTCTATTATGATTGGGCTATAGAAGGCCCAACAAACATCCTTTACACAACATCAACATCTGGTTGGATTAAAAGTAATCAATTTTTGCAGTGGCTCGATGAAATGTTTATTTCTCAAATTCAATAAGTTGATGATCAAAAAATTTTACTTTTAAATGGCGGGTTTTGTCACTTGCCAAGAGAGGGGGCTAAAAAGATCTATATATAAAAAAAAGGTCCGTATATTTTCATTTATAAGTAACTTTCTTTTTAAATTTTTCTGTACTTTAGTGTAACAAATTCATATACGTACAATTACGTATAATAGTCAATTTCATTCGTCAGTAAAATAGTATAACAGTCAATTTACAAAATAATATTTCTGAAAAAAAGTCCCAACGAGGGGGGAGGGGCCACTACCCCCATGGCCCCCCTCTCTAAAACCCACCACTGCGTGTCATTAAGCATACTCTTAAAATGTAAAGAAAACAATATAACACTAGTTTACATTCCCGCGCATTCATCTCACATTCTGTATCCTCTTGATGTTGGTGTATTTTGTCATTTTAAAGATGTTTGGCGAAATACTTCAAGAAAATTTTATGTTGAAAGTGGTATCAGAAATTTGTCCAAAAAATTTCCCAAGTCTCCTTGTACTGTTGGATAGAAGCAACAAAATTTACACTCGCTCTCTTGAGTTCTCTTGAAGCTCTATTGAAGCAATTTCAATTCCAAAGTGCTCACAAACATTCTTGAAAAAAAAGCCAGATATATCAGAACAGTGGCTGGTAAGGCTTTTATAGAAGAAGCAAGGTTAAATCAGTTAAGAGAAAAAGAAGACTCAAAGCTACTAAAACGAACATATGTCGAAATTGCAGCAGCATAAGAAGAAACTAAAAAAAAATAATACAAAAAGTGCCCAAAGATTTTTGAAAATCAAAAGCTAGAGATGTAAGTTTTATGGAACTGCAACTTGATTTTTCACAAAAATTGTGAAAAATCAAGTTGCAGTTCGTGACTCTGTTATTTTCCAAAAAGATGTTTTCCAAAAAGATGGCGCAGTGGTTAGAGCGCTTGCTTTATAAACAGGAGATCCAGGTTCGAAACGAGCTTTTGACATATATTGCATCAAGGTAAGGAAGGACGCGTGAACTTTTTGGTTAAATGCACTTCCGCGGTGCTCTGTGACAGGACCGTTAGGTCTTCTTGGAGCACCTAAAAAACAAATTTTATATATATATATATATATATATATATATATATATATATATATATATATATATATATATATATATATATATATATATATATATATATATATATATATATATATATATATATATACATATAAGGCCAAGAATTCTTTTGCACAAAAAGTTGAAGATCTAGTTTATAAATTTTTGATTTTTATTTTAAGCTCAAGCTTGCTTTTGTTTTTTTATTGATTTATTCTAGTTTTTTTTTGTTTGTATTATTATTGTATTGTATTATTATTGTATATTAATATTAAGAACAAAAATATTAAATTTATCAATGTTTTATTCATATAAATTTCAATTTTTTTGATGCAAAAATATGCATAAAAAGGAAAAAAAGTAAAATAACCCTGTGATTATTTTTCTTACCCATTCTGGTAACTTTACCGGTTACTTGCCGGATTCTTTTTCTTACCTATTCTGGTAACCTTACTTTACTTAACCTTATTTATTCTGATAACGTTACCCAACTAACCTTTCGTCTTTTTCTCACTTAATTTATTAAAATTAACCAATCACAACACTTTGGAATGTGAATGTTTCAATATTTTTTAAGAAAAAAATTACGCGCCAAATTCAATTCATATTTTAATAAATCAATAAAGCATGTGTTTTAAACGCTTTAACTCATTTGTAACAGCATGTGAGCGTTCAAAACTTTTAATGCAAAAAGCTCAAGTACTTTTGTCAGTAAAAAGCACAAGTTAATTTTGATTTTGTTATACTTTTATTTTAAAACTTTGCTACATTTATTAATAAATATCAATAGACATTAATAGGCGTTACATTTATTATTTCACTAAATGTAATATAGTATGAATATTAAATGTATATATTTAAAAAGTTACACAGATTAATTATTGCACATATTATGTGCAAATATGTTATGTAAATACTATACACACTTTTACATATTGTGCATACATCATTTTGTAAAGTTTTAGTTGATTATATATTGATTTCAAGATTAGTATAATAAGTAATATTTCTAAACGCAGGTATAAAATTATTAGCAAGACTTGGGTTATATAAACATACAAGATGGCGATGATTGCTACTGATATTAAGAGTATGTTGTCTATAACAATAAAGTCACGACATGATAGTTATACAGATCAATATAACAGAATTTTCATGGTCAAAATATTGCTTGTTAGTTGCCTTATCATGGGGATCAGTTGGTTTCAGGACTCCATAACTTGTATCGTGCCAGGTAGATTCTATATTAATTTTTTGGTATTTTTTAGTTTTGAAATACATTTTTTTTATTTTACTTTATAATATTGAAGAGACAAAAAAATCATAAAAGTTTGTTATTAACTTCAGGAACAAGCTCTATTGAGGCTGGATTTGTTTCTGCAGCATGTTGGATACAAGGGGTATATGTTTATAAAGAACTTCAGAGTCGTGTCACTGAAGTAGCATATTTTGGCATTCCAAAGGATATGGATGCTGATGGAATGTTAAGTACAGGAGAACTTTGTAGTACACTTTCAAAATTTAATAAGCAAAATAAAGAATGCTTACCAATGCATAAAACATTTTTTTTGCAGGTATTGTTTATTTTTTTAAGTTTAGGGCTTGATATTTTGTTTAAGATTTCTTTTAACTGGTACTTGACATGAAATTTTAAAATTTATTATCTAGATTTACTAATATTAATATTGCTAGGTTTTATATATCATTAAAAAAGTACTTCAACTCAGTATTTCTAAGGTGAAAGAGTTATCAAAATTAAACAATTCTTTCAAAAGTTATGATTAAATATTTTTTATAAATCAGTACTAACAACTATTTTATTTATAATAAAAAAACTCATTTATCCTAAAACTTAAATTAGATAAAAAATTTTCAATGTGGTACTTTAACTGGAGCATTGTCATCCAAAGTTTACAAGCTTATCCTAGAGAGGATTATATTGTATATAATTGATATTGTATATCATATATATATATATATCTATATATATATATATATATATATATATATATATATATATATATATATATATATATATATATATATATATATATATATATATACATACACACACACACACAATTTGAATACCTGTTTAGAAAACATCTGACATCACACTGAAATAGTCTGCTGCCGGGGGCTTCAGTACATACAACAACTATCTTATAACTCCCTTGCAGCTGCAAGGGAGTGCTGCTACATCAGCTGAGGGTTCGGCATGGGGCAGCAATCTTTTCTTTAATTATTCTTAGTTTTTTTCTTTTTCGGAAAATGCAGTATAAATATATGTAACAAAAATATGGTAATATTTTGTGTCATAAATAGGCTGTAGTACATATAATGTGTGTATATATATATATATATATATATATATATATATATATATATATATATATATATATATATATATATATATATATATATGTGTATATATATGTGTATATATATATATATATATATATATATATATATATATATATATATATATATATATATATATATATATATATATATATATATAAAGCAAGAGGAGGGCAGTTATTTCCATTAACACCAGGTAAAATGAACTTCAGTGTGAATTACTTTTTTTCATAACTTGTTGTTGTAATCATTTACAAGTAATCAAAATAATTTGTTAAATTTATCTCATTTGCTTTTTAGGCCCAGTATCTGCACACAAATCAACCAGTTCAACACTTACAATGCAAAGCTTGTTAAATGTTCAGTTGAACACAGGACTATCCAACACAGGAATGCGACAACTTGCCTCAACACTTAACAAATCAACAGAAACTCGACTTGTTGAGCCATTTTTCCAGCAAAAGTTTGCTGCTGTAGGAAAGTCGTTGAACAATTTTTTTCAACTCTCAGTTGTTGACATTTCAGCAGAAAAAGGAAAAACTGAAGAGAAGAGAGCAATCGTTCACTGCAAAAATCTTGAGGACTTAACCAACAAGGTGCTGCTGTCAAGGGAATACGGCTACAATCATTTTGTCAAGCTTGGCATTGATGGAGGAGGATCATTCTTGAAAATGAGCTTATCTGTTATCAAGGTAACTGATGAAGATGACGAAACAAGAAGTCCTCAACCAAAAAGTCTTCGCTTGCTGACAAGCTCAACTGCCAGAGACACAGGTGTCAAGCGTCAACTCATAGTTGCCATCGCTGAAAATGTTTCTGAAACATACGAAAACGTTAAAGTGATGATGAACATCATTCAATTAAATGATGTTTCATTCTGCATTTCATGCGATCTCAAAATGGCCAACATCATTTGTGGAATTCAATCCCATTCAAGCAAACACCCTTGTTGCTGGTGCAACATTGATTCTGACAATCTGTCAGAATGTGGAACTTTCAGAAGTTTTGGATCAATGAAGGAAAAATTTAAAGCCTTTGTTGCAGCTGGATCAGATACGAAATCAGCAAAAGATTTTGACAATGTTATCCATCCACCACTGATGAGCATGGATGACTCAACACTCATTTTGGATGTGATTCCACCAATGGAACTCCATTTACTTCTTGGAATTGTCAATAATATTTACAAGAATCTTTCTGATTTATGGCCTGGTGCCAAAGAATGGCCAACTTTGTTGCACATTCAGCTCCAGCCATACCATGGCGGACACTTTGCTGGCAATGAATGTCATAAGCTTTTGCAAAACCTTGACATTCTCCAAATGCTGGCAGAAAAAGCTTGTGCCTATCAAGCATTTGGTTTCATTGAAACTCTCAGACATTTCAAAGAAGTTGTTACTTCATGCTTTGGAACAACTCTGCAGGAAGACTATAAAGAAAAGATTCAGAAGTTTAAAACTTCTTTCCTATTCTTACCAATCTCCGTGACTCCTAAGGTACATGCTGTTTTCTACCATGTTTCAGAATTTGTAGAAAAACATCAAACCTCCCTCAGAATCTTCAGCGAGCAAGCAACCGAAGCAATGCATTCAAGGTTCAAGTTTCATTGGGAGCGGTACAAGCGCATCCTAACTCATCCAGATTATGGGAAACAACTCTTCAATTGTTTTGTTGACTATAACAGCAAGCATCTGTAACAAACAACACCTCCAAACTCAACTTTTTTCAGAAATATATGTCTTGGAATAAAAAATCAGAAATTGCACATTTTAGAATTTTTTTTAAGAAATTTAAAAACTGTTTTTGAACTTTTGTATTTTATAAAGAAAGCTTTTAGTTCTAGTCTCTAACTTGCAATATGTAAGAATCTGTTTATTTTTTATCATAAATATTGTTCAGATGAAGATGATTGTGAAAATATACTATATTGAATTTTACACTTTGTGTTTATTTTACAATAGAGCTTTAAAATAAGAAAAATGGCTCTGACAAAATTTTGAATGTTTGAAATGATTTAAAGTTATTGTATAGTGATCTCTAAATACCAACAACTTAAAAAATCACTGTAAATTATGAGTTTAAGCAGTTTATTTTTTTGGAAAATATTGGATTTTTCGTTATTTTCACTATATAACTTTAAAATGAAAAAAATGGCTCGGACGTAGTTAAAAGATTTTAAAAATGGCTCTAAATGTTCACACAAGGTCTATATAATGCCCACCTAAAAGGATTTGTTCGGTCCTTTCGGGTGATGTTATCATGGGTATTTACAGGGTGTGATATATATATGTATATATATATATGTATATATATATATGTATATGTATGTATATATATATATGTATGTATGTATTGTAAGTATATGTATATTATTCAGCCCTTGAAGTTAGAAAAAATAAAGTTGGCAATAAATTGCTGACCTTAAACTGTTAAAGGTTGGCAATAAAAATTTGACCCAAAAAGCTAATACCATAAAACATTGAAACAAGCTTGGCGATTTTTTGCCAACTTCAAACACTTTTAGGCCAGCTTTGGCGAATGCCGATCCAAATTTTGAGGGCTGTATTATTATACAATATAGACAATTATTTAGACATAAGTTAGCTCTTTGTCTTAATACACTTTAAAACTATGTTGGTCTGTTACTAAACAAAATAAAAATTGCATAAGTAATTTGAAACAAAATGTTATTATCATGCACTTAAAACAAATTTGATAGATAATTTAGCCTTTTTTTAAAAAAATTTTAAGTTATGCTTTTTTGTTTGTTTCAAAATTTTTTAAAAATATTTTAAACTATTTTCTGTAGCATAAATTAAGGAACCGTTAAATCTTTGTTATTGCTTTTGCAAAATTAAAAACATTTCTGGGACCTGTTACAGGCCACTGAATCAACAGTTGGAATTTAGCAGAATCTAGGTTTAGTGTAATTTTATTAGTGGGTTCTTTCGAATTTGTTTTTAAAAGAGAATAATTATTTTAAAAAAGAAATATTTTTAAGAATGGTGTTTGATGCAAAGAAATAATTTATTCAGAACTTTACAACTTTTCTTTTGTGGAGGAAAGAAACAGTTATCAGGTAGATGGAAGAAAATGGACTAGTCATTAAAATATGGTGTAAGCTTTGTGCAAGGAACAAAATATTTTACAGGAACCTTTAGTCAAATGAGCAGCCATTGATTTTTTGAAAGCATTTACAGGTTGAAGTGGAGTTGTAAGAAAACATCAGGTAAAAATTACAATCGTTCGATTAATTTAAACTTGTAAATCCAGTGGAAAATTCAACTAAATTTTCCCTGAATTTACACTAATCTGGTTATTGAGGTTTAATTTACATTATTGTTATTGATATTAGTTTTTATTAGATATTATTATATATCAACTATGTGCTATTTTAAATGGTTCTTGTTGAAATTATTATAATGCCTTGCTCTTATTTGTAATTATTTGGGAATGATCCAAGTTTTAGCAACTCCTCTAACATAATAGTAGTGCTAGTGCTGTAGAGTAGTGCAGTAGAGTAGTGCTGTTGATATCAAGTAAAAAAAGATTCACCAAAACCACTAGCATAATTATAATTTAATATTAGAGCCTATACTCTATACTTTAAAGATATTTTTTAAGAAATAATTATGCTAAAAAGAAAAATATGCATTTTTAAACTATGTCTTGTTTTATATAAAAGAATTTTAAAGAAAGTAAAAAATATTATGCAGATGTTTTTTAGGTATTTTGCATTCTGCTTTTTTTTTATTCAGAGTTGTTATTCTAAAAGGCTAAAATCTATAAGTACCTTATATTACACAGCACTGCTATGCAGTTCTGTGTAATATAAGGTACCTTATATTGCTTTGTAATATAAGTACCTTATATTACACAGCTTATATTATAAGCTGTGTAATATAAGTACCTTATATTACACAGCACAGCATGCTATCGGATCTGGAGGTTTGTAAATCTTGTATACACCTTTTGTATGCTATCAGATCTGAAGATCTGTAAATCTTACATACACCTTTAGTATGTCATACAATATTTGCTCATTGGTGAATCTGCTTATGACTAACCCCTGATATATATATATATATATATTATTATTATTATTATTATTATCATTATTTTAATGTTTTGTGTTAATTTTTTTTAGTACCAATGGATGCCATTTTTGATTGCTTCTTTGGCAATTTTGTATTATATTCCTTATATTGCTTTTCGATCTGCAAACACTGATATGATTAGTTTAAGAAGTTCCATAAAAGCAGCAGATATTGATGCTGAAAAAATTGCTAAGCATTACTTTAATATTCGCATGAACTCTCGTAGAACAATGACATTGAGGGTAGTTTTTAACATTCTCATTAAAGTTTTGTACATAGTGGTTAATTTGGTGGCTTTTCTGGGTGAGTCGATCTTACTTTTAAATAATTTGTTTTAATCTTATTAGAAGAAATTAAAGTAAAATAAAAATGCAGAATTAAAAAAAGTATTTTAGATGATTGTTAATCATATATTTTGTTAATAACATTAAAGGTATGGAGTTTAATAAACCCACTTTTTTTGTATTAGAAATCAGACAGTGGTTTTATGTAAAACCACTCTGACAGTGGTTTTATGTAAAACCACTCTGACAGTGGTTTTACGATTATACTATGTATTTTCAAAATTAATATAAATTTTTTTAATTTAAAGTAATAAGTTTTTCAACATTTTTAATTTGTATTTTTTTTATTTATATACTAAAAAACTCAAGATTTCTAATATCTTAAAATGTTGTTGATTTTTTGTTCGTTGTTATTATAAATAAAAATATTTACTCCAGATCATCATTTTCTCTCTGTTATTGTAATCCATTGCTTAGGAACCAGCTCGGTAATAATATATAAAGAACAACTTTTACCTTTTAGTTTACTGATGATCTGATTTTTTTTTGTCTAATAGTTTGTTGTTTTTTTTTAATTGTTTTTTTTATATAGTACTTTAAATATTTTGTACTTCATCATTTTGTTATCACTAGACATAAATTTAATAACATTAATATATTTATCTTATTAATCTTAATAACTGCATTTTAATAAGTGCATTTTAGTGGTAAAGTATAATCAAATTATAAAGTAACTTGCTTTCAACTTAAAGTAACTTCTTTCTAACTAAAAGTAACTTGAATTTTAATAAGTTTATTTATTATTTTAGTATAATTTTTTTTGCAACAATTCAGGACTTGATAACTTATTAAACGGTGAATACGTTGGATATGGTAGCAAGTGGTTAAAGTGGTCACAGCTTGAAAATTCTGTTGCTTATGATTACATGGGAATGCGTGACCATCCTAAACCAGGTTTGAAAGATGGTTACAATTTTATTTATGCTCAGATAATTTTTTTTATTTATTCTTTTGTTGTTTTTGTATAATAATAAATTTTTTAATTCATTAAAATAATAAAAATTAATAAATTAATATAAATTATAATATACAATAAAATTATTGATAATCAACACCGTTATCATTGCTTTGTATTTAAATTCCTCAGGTAATGTTCTTCTTCCACCATTTGGGTATTGTGAGATGTATGAGTCATCCAAAGACATAAAACATAGCTCTGCAAATAAACATAAGTTTTTATGTGAATTGTCGCAAAATATTCTTTACCAATATTGTCTTGTTGTCTTATGGTTTGCTATTGTGTTAGGAATTATTTTTTCAGTGTTGGGTTTGTTGTTTATACTTACCCACTATGCGTTTGGTCTTTTTGGTGTCAAGTAAGCTTTATAGTAATGTTTATATAAATTTTAATTTACAATGTACATCATTTTAAAAACTTTTTAAATATTTTTAATGATACATATGATCCGACTAATAACGCTATTTTATAAAACGTTTTTTTTTTAGAACACGTGGTCCAACTGGCAACAAGCTTTTTAAAGCGCTTTCTTTCAGAGAGCTGGAGTATTTGGAATTCCTAAGGAAAAAAAACATCATTTTGTATGGAGAAGTACTAGAAAAGTTGAAAGACAACATTATTGGACCGAATGCTCCATCTTTAGATGATGAATATTCTCGACGACCTAATGATACCTTACCATTATACCCTTCTTTACCGCCTAAATCAGATTTGTATGACGAAAAAGGTGTACGATATTAATTTAGTAACTTGATATTCTACAGAAGGTAAAATTGACATTTTTAAAGAACTTTTAGTGAGAATTTATATGGGTTTGAGGTCTGGGTTTTTATCCTCCTTTTGAGAATTTATTTGACCATTTGTAGTTCTTTTTTTTTGAAATTTTTGTTGCTGCATGAAGTTTTTGTGCATTTATTTTATCGGTTTAAAAGAATTTTCATCAAACAACATTTTTGTCATTGATAAAGTAATATATAGAGAAGCAACTTTAAAAATGTATTTTTTTATTTAGTCCTTTTAAACTTCAGATATTAATACTTGATTTTTTTAATATAGAAAAGGTTCATCTATTATTTAACCAAATTTAGTTTTATAATGCAGCTTGAAATTGAAAACGGAAAGTTAAAGTTTATAATTTTAACTTTCCGTAATTATAACTATAATTTATAAATGTAACATAATTTGACTAACTCGAAGTACAATCTCACATCATAATGCTTTTGCAAAAAATCAAAAATAAAGTATATAATTAAAAACAAAATACTTAATTAGAAAAGCTTTAAAAGATATTTAATATAACAACTGAAAACCGTTTATTCTTATAAAACCTAATAAAATTTTATTTATCTTCAGTTAGCACAAAACATATTCTAATCGTCTCAAAAACGTAATTAATTCACGGGTAGGGCATAGTCGGATCCAAATACCCGGGCACCCCTGTCCTAACTTTAAGATCCGGACCCGAATCTATTTTGTTCGGATATTCGGTTCCCAAGTATTTTTACAAAATACTATCTTTTATAATGTTAAATCCGCGTACAACAGCTTCTCAATCTGTTAACACTTAAAAGCGTTATTTTATATCAAAGCAATTTTTAAAAAGCTAATTTTAAAATAACTTTTCAAGAATTTTTCAAGCAATACTCTCGTTTGGCAGCATTTCTTAAAGTGTAAAAAAAATAAACGATACTGCTAAATGCAAAACCTGTAACGTCATTGTAACAGTAAAAGGAGGTTTTAGTAGTGTGATGCGAAAGCATTTAAAGATAAAACATGAAATAGAATTGCCATTATTACCTACTACAAAAGTAGTTCAAAGTTCATCCCAAAAAGATATCAGAAATTTTGTACAAACAAAAGATACCATTGCCACTATATTAACAGATCTCATCGCGATTGATGGACTTTTATTTAATACTGTTGCTAAAAGTAAGAGATTACGAGAATTTGCTTTAGCCAAAGGACACAAAATACCTTCAAGTTCAGTTTTTATTAGAAATATTTTACTGGCTCATGCCAAAGATATGAAGACTCAATTGGCGTCAGAATTATAAGAAATGAAAGCTAACAACATAAGATATAGCTTATCTGTTGATGAATACACTTCAATTAAAACGCATCGTTACATGAACATTAATGTGCACACAAATGGAAGCCTTTTTAATCTTTGCCTTGTATGTGTTGTTGGCAGTATGCTGTCTGAAAAAGCGGTTGACATAGTGAGTGAAAGGTTGAGAGAATTTAAACTAGATTTTTATTATGATATTGTTAGTACAAATACAGACGTTATCTCTAATCTGTTATGCTTAAATTTGAACATTTAATCAAGCCGCTACATCACTTCTGCTATGCCCATGCAATCCATTTGGCAGTAGGGGATGTACTTTATGTAAAACCAGCAGAAATTTTGGACCAGAACAATATTATTGATGATGATAATAATAATGGTAATGAAGATGACAGTGAAGAGCTTAATCCAAGTAAAGATCTAGGCTACATTAAATTTGAAAATAGTTCACAAGAACCTGTTGTTGTCAAAAATTATTTTTCAATTTTAAAAAAAGTTCGCACAATAATAAAATTGTTGAAAAATCACTTGTAAAAAGTGATGATATAATGCAGAAGCATGTAAAATCAGAATTCGGAGATAAACTTAAACCTATTTTAGACTGCAAGACACGTTGGAACTCATTATTTGATATGATTGATCGTTTTATCAAGTTAAGCAAATGCTTAAAGCATTTGCTTAACTTGATGGCTCTTATCGAAGTGCAGTCTCCAATAACAATATCGGGTACAGAGATGCAAATTCTTAAAGATTTAGCTAATGCTTTAAAACCTGTAAAATTAGTAGCCGAAGCACTTTACCGTCGAGACTCAAATTTGCTTACTGCAGAAAAATTCTTTAATTTTGTTTTAAATCAACTACAATCATATGATTCTGACATAAGCAAGGACTTATATAAAGCATAAAAAACAAGAATTTTAAGCATGAGAAATACTACTTTGATTCACCTTATGAAATATTTAAACAAACCTAGTTTTTTATTATCTGGTACTTTAGATGCCTTTGGAGTAAAGCTCAAAAAGTTATATTGTTAGCTAAAGACCTTTTACTAAGACTTTTACCTCAAAGAGTTGAAGAAGAATGTACCGAAGATAGTGAAGTTGATTTTGAAAAAAAAGTAGAAGAAAATTTTGATATCAAAAAACAGTTAAAAAAAGCTGTACAAAGTGAGTTAAAACAAGATTTCATTAATGAAGATATCAACATAAACTTTCTCAATAAAGAGTTTTCTGTCTTTGATTCAACAAAAAAAACGTACTTCAAATTTAGAGACTTTATTTCAATGTTTAAAAACTATTCAACCAACGTCTGCTGAGAGTGAAAGAGCTTTAAGTGCGTGTGGATTGTTTGTAACAAAACTTAGGAGTAGCTTAAATGATAACACTATTGATACCTTATGCTTCTTAAAAAATTACTATAAAAATAATAGAAGTGATAAAAATTAAAAATAAAATTGCTAATATGAAAAGCTACAAAGGATTTATTTCATACATTTCTTAAAATTAATAAAATCTCTTTGTGTACAATAGTTTTTTGCTTTGTTTTTATGATATGTTGGATCCGGATTTGGATCCGGATCCAAATCCGGAATATCCGGGTAGGATCCAGAACCGGATCCTAATTATTTTGCCAGATCCGATATGCCCTATTCACGGGTACGCTGTAGGTAACCTAACATTATCTTATTTTTCATTTTGTCTTTTACGTCATAAAAAATTCAATTTTATTTTAAGTATTGAATCTAATAAATTTATGAAAATAATTGAACTTATAACATAGCGATTTTATTATAAAATATCGCGTTCTGAATATCACAGCTTTGTAGCTATCGATATTACTACGATATATCGCTGATGGAACGTTAAATATTTATAAAATCAACTTACGTCAAATTTTAGTCTTTGTTTTTATCTATTGTTCTATGTACAGAAGTAAGTTGGGATTGTCACCAAAAATATTTATTCGATTTATCGCTAGTTAGAGCATTAAATATTTATAAAATCAATTTACATCAAATTTTAGTCTTTATATTTATCTGTTGTTCTATGTATAGAATAAGATTGTTATCATGATTGTGATCATGATCATCTTAAAACTGTTAATAAATCTCAAACGTTCCAGGTCATGACCATGTGTGAAGGCGGTACTGCTTTTACGTTTCCTCAATTTTATTGCACCTGAATATGAGACAGCATTGGCGAATTTGTCAGGATTGATGACACACGCTGCAAAATGCTTAATGACGTAGAGAAACAAATGCAGGAGCGAAGAATGTGCGCTACATTGCTCCTGGACAATGTTTGCGACAGCTATGGTGGACAAGAGATGTTCAATGACAATTATAAATCAAAAACTGTAGTCAATAAATCAAAATAAATCACAGAATCCTCAGTAAAATTCATCAATGTAATGAATCAGCGGTTGTTACTATTGAGGTTGACGGTATCCAACTACGAAACAAAGTTATTTTTGTATTAATATGATGATGAAGGAATTAGTTCCATTAAATTGCTATAAGGGTTTTTTTATTTCCCCGTCTGGAATGGCAAAGTTTGGGTTCAACTAGTGTGTAATAGCTCTAAAACGAAGGTAATGTTAATAAAATTGAAATTAAAAAACAAGATTATGAAGCAATATTTAATCGTGTTGAAAGAAAAAGTTAACTGGAAACGATGAGATGGAAAAGACCGCGACCATTTATTTAACAAAGTTGCCTAATACGCATTAGTTTGTGCCGAGCAGCAACAGCAAAGTTATGATTTGGTAGTTTTTGCCTTGTCGTCCATGCTTGGAAAAAATATGCCTCTGGATCAAACGTAGCACATATTTCATCCAAGCAGGCCATAAATGCGAAAGCGAAGACAGCATCTTGATGACAATCATGGGCAGTGTTCTTTGCACGGATCAACTTAACAGGCACCGTCTTAATGTGTCGCTTGCCTTCAAGTGACGATGGTTTTCTAGACAAGAGCCGCAAATACGTTGCTGAATGTGACAAGCGGTATCCTTGTGCAAGCAGTGATTTTCGCTTGTCATCTAATGTTTTTCACAACCTCAACGTTTCGTAACAACAACTACGGTAACTACTGGTCTACCAACCGTATCGCGTTTGAACTTTCAGAGCTTTAACTTCAGATTTGGCATTTCATAAGTTATTTCCTGCAGAGTGATTCATTTTGCTACGACACTTGCGTTGACAATGAACTTCACCTTCTAACTTTTTCAGCTGATTCTTTTTTTTTTAATATCCATTTTTGACTGTATTTATTTTAAACTTCAGATCTTCAGTCATCAATCCAGATCTCGAATCCAATATAAAGCTAAAAGTTGTTCGTTCAGTTGTGAGATGTCTGAAGTTAAATTTTTTTTGTTTTGGCGCTTCTGCTTTGGGCTTAACTATTTCTACTGTCATTTCAGAACTGGTTTCGACACGTTCGTTAGCAACAGTAACAGTAGTGGATGATTTGTCTGTTTATTGTTGCCTTAAAGTCTCCACAACTATATCTGTAATTGTTGTTTCAGTTTTGCTGCTAGAATTAGTAGACATTGAATGTTTAGGGATACTGGAAACAAACCAAAATGATATTCGTTTTAGGGCCGACGACACGGGTTTTGAAGTGGAATAGGGGGCCCCCTGGCCCCCAAGTGTTGTTGGCCCAACGTTGACTCTGCTGTTGCAACGACTTTCTCCTAATTTCATTAATTACTTATATTACTTGTATGTTATGTCATCACTTTTAATTGCAAACGATTTGCTTCCTTCTGCTGGACTGATTTCAAACTCTGAGGTATAGATTTGCACACGGCAACACACGATCGGTTGTATCCATCAGTGTTACCCATTTTCTTAAAAATAAATTGATTTGCTTTTTTAAATATTTCTTTCTTGATGTAAACAACTTTAATTGTCTATATTGTTTTATAAACTTCTGCATTACGAAGGTTTTATTTCGAAAAAGTTCAGTTTTCGAATTAAAATTTCGTAAGATTAAATCTACAATTTAAAACAATTAAAACAATGTTTTAATTATTTGTGAACAATGTTAATAATAATAAAAAAATTATTAAAACAATGTTTTAATAATTTTTTTAAGTGTGGTATTAATCTTATAAAAATTTTAATCATTAGGATGTTTAATTTTTTAATGGTAACTTATTTTTGTTCTTTTTTCCATTCACGCTTGCAAACGTATTCACTTTTTTTTAAAAGGTTGCTGAATACAAGGTTGTTAAAATATTATTTAATGTGCACGCACATTAAATAACATTTTATGATCCACGTTATGGATTCAATTGATGTTATATTACCCAAAGTAAGAGCTGCTTCGAACCGTGTATGCGTAGATGATTATGTTGGTGCTGTGTTTCGAAATCAAGCTACAAAAGTTCCGTTGGTGTGTTATAATTGCAAAAAGTTAAACCATATTGCAAAAAACTGTTCCCTTGTAAAAACCTGGCTCCAAAGAATATTTTTTGATGTTTTAAATGTTTTAAAGTGGGGATGAAAGTCACGTGGCTGCAAAATGCCTAAAGACGTAGAGAATGGAGGAGCGAAGAATGTGCGCTACATTGTTCCTGGACAATGTTTGCGACAGCTATGGTGGACAAGAGATGTTCAATGACAATTATAAATCAAAAACTGTAGTCAATAAATCAAAATAAACCACAGAATCCTCAGTAAAATTCATCAATGTAATGAATCAGCGGTTGTTACTATTGAGGTTGACGGTATCCAACTACGAAACAAAGTTATTTTTGTATTAATATGATGATGATGGAATTAGTTCCATTAAATTGCTATAAGGGTTTTTTTATTTCCCCGTCTGGAATGGCAAAGTTTGGGTTCAACTAGTGTGTAATAGCTCTAAAACGAAGGTAATGTTAATAAAATTGAAATTAAAAAACAAGATTATGAAGCAATATTTAATCGTGTTGAAAGAAAAAGTTAACTGGAAACGATGAGATGGAAAAGACCGCGACCAATTATTTAACAAAGTTGCCTAATACGTCATACCAAAATATGCAAGAGCAGAATATGAAAACGAGCTACAAGATTAGATCAATCGAAAATGGTTAATTGAGTATGACAAAAATAAGATGGTTTTTATCCAATAAAATAAAGATTATAAAGTCAGACCCGTTTTGAACTAGAGAGAAGCTGACAGTTTTATTGAGACGTATACAAGAGATAAAGATGTGTGTGTTGAGAAGCTGAGGAAATAGAGAAGAATGGGAAACAAACCAGCAATTATTGATTTACGTAAGGCTTATCTTAGTTAATAACTGAGCAATTTCTTTTGCCATTCCAAACAGTGGTATTTTGAAACAAAAATATTGTTTGACTCAACTTGGTTTTGGATTGAATGTTGCGCCAATAATTATGTAATCTTTTTTGAGTGCCATTATTGATTAAGACGAATTGGTGAAGAAGGAAGCATCCGCTTACGTGGACAATGATTGTTGAATAAATTGACAGAGGCTGAGCATTTGAATAATTCCGTTGGAGTAGTAGTTGCAGAAGCTGAATCCATTTCTAGCATGGAAATGGATTCAGTCTCTGTAATAAGAGAACCACACACTTTGGAGTAAATCAAACGTTAAACTTTGTTTGTAAATTAATTCCAATTGCTACCGAAAATGAAGATCGAGCTGCGTCTAAAACTTGCAAACTATGTCAGTCAATAGATTCTGCATCTGTACAATAAGTGAAAGAAAAATTGAGCACTAAATAAAATAGGGAAAGAGTGGCCTTGAAATCACGCATTTTGGTAAAGAAATATGCTGCTTATTATCCCAAAAGAAATGGAGTTGTGGAAAGAAACCATTGTACAATTAAGAGAATTGTAGAAAAATAGAAAATGTGAATGCCGGAAGCAGTATATTGGTACAATGTTTTCAATGCCAATAAAAACAGTGCAAGTATCATATTGACGTGAAAGGATTGAGAAATGACAATCTTCCTGCAAAAGCTGCCATAAACGAAACGTTTAAAAATGGTGATAACTTATGGTTGAAACCATCAAATGTAAAGTGCCATACAAGTGGTAGCCTGCAAAACAAACTGGAAACATTTGAAAACAAGTTGTAGAAATTAATGGCGTTCCGCGTCACGTAAAGCATTTCCGATCTCGAAGTTATACTCAAACATTATTCGATATGTTGAGCAAAGTAAAAGTGTGTTGGAGACAAGACAAGAAGACGTACTACAAACAAACGGTGAAGCTTAAAATGGATTCTAAAAAACAGAAATGCCTTTGCCATAAAGTACTCAAAAACGGCGCATGCCCCAAAAATACGACGGTTGTTATTCGTATGATCCTTAAGGACCGAGGAAGAGAGTAAATTTGGTGTAGAAAGTTCAAGAGCATTCTATGGCAATGACGTGTTTCTTTTTATTAATAGTTCTTTATATTTTAATTGTAATTATGTATTAGGCGGTCCATTTTTAGGGATATTTTATATAAATTTATGTAAAACCTTTGTAAAGATGAGTGGAATTTAGGTATTAAAAAAAAAATTTTGGAAAGAAAAGAAGTTTTGTTTAAAGCGAGAAAACTACACTTACATTCATACATAAATATATTAATATATATCCTTATATAGAAGTCGAAAGAGACTAATGGTAAAAAAAAAGACTCTTTCAACGCTTTTTTTTTTTAACATTTAAGCAACATAAACAATTAAGCGATATTTTAATGTCATTTAAAAGTTAAAACAATTAATGCGGAAATATATAAAATTTTATTGTTTTTTAAAAAACCGCAATAATAATGGCTAAAAAGATTTTTTAATTAATGGTGCTTTTCTTTCTTTTTTTTTTTTGTATTGTTTTATACTATTTTTAAAACATGCGCGTAGTGTTATCTTATAGTCCGCAGCTACTAGGAAGTGCTACTACATCAACTATCTTATAGCCTGCTGCTACAAGGAAGCGCCGCTACATCAACTGAGGGTTTGGTTTGAGCAAGCAATCTATTATTAAAAAAAAAACTTTATTTAAGTTTAAAAAATTTTTCTGGTCTGGTTTAATAACGTTCGATTTAAAACAACAGTTTATGAAACAAACTTTTCGACTACCATGCAGGACTACAAAGAAAAGAAAAAAATATATAGAATACTCAGCCTTTAACTATGATATACATAAACATGAATTATAATTTTTTTATGAAATATGAACAATGTTTTTTTTAGGAAGTTCAACAAATACTTATCAAAAATTGTCTCAAATCATTAACATGTTGAGAAGTTTGTTTAATGCTCTGTCAGAGTTTTTGACGACAAGATGTTTACAATGATCTGAATCAGGTACATTTTATTTTATTAAGTCATCGAATTACAAAAATATTTATTAATATTTTATTATAGATACAGTTTTTGTTGAATAAAAGATAAAAATCAAATGAAATACTTTGGTTGGAATTTTCTATTGGCCCCTGTCAAAATACTACTGCAGTAATGTAGTATTTTGATTATTGAAGCGCTTTTTAATGAAGTAACAACTTCTAAGATGATGTAGTATTAATTGCATGCAATTAAAGAAGTTAAGTATATTCGACATAGCTCTAATTAGGAAATGTGATGAATACTCATTAGAAATCAGCAGGAATATTATAATTATCCATATTTTATCTTTTTCATATTTTCATACACTTATATTTTCAACTTTTAGATTTTTTTCTGAAAAATTACGATTTTATAGCTATTGAAAAATAATAATAAAAAGTTTTTCACCATTATAAAATTATGGTAAGTTAAATAGGTTTTTCTTATTGTAAAATAATATAAGTTATTAAGTTGTCGAATTACATTAATGATTTTATAAATTCCATTATAGTTATAGTTATAGTCAAATAAAAGCTGAATACAAATGGGTGGAACTTTTACATTGGCACTTCGAAATTGTTAAATAACTGACCATCGTTTCTATTTTTTTTTTAAATGCTCTAGTTAAACAATCTAACACATTTATTTGTTATTTTTATAGTTGTTTTATAATTAAGCGTCTCTATTACTTAGGCATCATGTTAATTTAGTTATAACGAGAGCCATTTGTTAGTTAAAAAAATCACATTGTTACTGAATATAAATAATAACTCTACAATGTTCCTATTGCTTCATACTAAGTTTTAAACCTAAACTTTGAGATCAAGTCAAAACTATTCTAGTACTCAAAAACGGCACGGGTTATCGTTATCCGATCTCAATAATATTTAATATTTAAGTTTTTTTTTAGTCTTTTTAAGGGCGGCATAGTATGAACATGTTTTGCTGAGTTACTTTTTTAGAAGAATTTTTTTTTTGAGTACTAGAATAGTTTAACTTTAATTCTGCAAGAAAATCTTTTTTGTAAATTTCGTTTATAACAAATTTATTGTTGTTCAAAACTTCCTTGTTGTTTGTGCATCTGGTATATATAGAAGGAAGGCTGGCGTTTTTTTCTCATATATTCAAACTTCTACAAAAACCTTTTTTCGTGCTACTCAGTGTAGTTAAGGCACTTTTAAAATGTTATAGCGTCTGTATGATATTTTGTTGACTACGACATAAGTAAATGCTCTGGTCTGTGAATTATGAAAAGACAAAAAATATTAAAATGATAAATTTTGCGGTATCATAAAATATAAATGTTTGTAGCGAAAAAACCCAGACCAAAGATTCTTTTTTTTTTAAAAAAATTATCTTAAAATCACAATTGCTCGTCCAAATTTGAAGAAGATTTTATGTTAATACGTTTTTTAGGTTATATTTTAACAATATGATCTGTTCTGATTGTTTATTGTCAATTTTTCATAATTATAAGCTCTTTCTTGGTCGGAATTCTAGTATTTTTTGTGAAAATTGATAGGAATATTGTGTTTTGACAACTATAAATAGGTAATATACGTCAGAACCGATTAAAACTAGGATCAGTAGTAAATTAACTTTTTCAGAAGATTTTAACAAAATTCATGATAATGTCAATAAGCGGAATTAATCTAAAGACTCCAAAATAGTGTGCTTTAGATTCACTATTACATGTAGTAAAAAGGTTTTAAAAATTATATAAAAAAAAGAAAAGTTTTTTAAAATATTATAAAAAATAAATAATAACATTTAAAGATCATGTTTGAAAATAATATGCTGACAAAACCATGCTAATTCCAAACAAAAGTATTCAAATAATTTGTAAATTGCCTTAACTACACCGAGTATCTGCTAAATCTCATTAAAAAAAAGCTCGCCAGACACCCTACTAACTTACCGAACTGGGTACCTATTTTTGAGTTCTTGAGATCCGCCATACATCCGGGCATTTAGGGAAGTGCATATAATGAAATATTTTTCCATTCTTAAAAATGTGTTAACGGAAAACAACCTACTTCAGAAACCGCACAACATTTGGAATATGGATGAGACTGGGATGCAGTTTGATTATCAGCCTGGAAAAATAGTTGCTAAAAAAAGAGTTAAGCATCTACAATGTCGTCAATCATGTAACCGGAAAACAATCAGAGTAATAGCTCGTGTCAATGCAATGGGTAACTCTTTGCAACTCTTATCTAAAGTTAAATTTTACGGTTTTCACAGAGCTTTTCCCCGAAATGGGAAACGGGACCGTGTATTTTACATATTTTCTAATATTTATAAATATAAATGAATTTGTTCATTTTTACAGTGTAAAAAAGCTCTTTTTTAACTAAAATTAATTTTTATTGTTTTTACAGAACTTTGATTGTTCTTTGCCCATTTGCACTGAATGGGAAAAAAAGCCCTAAAAATTTTACGTATTTTCTTTTTGGTATATATAATGTAAATGAATTTGTCCACTCTGACAGTTTGAAAAAGCTCTTTTTCTTTATCTAAAGTTAATTCTTATGGTTTTAACAAACCTTTTATAGCTTTTGATCCAACTGCCCCAAATTGGGGCAAACGAGCAGTGGTATCTATACCTAAGGGCCCCGAATATGAGAATGATAATTTGTAGAAATTAATGCTTTGGTTTTTTAATAAGAAAGAAAACAATAAAAAAAAATTTTGCATAAGAACTTCATTAAAACTCTTTCTTATTGATGGCATTTTAAAAATAAATTTATTATCAAAGTTGGATGCCATAAATCCTCAACTCAACAAATCTTGACAAAAACTCAACAAGTCTTGACGCAAAATAGGCCTTATTAAACCCAACATAAATTGTCATTGCGAAACAGTTATTCAAATTTAAAAAACGAACTCATTCTGAAAACGTCTTTATTATCCGCGTACATTGGTATTAGTTATAGCCAGAGATAAAGGTAATAGTAAAATTGTGTGAAGTGCCTACTTTTAAAAAACGTACGTTTTTTAAAAGAAAAAAAATCAATTATAAATTAATTTAAAAGAAAAAAAACCAATAAATTATAGACGCCCTTCTAACGCCCCGCATACGTTTTTTATGTATCCTCATTATATACACATACCTTTATTTATATATATATATATATATATATATATATATATATATATATATATATATATATATATATATATATATATATATATATATATATATATATATATATATGTATATATATATATATATGTATATATATATATATATATATATATATATATATATATATATATATATATATATATATATATATATATATATATATATATATATATATATATATATATATATATATATATATATATATATATATATATATATATATATATATATATATATATATATATATATATATATATATATATATATATATATATATAGTATATACATAAAATGGGTGAAATGTAAGAAGCAAGCTTGAGTAAAGTTCGGCTTGAACTTTGAAATCTGACTTTGTCAAGTTAGACTTCAAAAAAAAACTTGAGCAAATGCGTTAACGAAACTTAAAATTTTCAAGACCGCGCTTAAAAAAGTCAAACTTGAAAAACTCAAAAGGCGTTGATTTGAAGGCGCAATCGGAAAAAAAAACTTTGCAACCAAGTGCGACAGATTGTTTCAGAAGGGAACACCTTTTTAAATAAAGCAAATCAACTATATATTTTTAAATAATATTTCTCAGTTTTATACTTTAAAATATTATCTTACAAAAATAAATTAAAAAGTGTTACAAAAATAATAAATTTATTTTTTGTATTTTTGTTAAAGTTTAGTAGTTTATTAAAAAACACTGGATTAAAATAAACATGCTCATGCTACCTTCTATTTAGTCTAAGGCTCATATATGTTAAACACAAAGTTTTTATTATTCAATTTTCTTGTTACAATTTAAAAAAAAGTAATAAAATAAAACTCTTACAAGGCTGCAAGCAAACACTAATTACATTTGGAGTAACACAAATTTATTAAAAAATATGACAATAGTTTTTAATACCAGGACGAATATAATATTTATAGTGATAGAGAACAAAATCAGTAGAAGAAAGTGGTTAATACAAGTTAGGTTTCATTTAATGTACGACAGAACCTATTTTTGTTACAACGGTTAACAAGTCACCAATACAACGATAGGGACAAAATCTGTATAGTTTAGAGGCGGATCCAGTATTTTATGGTCATTGAGATTATGTGTTTAAACTTATGTCAAATAATAATGCTTTGAAAAAATTGCCCCTCAGTTTGACCTGACTTGTGTCATTGAAGTGACAGAAAAAGTGTGGCCATTTTGTCAATATATAAAAGAAAAAGTTTTTTGCATTTGTTAACTTTGTTATATAAACAATTAATTTCGGCTAAATAAACCTATTTATTTTTTGAATTTTAGTAAAAGAGAGGAAAAGAAAACTGGTGAAACTGGCCTAAATAAACTCGAATATCCTAACAAGAGACAACGTTTTGCAAATATTGCTACAAAATCATTTAATTCTATTTTTAAATTTTATGGGGATAATGCAATTTTAGAATTTAAATTATTTTCAAAAAACTTAAAAATTATAAATACATTTTTTGGGTAGAACTAATGATATAGAACAAACTTAACTTTCTTTCTTGCTTATTACATATCGCATTTTACAATATCAATATTATTATATAACAAATGACCAAATGAGTCTCAGATTTCATATTTGAAGTAAGGTCTTCTGATATTATCAGAAACTTGAGGTACCAGAAAAGCTAAAAAGATAAGAAAAGTATTAAGACAGTAAAATAAAAATTTCCAAAAAATATTGACGATGTTACATAATAATACACCAATTTTAATAAACGCAATTATAAGGATTATTTTATAAAAGCATTCCTATGTTTTAAATGTTTTTCTTATTTCCAAGATAATACTTTTGTTTTTCATATTGAGTTCTTCATTTCTTTTATCCATAAAAAAGATTTTCTTTGTTGATACTTTTTGATTATTATTGTTTTTATTCTTTGATAAGTTAAGTATTTATAAAAAGAATCGAGTCACTCTTTTAATTTCTTCTACAAAACCTTTCTTTGATTCTTTGGAACCATTTTCCTCTTTATAATTTTACATTTAATCGTTTACCTAAAGATCATTTTGTTAAAAGGCAATTTTGTTAGTAAAGCAAGATACAATATCTATAAATATTTTTTGGTTTTGTTTGTAAAGGGATATTGAAAACAAGTTCCCAGTGCTGATAATATGGGGTGTTGTCCCCTATAACATGAGCCCACAGATGAGCTTCTAAAATTTCTTTAATGGCTGAGTTGGTAAAATCTCTTGATCCGTGAACACATCTAGTTCATTGAATAGAAGCAGACAAAATTTCTTTTGAAGGACCTCTAATTATTTGGCAGTTCCAAGAAAAATATCCTTTTCTGTTTTGATTCAATTCTGCATTTTCTCCCTCAGGACTTATTTTAGGATATGCTCCACCTCTTGTTCAAAAATATCCTGAAAATCGTCAATGTTCGTAAAATCTAAAAAATTAAAAAATACTGTTAATATATAAATAAAACTTTAAATTCATAAAAAAGAAACAATAGCTGATACCCTCTAGAGTACTTCACACACACACATGTATATATATACATACATAATTATATATCAAATAATTTTGTAAATATAACCTATACTATATATACTATATATATGTATATCAAGGAGTAAACTAGCTCTGTGTGGTCCCGTCAAACGCGGTGTTCCTAAACGCTCATAAAATCAAATTTCTCAATTTAAAGTTAATAAAAATTCCATTCTCCAATTAAAGTTTGCTAAATTAAAGTTTAATAATAGTTCTAAAAATTGTTGAAAATTAATGATTATTAAATACTAATAAAAAAACAGCATAAGAAATTCTCATTTATTAATTGTGTGAAACTTGAAATAAAAGCACCGTTATTGGTATAACTTTTTTTTTTTTTTTTTTTTTTTAACATCTTCGCTTCCAACAAGGCCGCAAGCAACCACTAATTAGATGAAGGTTGTAGAGCAAGATAACGATTGACAGACAACTTAAATGATTGCAAATTATATGAATCAGGAAGCGAATTCCAAAGAACTGATGTTCGAGGAAAAAAACTAAACGAATAGGAGTTTTTGGAGCACTTAGGGACAGTAAAAGAAAAAGGATGAGACTTAATTGAATGACGAGTAACACGAGAATGAATTTTAGTAGATGGCACAAGAGACGCTAGCTCTTTTAAGCAGTGCACATAATAGTATTTGTAGAAAAAAGAAAGAGAAGCAACATTACGGCGATGTGACAAAGGTTGAAGGTTGGCTGCAAGAGCAGGGCCAACTATGTTTACAATGCATTTTTGCACCTTTTCTAAAAGAGAAAGGGCATTATTAGAAGATCCGTCCCAGATATGGCAACAGTATTCCATACAAAGCCGGATTTGAGATTTGTAGAGATAGAGAATAGAATCTAGAGTAAGAAAGTGTCAAGCTCGATAAAGAGAAGCAACTTTAGCAGATGCTAATTTTGAAACGGATTTAATATAAGGTTTCCAAGAAAGATCAGAAGTGAGAGTTAATCCTAGAAGATGAAGGATAGGAGACTCATCAAGTACATTACAATTCATAATTATAGGAAGGTCTAAACTATTGCGATAACGATTGGCCAAAAAAAAATTGAGTTTTATCTGAATTAAAGTTCACCAGCCACTGTGAGCCCCATGCTGTAGCAGAAGTGAGATCCTTTTCAAACTCAGATGCCCCTGCAAGCAATCAGTAGAAGTTGGCTTCTTATCGTGACAAGAATAAATGGATTTTTTCTTTGACGGACGAATTGTTTGGCGTATTTTTTATATATAGCTTTACTTTTATCTGTTTTTAGTTTTAGGAATTTAATATACAATTTTTGTTTGATTTTGGATGATTTTCTTAACCCTTTAGTAATCCATGAGGATTTTATACTTTTTAATTTACAATGTATTTTGAATTTTGGAAAATTAACATCATATATATCAAAAAAAGTTTAAAAAAATTTGTTATAAGCTAGGTTAGCATCATCTATATTGGAAATAAGCCCCCAATGAAGAAGAGACAATTGCTCTTTAAATGTTTCCAAATTCTTTTCATTAAAAATACGTTTAACAAAAACTTGATTTGTATTTGGTGACGCTTCCATTTTAGTATTAATGGAAATGAAAGCAGGGAAGTGATCAGAAATGTCACTTTTAATTATGCCTTTTTTAAGAGATTCGTTAAATAAATCAGTTGTTATTATATTATCAATCAGGGAAGATGTTGATTGAGTTATTCTGGTCGGTTTGGTGATTAGCGGAACCGCACCATTTTTAAAAATGTCATTATAAAAACTTTTAATGTTGGGTTTTACGTTGGTGATATTCGAAGCAACATAAATTTAAATCACCTATTAAGTAGTTAAATTTCTTTTCATGATTCGTTTTTTAATTATATCATAATGTAAATATGAACTAAAACTTTCAATTACACCAGATGGTGGGCAATAACAACAACTAATTATAATATTTTTAGCTTTTTTTAAAATTAATTCATTTGATAAAACCTCTTTATTGCTATCAGAGATACTCATGTCAAGCCTGGTAATTCCTTTACGTAAATAATCACGCCGCCACCATGTTTATTGGTTTTACGCGCTAATGAAATCAATTTATATTTAGGCAAGTTAAAATTAGAAATATAATAAACGTCATCAGAATCACACCAAGTTTCTGTTAAGCAAATTACGCTAAAAATGTTAAAAGTTTCATCAATTAAATTACGAAAATCTTCAAAGTTTTTTTTTCAAACTTTTTATATTTATATGAATCACATTCACCTTATCCGGTTCAGGAAATTTTTCTAATTCATGGACATACAAATAACTGCGCTTGTTTTTTTAAAGCACCAGCTCCACTAAAATAATTTAGGTTAGGGTCATTATTGCTGTCCAGTAAAAAATCATTAGTTTGAAATAACACGGCTGTTTCACTCAATATAAAAGCGAGCCTGACGTCACGAGTTTATCAAAAAAAAAAGTATTTCCGCATAAAAAGTATAAAAATTCATTAACTTTAAAATAATAGTATTTTTTTTCTATAAATGCTTTCATCTTCAAATAAAAAAAATATAAAAGATCTATCTTTCCTTGTTAAATAAACATTTACATTAAACGGAATAAAAATGAAAGCTGTAAAAATATTGTTAATAATTTGGCATCACTTTTCTGATTTTTGCGATTTTTACGCAAAACCTGTCTTAGGCCAACTAAGATTTGATAACATAGCTACATGGTCGATGGTTGAAATTTAGAACAGTTATTAATGAATGTCTGTTCTATCTAGATTTCCACAGACTTTGCAAGTTTTTATATAGAAAGTTAGTTTTTAATGCATTTATATTTTTGTTTTTATTCGTTTTGAATAAAAAACATAACATTTTTGAAAAGTCTGTGGATTTAGTAATACTTCAACCTTATATGAATAAGAAAATCAAAAAATTATTTTCTGTACCTCTAGCTATGTTATCAAATATGTTTTCAAACTTGGCATGTTTAGCGACATTTTTTTTAGTTTTTTTTGCATAAATTCTTGTTTACATTTTAAAGCGGTGACGCAAACTCGGATCGTTACGTCCCCAACGATTATCGGATGCATTTTAAGAAAACAAACAAAACAAACGAGACACATTTTATAGAATAAATAACAAAGTTTCGCGGATTAATTTCTCTTGGATATTTGACTAATTTCAGATAAGTTGATTAATCCGATTTTATCTAGTGCATCTATTTGTCAATATTATTCTATTTAAGTTGTTTGTATTATAATTTTATTACTATATCAATAAAGATTATAAAGCAAAGTTTCGTGGATTATTTCCTCGTGGATATTCGACTAATCTCAGATAAGTTGCTTAATTCTTTTATTTTTAGTGTATTTATTTGTAAATATTATTTTATTTAATTTCTTTTATTATATTATTATTATAATATCATTATCATTATTTATGTGATGTATGCAACTGAGAGGGAAATTTTGAAACTGTACATCGGTTGGGAAGATGGTTGGGAAAATGAGTATAACTTTAATTTTGTAAAGCGAGTAATTGACACTAGTAAGATCACTAACAATGTGATTTCAATTTTATTAACAGTTTTTCATCCAAAAGCGTTGTTTACTTTTTTAAGTTTTCTTTTGCCAATTGAGTTTAATATGCCTAATATTGATGTGTTAAATAAAATGTGCCGAAAAATAAAACAAAGAAAAAAAGATTCTAAAAAGTATTTTGAAGCTTCAAAAAACGAAGCATTTTTTAAAATGCAACTGTCTCCAGCTCCACAAACAAAAAAACAAAAAAAATCAGCAGATGCAGATAATTTTTATATTTTAAATAGGAATAAGGAACTAAGTAGTCAAGTTGAACAATTAATTTCTAAAGAAAAAAATAATGTGGAGCAAATAGATAATTTAAAAATACAGGTATCAAAGTTGGAAACTGAAGTTATATATTTAAATTCTAAAAACAAGGCTCTCAACGCACATTGTAACTCATTAAGTTCTCAATTAGAGACTATGAGTATTAGGCTAAAACAGGAGGAGCAGTTCCAACTTTTAAAAAAAAAAAAATTAAAAACAGCACACCGTAAATTTGCATCTGCTCGTGCCAAAAATGTAAGATTGCTAAAAAAATTTAAATTTGAAAAAAAAAATGCAAAAATCAGTGATATAAACAAGAACAGTTGCCAAATTTGCAAATATTTTGCTAGCAGTGATAAGGATTTAGTTGTCGTTGATTCTTATTTAGACTATGACAACATTGGTTCCTCTGAATTATTCTGTGGGTTTAAATTAAGTAATCCACAGACTATATCAGTTAAAAAGCCAATAGTTGGTAAGAAATATACTTACATTAAGTTAGGAGATGGTAAATCTTATTCTAAGTTAGGTAGGCATGCTGCAGCTAGACGATCTAAACTTGCTTTTATATTCCTTCGATTATTAGCTTGTTCAGATTTGGAAAGTGATTTGTCTATGTTGTTTTGTGATTCTGTGTCTTGTGAAAAGTCTATGTTTCATTGTGTTGCAAATAAGTTGGGTTTAGTTAGGCAGTTAAGTGTTTCTGATGCTGTAGAGCTGCAGAGCCAATTAAGGATGCCCACGGCTGAATTCCGTAGGCTAAGACGTATTCTGTGTAATCTTGGTGCAAGGATTCTCCCATCTGAGCCCAAGATAAGACAAGAACAAGAAATGCGGACAATGCACGTTAGTAAAGAACATGTTACTGTAAAGTCCATGTTGCTTTATCCATCTGCGAATGAAGCACCTTGTTTAGTACCTGTATTGATGGTCAAGAATTTGATAACTTATATTGAAGAGGTTTTCAATAGTCTGCACGTTCGTGACCACTTCAATTCTGATGTCGGTTTTTGCGAAGAGGTATGGCTCCTTTTTGCTGGGGATAAGGGTGGGAAGTATATGAAATTCCATTTTGAAGTTGTCAATTCTAAATCATCAGGGTCTGTATATGATGTTCATTTATTTTGTATGTATCAGGGTTCAGACTGTCGTGAGAATATTGCCTTAGTTCTCGGGCATTATGCCAACGACATTAAAAGAATTCAGTCATCAGATTTTAAGCTAAAAGGCAAAATAGTCAGGTTGTTCTTAGGTGGAGATTTTCATTTTATCAATGATGTTCTGGGACACCAGGGTTCAGCTGCTAGCTTTCCTAGTTCTACAGACCTAGTTAAGTTGAATTCTCTAAGAAACCATGCTTCTATGCCTCACACACCTGCTAATTGTAACATCTTAAGGAGGACAATACAATCTCTGGAAAGTGCTTACAATGAGAACTTGTGTGAAGATAGACAAGGTGGAAACCTAAGAGCTCTAGGTAAGTTTCATAATTCAATTATTGCTCCTGTGATTTTCCCCATAATAACTTTAGATAATGTAGTGCCACCTGTTTTGCATATTATGTTAGGAGTTGTGTTAAAACTTTATAAGTTATTGTTGAAGGAGTGTAAGATTTTGGATTGTCAAGCTGTTTCGTCTTTGTCGCATAATGAGAATGTGAGAACGAATGAATTGTGGGCTGCTAAAAGCTTTGAATGTTCTAAAACAGCAGACTCTTTACGTTTATTAGGAAATCAATTTGTAGACGTTGCAAATCTACAGACTCGTTGGTTAGCTTTTGATAAAAATATTTCTGAATTGGAATGCATATCTCTAAACTCCTCCAATAAAAAAAAAACCTGTAAACAGCAAGAAAAGTGTGCTAGTATCAGGTGTTTAATTACTAAATATGATTGTAACATTGATTGGGTGCAGTGTGGTACGTGCCAAAAATTGTTCCATCAATTTTGTGAAATTATTGGTGGTTCGGAAAAGAATGTATTGTGTGATATAGAGAAGTATGAGTGTTTAGCATGTCAGGGTGAAGATTTAGAATGTCTTGACCTTTATATTTCTGAAAAAATTTCTTTTATACGCGCACAGCGCGAAGTTTTAGACATTGAGTATATTCGATTGCAGATAGAGTGTGAAGACCTAGAAAAAATATCTATAAGTAGCATGGGGACTCATGAGAGGTCTCTTTATAAGGCCCTTGAAGATATGAAAGTTGAGCGACAAGCTTACCATGGTAATGTATTTGTAGGTAATCATTGTAAAATAGTATTAAGAAACCACTATAAACTTTGTAGTGTTATTGATGATGAAGCAATTAAAAATAGATTTGTACGTGTGTTTAGTGTTTTTAATAACTTGCAACCTATTCTTTTTAAGCGAAAATTTCTTTCTGATGCCGAAATTTCTGAGCTTCATCAATATATAAATTTATTTGCTATTAAGTTTCATGCTTGCTTTCCAAAAGAAAGTATCACGCGAAAAATGCATGAACTCATTTTCAATGTGCCACTATTTGTAAAATTGCATAAAACTATTGGGTTGCTGAGTGAAGAGGAGGGAGAGTGTTTGCATAATAGCGTAAATAAGGAATTAAGGCAGTTGCATTCAGTTAGAAATCAGGAGCAAAAGCTGCATCTTGTTTTAAAACGCTTTGAATTGCACAGCAAAGCTGATAGGAAGCTTCAAGCCTCTAAGGTGAGAAAGTGTGTTGTGTGTTCAGAGCGTGGCGAAAATTCATTTTATAGACAAGGTCTTTGTCTTGTTTGTGGTCATCAAATTTAGTTTAAATGTTTGAAAAGTTAAAAAAAAAATTAAACTTTTTACATCTAAGATAAATTATATAAGATCCTTAATTTACAAATAAGAGAATTCTATTCTGTTTTAATGCCTGTAATGTTTGTTCAAAATAATAATAATTTTTTATTACAATGATTTTATATATTAGGTAGATGCCCATTCTGTTCCTATTTTCAAAAGTTTATTATATCTATGCAATGCCTTTGCTCAGGTTAAAGAATGGAATAAAAGTCTAGCATCAAATGTATAGCTAACTATTTTAATTTGTGATCAGAGCAACTGGTATGTTTGTTGGATATGATTTTGTATGTTTATGTAGTTAATTCAAAAAACGTTTTATCCTTTGTTATGTAATATGTAACATTTTTTATATATATTAGATCTCCGTTCAATTTTTATCATCAAAAGTTAGTTCTACCTTCGCAGGACCTCTGCTCTACATACCTCCTCTCTGGTTAAAGAATGGAATATAAGTCTCATTTATCAAGTTGGTGTAAAAATTTAGCTTGATAAATTAAGAAGTTGTAAACTTTATTATCACAATTGCCAAGTTGACCAAATGTTCTTCTGGTTTTAAATGAATTATGTATGAGTCTAGTATCATCTGGGTGTTCAAAGATAGTTTACTGCTTGAAGAACATATCAATGGACCAACTAATTATAAAACAGTTTTTAATGAAAATAAAAACGAATTATCAAAAGATTTAAATCAGCTATTTGTGTATATTTAAACACTTTATTTTTTGTGAGAAGAGATTATTGATACAAGTACCATAAAATAATTCTACTACCAAAAGCTAGGTTAATTCAAAACCTTTAACTCAATTTTGGTCATGAATTATTTTATTAGAATTGATGAGTTTTTATTTATTAACTACCTAACACCATATTATTAGAACTTTATTTTGTAATGTAATGATTTTATCAGCGTTCCAAAATAATTTTCTAAATCAAGAACTTCTATATTAAAAAAAGTACTCATTTAACAACTAATCCCCCCTTATAACGACGTTTTTCATAATTTTGCGAAAAATGTGGTTTGCTTTCACAATTCGATTAAGGCTGTTTTAGTTAACCTTAAATAATTAAGTAAGGTTTTTTTGTTTTCATTATTGTCAAACAATAAGTGTATTTGATAATAACTATTAGGAATATATTTTTCTATTTTTTTTTTGATAAAAAGTAACATCAAATTACAAAAATTTAGCCAAATTCAATATATGTCATATTTATTCTAAACTAAAAGAAGTTTTTCTACTAATGCATTAAATGTCATAAGGTAAAACATTTTATTGATGTCTTAATTGTTTTTACAAAACAAAATTACCTCTTATATTTCAAAAGTTATAAAAGTTTTAGTAACACCCCTTTAGTCAATATTTTCAAAAATTAACAAGAAGCCGTTAAGCTCGGTTTGAAACAGCCGTGATAAGTTAATTACAGTTGATTGAAAATCAACAGATTCGCTTGAATCCATTTTAGTTATTTGAAATCCAAAAATAAAAAAAAATTAATTCTTTAAAAATTCGCGTGTAACTAATTTATTGTATACTACTTTAGTATACTTACCGGTGGCTCGAATATCTTTAACTTTTACAAAAAGGAGTTTCCGTTTATCTCTTGTTCTTTCGCTAAAATCTTCATTCAATAATATTTTTTCGTTCCATAATTTGAGTAATCGGTATTCTTTTAAAATGTTTTTTTTTGTCTTTATAGTTAGAGAATTTTGCAATAATAGTTCTTCGTTTTTTTATTCCAACTTCATTCTTTTTTCCTGTTCTGTGAGCCCTCTCGATATATACTTCGTTCATCATGCCAACATAATAGTAACACTGAACTCTTGTAGAACGCACAGTTAAAAGAGCCAGAACACAAGGAAACCCATACCATACAAAATCTTTACTCATACAAAATGCTTCTTCCTTAACAAGGTCATCTTTTAATTTTCCTGAGTCTATAGAATGAAAGGATACAGACGCTGCTTACAAATTATCAACTGATGAAAACTCAGTTGGATACTTTGAGCACAAGCTTACAAACATTATATACATTTAAATATAAATCAATTGCTGTCAGTATTCTTAAATCCATTGCTAGACTGTTATCACCACACAGATAAATCGAAAATTAACTAAATAATTTTACTAAGCAATTAAGCGATCGCCAGTTGATTGTCAGTTGCCAGTTAATTAAGATATGTAAAAAAGGTAATTAAATATTTTTTAAAGTAAAAAAAACTCCACAATAGGCTCAATTGAAAGTAAAATTGGATTTAATCATTTATTAACAGTTAATCAGTTCGGTAAAAAGTTAAACCAATTAAATCAAGGCAAAAAATGTTTTTCATAATATTATTACTATATAATTTCACATCCACAAATGAACGAACGCAGGGATAATATGTTTAAAAATTTTTAATGTAACTTTTTATTTTATTTGTTGGGATAAATAAAGTAAAGCTTACATTACCTCCATAGTTGTTCTTGACTCCTGAGGAATGTCGCGTTCAACAGAAAGATTTCTCTCTATTGACTAATGAACAGTCAACAACTGATAAAGATCTGGCTTATGAAGGAGAATAATCTTTATTGACAATTCTGAATAAAGAGTTTGTAAATTTTCGATAAATCCATTCTCAAGCAAATACCTTACAGATTGTAGAGAAATGCACACCAAATCAAAAATTGTTTAAAAGTTATTTAAAACATTCAAAGACTTATCGTTAGGAAAAGTTTCTTTTAAATTAGTCAGGGGGCAATCATCATCAATAATTTATACTTAATTCGACTAACTTGGCCATAAGTTACGTTACCGAACAATAAAAATAAAAATGTTTAAAGGACTTAGATAATTTTTTGAAATCTCGTCAGCCGAATAAACGGGCCAGATAAGTCGCAAGATTTCTTGACTAACTTGGTCCAAAGTTACGCTACCGAAAAAAAAAAATTACAAGCCGCTTATATATATTTCTTAACAGACGCGGTGAAACAATGCGCAAGACACGGAGTTATTGTGTGCGCATATACTTATCATAGTTTAAAAGGTATTGCTGTTTTTACCAAAAAAAATAGAGATTTTTTTTAATTTCAAATATCTCAAAAATATTTAACTTATTTCATTAGTCTGATCGTTGTTTAGTTTAGTAAAAAAGATGTTAGCCAATGCGCCTTACAAGACTAACCCTAAACCCGCCACTGGTATATTAAAACAGACTTTTTGAATATACTGTTACATTATATTAAAAATGAACTGAAAAAGTTCAAAAGTTTTCTATTAATAATTTTTCATAATTATGTTGGTGTATATTTTAAAAAAAACTGTGTTTCTCTCATTTATATTCAATAATATTCATTTATATTTTTCATGTTCAAAAACAAAAGCTTTTTGTAGTTTATTTTTCAATGTTGATAAACATCTGATACAAGGTATCAGATATACCTTGTATCAGGTTATAATAATCTGATACAAGGTATCAGATTATTATAAACTTTGATGTTCGGGTTAAGGTTATCTTAGTAAAGCCATCATCCAAGTAATTATTGTGAATTTCAAAATAGGTATCTCAAATGTAATGACTTGAAAACTGCTCAGTTTTATGACTCTTTATTAAAAAAAAATTGTGCTGGCAAATATCAAAAAGAATGTACAATTAAAAAAAATTATTTATTTCATTTTATTTCTGAAAATCCTTTTGCATTTTGATTATATCTCGATTTCAGAAATTATGTTTATTCAAATTAATTAATTTTTTTAGACTTGGATTTTATATCATTTCATGATATTTTCATATAACCTTCATAAAAAAGATAGGACCCAGTAAACACAGATTGGATCAGAATTGGTCAATATTTAGTCAAAATCGGTTGAAAAACGTTTAGTATTGACTAAAAATCGACGCTTGATTTGAAATGTATATTTCAAACTTTTTTATATATTCGTTTACTAATTGTCGATCTAACATTTAGAATATCGACTTACATTAGTTAGTATTTAAAACTTTAATTGACTTTAATTAAACGTAAACATTTAAAGATTTAAAATCTACGCTTTAAATCCTTTAATACATAGGTTTATTAAAGGTCGATCAAACGTTTACAATATTGACTAAGTCGTTATTCTAAACGTTTGATCGACGTTTAATAAACGTTTATCTGATAATATGAATACGCTTATTTAATATTAGTCAAGTTAAGTCATTTTCTAGGCTTTTCTATTTTAGAGTAGTTTCTAGGCTTTTCTATACGCGGTTTTTTTTTTAATTTTATTTACTAACAACGCGTATTACGGGTTGCTTACTGCTAGTTATATTATAATATAGTAATATTATATTATTATTATTATAATATAATTATAATAATAATAATATATTATAATTAAACAATAAATATAATAATATAATTAAATAATATAATAATATATTTATAATTAAATAATATATTTATAATTAAAAAAATAGTATAGTAATATATTTATAATTAAATAAATAGTAAAATAATATACTAGCAGTAAGCAACCCGTAATACGGGTTGTTAGTATATAAAATTAAAAAAAAAACGTGTATAGAAAAGCCTAGAAACTACTTTAAAATAGAAAAGCCTAGAAAATGACGTAAGTCGACTATTAACTACTACTATTAAATTAGCGTATTAATATTATCAGTTTAAGTCACGCGGTTTAAATAGGCATACTTAAATTGAAATAAAAAACTTATCAAAAAGTCTTTTTTTATTGGCTACAGAATTAAATTAGTCTTAAATCCGTTTTCAAGGTTCACTTCCTTATAGCAACTGAAAGCAAAACGACTGTTAAATAAATAATAAATGTCGGGTGCGCTATTTTAATTCATGGAAGTTAAAAAGCTCTTATCGTGACAATCTACCTTCCTAAAAGCCAACAAATCAATGAACTCCGTTGTTTTAGAAATTATTGATGGCCACATTTACGCAGTTAAAAATATGAGTTGCTGGTCTCTCGTTATGAAAATCCTGCTGCAAAAACTTTTTTCGTAAGTTTTATAAACAGTTTAAACTCATTTTATAAACGCTAGTATGATTGTGAAACAGTAGATATTCATCTTTGTAATAATCAAGAGGTTTAATAACTAAATGAGTTACATTTGAAAATTGGTGGAACAGAGCTGCATAGGTAGAGTTGCAACATTGCTAATTTTTTAATGTCAAAAAAAAATATGGATGGTACAGGAAATTTCGGAAACTTCCATTTAGAAAATCTATATGTAAAGTTGTCCTGTATAATTCCAATTTTGATTTTTGAATTTACATTTAAAATGCTAACTATTTTACCCTAGTTTTTTGCAGTTACAAATAAGGGTATGAATGTAGAAGATGATGTTGCGCAAGCAGGTGTAAGATAAACAAGGGGTAGACGGTATTCTAGGAAGATTTTTGATAATGCATAAACCAGAAAAAACAGTGATCCAAAATATTTTTTTATGATTTTATTAATTTTATTAGTAATCTTTGACTTAATCTTAATGTGCACTTTTATTTATTGCTAATGAGATTAAATTTAAAAAATATTACATATAATAGCCCAATAGATTGTTAAAGTTTCCACTGCAAAAAGCTTAAACATTTAATTTTTTTTAATTATAGAAGCATAAATAAGTATAGTGCGCGAATATTTTTTTTCTAAATCCACACTATATGAAAACGTTTTATATAAATTTATAACTTTACATATAGTTTATAAAAAAAAAATAATAAAATAAAAGTATAGTATAAGTAGAATAATATAAACAATAGTTACAAAAAATATCAAAAATAAGACCATACCTTTTATAATTATATCTTATTTATAAATTTCATTACTTTTATAACTATATCTTATTTACAAATTTAAGACCTATACAGTTCTTATTACTAAACATCTGCGTCTCAAAACGGTACAAGACGAAACGAGACAAAATGATAAAAAATATAATTTTGATAAAACTGGTACGAATCGAAACAATGTTTATACAATTTTGCAAAAAACGGTCTTGTTTCGTGAAAAGTACGGTACAAATCGAAACAATAATTTCGTGTTTTGTATAAACCGGTACGAAACGAAATAAGGTTAAACTTTTTAGTTAAACTTTCGTTTACGAAAAATTAAGTTAGTAATATTAAACGCGCATTTATTCTGCTTGAATGTTAAAGTTCATGTATTGCTCGGGGGTGTGGAAATCGTAAAATATCTGTTAAGGGCGGGGGAATTATTAAAGGTCCCATAAAAACCGATACTAAAAGAAACAAAATTTTCTTGTTTTGTAAAAGTACGGTACAAAACGAAACAAGCTTTACTTGTTTCGTAAAAGTTAGATACAAAGCAATATGATATTTTGTTGTTTCGTAAAAACAACACGAAACGAAAATTATCGTTTTCTATCGTGTCAAACCGAATTTCCGAGAGGATACAAGAAGACGCAGATGCTTACTTATCACTTATATAAAGTTAAAAAGTTATAACGCAACTTTGATTTTTGTAAGTTCTAAAACTTAAATAAATTGAAATTATTTTAACTAAATCAAAGAAACTATTAGACAAGACTTATTAGTTTAAAATACGTTTACTTAGACTAAATCTAAACGCTTTATATACGTTAATTAGACTAGATTTAAATGTAAATTAGACAAAACCTAAACATTTTATATACGTATAATAATCCTATAATAGACGCCTAAAATATGTTTGAATATAGGCGTTTTATGAACGTTTGTTCTAAACGTTAATCTGGATTTCATTCTAAACGGATAATCCACTAAATCTGAACGTTTTGTCGAAACGTTGTTTTGACGTTTAATGTACGTTTGTGTGTTTACTAGGTATATTTAAAATTTATTTCTATAAGTTTTGATAAATATTACCTGTTATAAAAATGTAAATAAGATGACAACTTTTCTAATGATATGCTTTTTATTTTTATTTTTTTTTTGAATTAATTAAGGTGTAGATGTATATAGTAGTTTTATTGGTTTAAGGTTAAGTTCTATTGGTTTATATATTTAGTTTAGGTTAGCTATGTAATCCACGTCATATCTAAAGCTAGGCTGATCAACAAGCTATGCAAATTACAGTGTGTGTAAATTTATGAAATAGAATTTACAAATTGAATGAAGATAGAACATGAATGATAAATTGATAGGACAGTAGTAATTTTTTATTTTTGTTTTTTAGATAATTGCAGGCTGTAGTTGCAAGTACCTTCAACTACAAGCCAATTTAAAATAATTTTCTTAGCAGCATTTTCTAAGAAAAATTTTCCTTTTATTTACTAGTTAGATTACTTATATTTCTTCAAATTATTTTTGGAGATTGTTCAATGTCGGTGTTTTACAAAATTTTAAGTTCAAAAAATTATTTTACATCTAGGCTTTTAGTTTTAATTTTTATTCAGGAGTATAATTATAATTAGAATGTCCATTTTTTGTAATATTTTTTCTGCAAATATCAATTTGACATTATGTTATTAATGTGACAGTATGTTGTCATTTTAATGTGCGTCAATAATTTGTCAATAATTAGCAAAGCTAATTATTGACAAAAGTCACACGTTGCATATTTTCATAATTATAACGTTTTGTATTACGTCATTAATTTTTGACACAAGAGTCACTTGTATTTTTAAATGCTATATATAGCGAACAATTTTGTTGTAAAAACGTCGAGGTTGTTGATAAGTAATAAAAACATTAAAAACAAAATGGCTTTTAAATGCGTTGAACAACAGAGTATAATCTCAAGATATAATTATAAAATGTTAGGATGAGGAACATAGACCAATGATCCATACGCATTGTTTTTTTTATAAATCAAATTCAAGTTTAGCGCAAAATGTCTGCTCCGATAGAAATCATTTGCATAAGCTTTCAATGTTGATATTAAGATTTTATTGTTTTTATTTTGTTTTGTTTTTGTTTTTAATTTATTTTACATGCCTTTAATTTATTTTACACGTCTTATCACCAAGCACCGCGGAAGAGCATTTAAAAAGAAGTTCACGCCTCCTTCCTTACCGATATTATAAAACCTGCCCAGAATTGGCTTCAAACCACGGATTTCTAGCTTCTGAGGCAAGCGCTACGGCTGCTCTTATTGTTATTTTTGCATGGTTACCACAAGACTGTAAGCGTGAAAACACGCGCAAACTGGCAATCAGGAGATTTTTGAACAAAAACTAACCACGTGTTAGTTTAACGGAGAGAAGTGAATACGGCTGCAGGTTGGACTGCAATTTCAAAAACAAACAAACAAATAATAAAAAATTAAAACTGTTGAAACTTTAATTACTATAATTATTTGTTATCTTTTTTAAATTAAAACTTATAACAAAAAACATCATGAAAAAGTTTTATCAAAAAAGTAACAAAAAAAAACTCAAATAGTAGATGAAAAAACTATACATATTTTTTTCTTGTTGTTGTTGTTTTAGTTTAGGTTAATTTTTTTCAATTATTAAAATTTTGTGATTTTATTAAATAAATGTTAAAAATTAATTATTAAAATTATCTTTTTCACAATATCTGTTCAGCTTTTCAAAAAAAAAAAAAAAAATGATATAGGATTAAAAAAACAATGGAGTTCAGTGGAAATTTCCTTCAACGTCCAAGTCTAGTCCAATAGCCCGTAATTTGCGACAAGGAAGAAAATTTATTTAATTAAATAAAATTATTCATAAAAAGTTAATTTAGGTAATAAACTTAAAATTTTAAAAATCCAATAATTCTAAAAACTGTTAATGATGTTTCTTTTTCTTGAATAAACGAAATAATGCTTTAATATCTTTTAATTTTTTTTTCTTTTTAATATCAACAAACTGGAATGAAGGTTTTGGTGGATTTAAGATAACATTGCAATCTGATAGGCTAGATGTGTCTAGTTTGCATTTTACGTAAGAATTCATGTAGCTTAAAATGAAATGAAAGGGAGATTGGCCTTGTTTTAGCAATTGGTAATGAAACTCTTTTATATCAAACTTGTCGCCAAGCTGTTTCTCAATACTGTTTCGTAGGTCAATTATTGTTTGCTGACCAATCATATAAGAAGTTGCTTGACCTGGTGTACCTAGAAAAATTAACATAAAATCATTGTTTTCAAGAAGAGTTTAATAAGTTTAAAAAATGGAAAAAACAAAGCTAATGTTTTTAAGTGAAACCCTTGGAATAAGATTTAAAGAAGACACTTTAAAAAAACCGTAAACAGGCGATTTTACGGGAGGGTGTAGGGGTTGTTAGACCCCCTCCTCCCCCAAAGATGGTGATTTTCAAGTAATAGTCGGGTTTTTTCGAATTTAGTCGGCTAATCAGGTATTTGGCAGAATTTAGTCGAGTAAATTTTAATTTTGAGGAACTTTTTTTTTTTTTTTTTTTTTTTATACGAAGCCAGTCTGTACTTTTTAAGGATTCACCTCCTATTATTTTATTTGTAGAATCGCCTCTGACTGTAAACAATATAGTTTACAGACAAAAAAACTTATTTAGTGCAGGAAATTTTAAATCAATTTTTGTTTGTAAAAAAAAAAACTAATTTGATAAAACAAATTTAATCGCAATTCGTTGTTTATAAGTTAGAATTAAACATTTTATAAAAACAAAATAAATTCTCAAAGTTTCTTCATTTTGGGTGTGTTCTAATACTAGTATAACTTTTTTTTAACTTTTTTTAAAATGATTTCCTTTTTTTTTTTTACACTTATGCAAGTTAATTTCTTTTCTTAAAAATGTTTTTTTTTCCTTGTTTTTAGAAAAGCGAAATAATAACGAGAAAATTATTTAAAGTATTTCAAAAATTACATTACCTTAATATATGTGTGTTTTTATTTTCTGAAACTATACTAACCTTGGTAACGTGTTATTTCCTTAATAACTGTGTCAGACTCGTCCCATGTATATTTTGAAAACAATTTTGTAACATCATCTCGTGTTAGGTTTCCTTCGTGGAAACCGACATCCGCTATTAAACGTAGAGCTCGCCAAATCTAAGAAAGAAAAAATATTACTTTTCTTTTTTCGGCAGGGGTAAATTGACGAAATGCATTTATCTTTTTATTTTAATGTGGAATTTAAGATGCTCTAAGACGTCCTTATAGTGGTAGATCCCCCTTTCTTTTGACATTTTCTCAAAAAATATTTTTTTATTGATTCTTATGAAAGATTTATCAAGGAACTTGAATTTTACTTCTAAAACAATTATTTTTTATTGTAAAACACTCAACTTAGCAATTTTCGTGTTAATATGAAAAACTAAATTTTTTCATAAACAATTTTTTTACGAAAAAAAGTTTTCTGCTATTCAAGCTTCTCTTCTTTTCCTTAGATATCTTATTGTGTCTTCTTCTTTAGATACCTTATTATGTCTTCTTCTCTTTCTAACTGCTTAAATACTTCTTGTTTACATTACGTAACGCACCTGGAGCTTATTAGTTTTGTATAACGCAAAGTTATTTGTATTTTTATACAAAATTTTAAACAATCGTTTTCTCTTAATCTACATTTTCATACTTGCTACAAAGTATGAAAATCTCAAGTTTTACAGGTCTAATTGACTTAATTTTTTTACAATATGTTTAATACACTTGAACCATCTCAAATAAGTTTTAAATCATACTTGACATCAACTAATGCTGTTATGCCAAATCATGAACTTAAGAAGGAAGAATTATTAAATTCAGTTTCTTTGTTAAAAAGTAACAAAAGTTCTGGTTTAGATGATATCAGCAGTATGGTCATTATTAAGTCACTAAAATATATAACTATACCACTTTTACATATTTTTAATTTATCTTTAAAACATGGAATTTTTCCTGAAAAACTAAAGGGTGCAAAAGTTACACCAATTTTTAAAACAGGTGATCCTTCTGATGTTTCCAACTACAGACCGATCTCTGTTCTTAATTGTTTTTCAAAGATTTTGGAGCGTATAATGTATAATAGACTTTATTCTTTCTTAAATGTAAATAATATTCTTTACAATAAACAATTCGGGTTTAAATCCGGTCATTCGACCGATCACGCAATAATTAATCTTGTGCATGAAATTTTTAAAGCGTTTGATGAAAAAAAATTTACTTTAGGTGTCTTTATTGATCTGAGCAAAGCTTTTGATACCGTTGATCATAATATTCTTCTTTATAAACTTAAAAATTATGGTATCATAAATTCTAACTTAGGCTGGTTTAAGAGTTATTTAAAGAATAGGAAACAATGCATTTTATATGATGGCGAGAAAACAGACTTGATGACAATTACCAGCGGAGTTTCCCAAGGATCAATTCTAGGACCGCTTTTATTTCTCATTTATATAAATGGCTTGAGTAAATTTTCCAATATCTTAAATTCAATTTTATTTGCCGACGATACTAACGTATTTTATTCAAATAAAGATATTAATTTTTTATTTACAACAGTGTACGAGGAGCTTGTGAAACTAAGCGAATGGTTTATATCAAATAAATTGTCCATAAATATTAAAAAAACAAAATATACTTTCTTCTATCGTCTTCATGATAAAGACAACATACCCTTACAACTTCCTAAGTTTTTTATTAATAACTCTTATGTCAAAAGAGAGAGTTTTTTTGTTGTTTCTAGGCGTTGTTTTAGATGAAAACGTAACATGGAAGGAGCACATACGAATAATCCAAAATAAAATCTCGAAAAATATAGGCCTTTTATACAAAGCAAAACAGTTGTTGAACCAAACTTGTTTGAAACTTATTTATTCATTGCTATCTAAATTACGCTAACGTTGCTTGGTGCAGCACTAATCTAAAAATAAAGGACTTTTAATTAAACAAAAACACGCTCTAAGAATTATTGGAAATGTGAATCGCTTTTCGCACACTAAATTACTTTTTAATAAATTCAAAATACTTAACGTATTTCAACTTAACCTATATCATATTTTTATATTTATGTTCAAAGTAGATAATAAAATGGCACCCATTTTATTTAATTCATTTTTCGAAAAAATTAATCATTTATACCCAACAAGATTTTCAAACAACAATTATATTCAACCAAAAAAATATTATTCTGCGACTAGGTTCTCGATAGCAGAGGACCTAATTATGGAACACCCTATTGGATAATGAGTTTAAAAAAATTTCTTCCCTTGATCAATTAAAAAAAAAAAAAAGTAAACTTTTGATAATTGACAATGAACTTGACTTCTTCTGAAACTTTTAAATAGGAGTAATCACTTGTTTTTTACTTGATATTTAATTAATTTTTAACATATTAATTTTTGATTTTAATTTGAATTTTTACTTTCTTAAATTATCGTGTTTTATCTCATTTTTATTTACTATTAAAATTTGAAATCCTAACAAAATAAAAAAACTAAAAAAAAAAATTAAATTTTAATGAAAAATATTTAAATATTTGTATTTATATATGTACCTTACGCATATATTATATTGTGATTTTTTTGGTTTTTTGGTTTTTTATTTTGTTTGTTACTTATATTCTTGTTTGAAGAGGCTTGGCGATAAGACTGAACTTGTCTTCTTCTTGCCCAAGCCGTGTGTATACAGTTTTTAAAGTCTAATTTTGTAAATATTTTCTTTATGGCGAAATATATATTATATTATTATATTATATTATACACTAGTCTCAACAAAATGTACCAAAATCAGCATTAATCAATAACTGCGATCGCAGTTATTGATAGTTAGGTTTATTTTTTTTTCACAAAATTCATACACTTTAAGAAAAATACCATTAAATTTTAAATAATTTTTTTTTTCACCATTTTGGTACATTTTGTAAACACCCATGTATGAATGCTACCTTTAAAATTTGATAGCAATCGGACTATGCAACATAGAGTTTTTTAGTATAGTATCTTTGTACCATTGTTTTAAACAAAATTTTACGTACTGAATGCGTATTTAAGCAAAATAATACGTAAGATACGTAAATTTACGAATAGAGTACGTATTTAATTATACGTACGTCTTGATCCGTATCTATACGTTTTATTACCTAATTAAATTTACAAAATATATTTTAAGGTTAAAATACGTATTTTTGGGTATTTTAAAATACTATTACTGTATAGTTACCGTAACATGAATATAACCAACATGCTTCGAATTTTTTTTATGAACGAGCAGATTCAGAAAGTTGTATTAATGATTTATTTTTTAGATTGTCAGTACATCACTTTTATAATAGGCAAGTTATTATTATAACAATAATTAGAATTAAAATCATTATAGTTTTATTTTTCGTTGAATTATAAAAGCAACCTTTTTATGTCACAAATTACGATACTATTTTTAATACAAAATTTGCATTGAAAAAGTGTTAATCATTGACTTTGTTACAATTTCAATATATACAATGATTGTATATATGATGAATGTAAATTTAACTTTTAAGTTAACTTTTTAATCATTTTATATTTTATATTTATTAAGTGTTTTATGTTTATTTGACTTTTTTATTACAGAGTTCTGTAACATTCTTGGATGTTCAATATATAAAAGTTTTGGTAATCCTACAGTTACGCGGTCTAAAATAATTTTATTTTTCCGCTTGTCAGTAGAGGCTTTACAAACAATAAGAATATAGTTGAAATAATAAAGTGAAAAAAGATTGGCTGCCCCATGCCAAACCCTCATTCGATGTAGCAGCACTTCCTTGTAGCAGAAGGCTATAAGATAGTCGATGTAGCAGCACTCTGTTGCGAGTCAGGCTATAAGATAGTCGATGTAGTAAAACCCCCTGGCGCAACAGGCGCAAAAATATAATTATTTTAGGCCGCGTAACTGTAGCTTTACCATATATATATATATATATATATATATATATATATATATATATATATATATATATATATATATATATATATATATATATATATATATATATATGATGATATTTTTATGTATTTAATAGCTGATGATTGCCGTGTATGGCACAAAACTTTAATTTCTATTAACAATGTTGTTTTTAATTTAAACAAAATTAAAAATATATATATATATATTTTATTTTGTATTTTTTAAACTGTCTTATTATTGTTACATTAGCATTCATGTTATAATAATAATTATTAAATAACATGTCTACTTCAAGAAATACTCAAAAAAAGTTGCCATTGCAGTCAGTAGCTGCTTGAATATAACAGACGGTTTGTTTTGTTAATATATTCAAATGCTTTGATATAAAATTATATTTATTTTTCATTGTTATTATTTATAGGAGTTGTTTAGATTTTTGAATTTTATTTAAATTATTATGTTGTTATTTATTATTTGTGTTATTTTTAACTGCATAAATTCCGGTTACAATGTAAACCTCCACAAAATCTTGAACAAGGACGTGTCTTAGGATTGAGAGTCGAAAGAAATAAAAATGGGGAACTGATATGGAAACGAGAAAATGTGGTACAATTTGAACCTTTAAATGCAGTCACACGATTGCAGCTTTTTAGCAAGTTAGGTAAACTCATTGGACATTACCCAGTGGCAGGAAGTTTGCGTTTACAAGCTTCATACATTAAATATTTAGCTGAAAATATACCTTGGTGTGATTTTATTTCAGAAGATTGTAAAGAAAAACTGAAAGATTTGCTTCACCGTGTGGAAAAGGAGGATCCGGTTAGTGGGAAATGGTTGGTACCAGTGAATGGAAGTGAGCTTTATTGTAATGCATCATCCATAGGACTTGAGGTAGTTCTGCTCATTGGTGGAGTAGTTGTTGAAGACGCAGCATGGCTACGGTCAGCAAGTGACACACCATATCAATATAAGTGAACTGGGTTCGATACTTCGAGGACTAAACTTAGCTAGTAAGTGGGACATAAAAGAGTTAACAATATACAGTGATAGCAAGAGCACCGTAGGATGGTTAAACGCAGTTTTGAAGGAAGAATATCGCATAAAAAACCGTGGAATTTCTCAGTTGTTAGTACAAAGACGGTTATATACTATTAAGGAAGCGGCAAAAGGTATCCAGATTGTAGTACAATGGATTCCATCCGAAATAAATTTGGCTGATCGACTCTCACGAATCCCTCAAAAATGGTGCAGAACAGTGTGTGCAGTTGGATTACCTGAACAAAAAGACATGGAAAGAAATTCATTCGATTGGTCACTTTGGTGTCGCTCGAACATTACAACTTTGCTTGCGAAATAACCAGTATGTATCACGTAAGGAGGTTTCAGCAGTAATAGCAAATTGTAACCAGTGCAACTCCATCGATCCTTACTCCGAACAGTGGAAGTATGGTCAACTAAGCGTAGAAAAAAAACTGGAATCGGGTTGCCATTGACGTAACACATGTAGGTGCTGAACTGTACTTATCGATGATTGATTGTGGTCCATCACGATATAAAGTATGACGTAAACTAGTAACTAAAACAGCTGCTAAAGTTGTTGGTAAACTTGAAGAAATATTCTCTTTATTTGGACCGCCTGTATGTCTTCTAATGGACAACGAATTTCGGTCCAACACGTTAACAAGCTTTGCTGAAGAATGGAATGTTAATTTGGAATATCGAGCAGCACATCGAGCTTAAGGTAATGGTATAGTTGAACGCATACACAGGACGATAAAAAGAACAGTTGCTCGCTCACATTGTTCAATCGCTCTGGCAGTCTTGCTGTACAACGAGACAATATCATCCGATTGTACTGAAAATCCATCCGAGCAATTCAAGAAAAAACCAACTTGTTTCATCCCAGGTATCGATATTCGGAGGAAAACAGTCGAGAAAGGCGTAAATACGAAATTCAAAGAGGGAGACAAGGTGTGGGTAAAGCCAACTCAAGAAACAAAATGTGACCAACCGTGGATACTAGGTGTTGTGCGAAAGCAAAATACTTTATCGTTTGACGTCAAATATGCAAATCGGGTATATCCGCGTCATATTTCACACCTGCGTCGCCGTACAGACCTACAGAGTTCAAATGAATCAGTCAACGATGTTTTTTACAGACTAAAAGATAAAAACGATAACGCTAAAGGAAGATATCACGATGATGTTTCTCAAATTCAAAATGATTCTCAAGAACATGTGCTGCAAGTAACACGCTCCGAACGAACAGTAAGCCCCCCCCCCCCCTCACAAAGATTAGACTTATGAGTTAATTCACCAAGAGGGCGTATTCTCTTTTTTATGTTGGTGAATTGTGCATGTTAAAAATCACGTAGATACGTGTTGTAAGTCACGCGTTATTTCAATTGTAATTAAAAGTATTCTCATGGGACTTTTTGTTATTTTATATAGAGAGACAATTTTTGTATAGAATTAGTGAGGTTAAAAGAAAGCTATAAAATAATACGTTTTGTTTATTCAATTCATGGACGCGACGAACCAACAGTTACTGCATAAGGAGATCTACAAACGTTAATTATGACTTTAAATATAAAAGTTAAGTGGTTTGAGTAAGGTTTATTAAACCAATAAAATTCAGAGTTTTGTTTAAACAAGGAGAAAGTTAAAATTCTTAAAGGGGAGATAAAAAAATTCCATTGAAAGTGGAGATAAATACCTATTGAAAGGTCCATGATGCTTTTAAAATACAGAAGCACAATTATTTCCTTTCAAATGGCTAAATACATATACAAGACATATACAACCATAAACTTTATTTCCATAAAATAAGTGATACCTGCCACTTCAGAGTTCCGTATCGAGCAAGAGGATTATCTTCAATTATCTTTGTATCGTGGAGAAGTAAAGGATTTTCTGCATATAAGCCCCAACCTTCAGAAAAAGATGGATAATAATCTACCACGTCGTTAATCCAACCTGAAATTCCACCACAAGCATCTTGAAAGTTCTCAAGAAATCCTTGAATCTATTGCAATTAAAAAAAAAAATAACTAAATAACTATTCCAAATAATATATTTTATTATAGTTGTTATAGTAACACTTAAGAATGTTACGGGGGGTTCACTCCGGTTTTGAAAGGTTGGAAGTTCTAATTGATTTTAACCCGCCGGCTCCAACTTTGGCTCATATAATTTCTAATCAGAAATTGTGACAAAGATTTAACTTTAGAACGCAACGCATTGCTATTAAACACAGCGCGAGAATTGTAATTTAAATTATCTTAGTTTTAGTATTAAAAAGTTCCAATAAAACATTTATAAAAAGTTGTTGACTACATGTGAATTAAAAATCTTACATGTTAATTTATAATTACTGGATCGTTTATATATTATTTTATAAGGTTTGTGGAAACTGTTCTATTTGTACTTGAGCTTCATCTCCTATTCCGTCTTCGGTTCACACTTCAACTCTCGAAACTCTGGCTTCAATTGCTACGAGTTGACGCCTCAGCTCGTAGTAATAAAAATTAACTTAATATTAAAAATCGTGGGAAATAGGTAGAAAATGACCTGTCGTTAAAAACTATATAGAAGCCAAAAAAATTTTTTTTTCACTTTTTAATCATATTTATGAAAAGATATCGTCTATTTAAATTATAAAAAGATATCCGAGATAATAAAAGATATACGACTCTAACGTATATTTAAACATAAAATAAAAAAAGATTATAAACATTTTGTTAAGAATATTTTTTTTAATTAGAAGACTTGCATTGGCAAAGCGATTTTTAAGTTGATTAGACGTACAAAATGCTACTGTTACCGGTAAAGAGGTTCTAACTTGCTTTTTTTTAACATTAAAAAAACAATGTTTGCATAGTTTATAAACTTAAACTGTTAAAAATGATAGACGTGACTTTTTCGTCAATCGTTGAAGACTAAGTTTTTTTGCATATGTGACGTCACTTTACGGAAAACAAACTAGAATTAAGATTTTATTTCAATTATTTTTTGGAAAATTCCTTTTATTTAAAATATATAGAATATATATTTTTATCGGATAAATTCTAATAAAGACTAAATATAGTAATTACTATATTGTTTCTTTAAAATAATTTATTTATTACTATTGTAATAAATACAAACTCTTATTCATAAAATAATATATTTTTACCAGTTTTATATCTTTTTGTGTAATTGTATGCACCATAATTAAAATTAATCAAAAAATATAAGATAAATGCAGGAGCCAACTCGACGTAAAACTGACGTCTATGCTCAAAATTTTTTAAGTAAACTATTTTCCTTACTAGGGTTTACAAACATATGAGTTAAAATGATTTTCATATATTTTTATTAAATTTTTTAAATTCTACTTTTATTTTAGCAAAATAAAAATATTTATGATTTTGAATAGAAAAATTAGACAATTATTAACTCATTTTTTATAAATATTTTTTTTTTTTGGCCATGGCAAAGTAAGGTTGAGTAAGATTGGACCCAACGTACTACCCTGAGGAACTCTTCTAACAATCCAAATTGCATTTGATAATGAACTTCAAACCTTAACTTGTGGACAACTATTAATCAAAAATATGCAATTTCAATTTAGTAAATTGCATCTTGGTAACTCTAAATTGGCGTTTAAATCTAACTCAGGATGAATACATTGTCTCTACATAAATTGGTGTTTAAGTCTAACTCAAGATGAATACATTGTCTCTACATGAAAATTAACGGCCTCAGTGTTGTTAAAAAAGCTATTATTACTTGACAATACTTTGTTATCTTTTGTAAAAATACTTCAAAAGTGTTTATTAAACATGTCAGTTTATTAAACATATCAGTACTTTCTATATTTCTAAAAGTAGACATTTTTTTTTGCCTTTTGTAAAATTTTGAAAAGTTATGAGTGTTTTGTTGGTTACTTACTGTACTACAGTGGAGAAAATAGAATTAGTCTCACCATGTACTGATCCAATATTTTGTAATTCTTTAAGCAAGTTTGTGCGGTGCATCTTTTGTATCCACACACATAATTATTGTTCCAAACAATAACTTTTTAGATTATAATACATCATAATTAAATTGCGGTACATTTGAAAAAACCATAAAATGTATAACTCTTGATATTTGAAGAAACAAATAGAATTAGCCTCATCAACAATTATTTTAAGTTTACTTGTATATTTTGATCTGGTGAAACGCATTTGTGCCTTAGTTTTTTATTATTATTTTTAAGTTAAACAAAGAATGTGAAATCAGTGCTCATAAAGTTTTTAACATATGGTTTTTGATACTTTAATATGAAATGGGACGTGGTAAACGTTTAACGAATGAAGAATTAGCAGTAATCGAAGCATACAAACATACAGGCTTATCTAATCGGAAAATTGCAAAGAAAATTAAAAGATCTCCAAAAGTGGTTAATAATTACTTCAAGATTGGCGTTAATTATGGAGCTTATAAGGAAAGTGGTGGCAAACGCAAAATTGATAATCGTACTAAACGAGATATTGTACGTCGTGCTGCTGCACAGCACATGACTACTTCTCAAATTTGTGCTGATTTACAATTGCCTGTATCTGTTTAACGTGTGAGACAAATCTTAGATGAAGATCCAAGCACAGTTTGGAAAAAGCGTAACCAAAACCAAAACTTACTTCTCGTTACAAAGAAGTTAGATTACAATTTGCAAAAGAACACATGTCTTGGAGAGAAGCGTGGCATCAAGTCCTATTTAGTGATGAAAAAAAGTTCAAACTAGATGGTCCTGATGGCTATCAATATTACTGGCACGATCTTCAAAAAAGGAAAGAAACTCGGATAAGTCGTAACTTTGGTGGTGGAACTGTTATGGTTTGGGGGGCTTTTTTCTTTGCTGGAAAACTTCCACTGGCATGGATTTCAACAAAAATGAATTCACAGAACTACATTGACTTATTAGAAATAAGTTTGCTTGAACATGGTGAGGAACAGATGGGTGAAAATTTCACTTTTCAGCAAGATAATGCTTCTATCCATAATTCAAAGCTTATAAAAGCTTGGTTTAGATGTAGTCCAGATCTTAACCCAATTGAAAATCTATGGGGAATACTTTCTAGAAAGGTTTATGAAAATGGTAAGCAATTTGAATTCACCTTGGAGCTGAAAACACGTACTAGAGAAGCTTGGAATGAAATATCTGTAGAAACTCTAAAATCTTGTGCTAAATATTAAATGAGCGTAAAAACAAAATATTTTTCGTATTTTCTTGTATATAACATAAGTGAGGCTAATTCAATTTTCTCCACAAATTGAATACTTTAAATTTTTTTTCCATTTGTAATTAATTAAGCATATTAATTTATAAACTTTTTAGTTGTAACAGAAGATAATAAGAAATAAAGTAGATTTAATAATTGTTTTACTGCTATTTTTGTTAAGTTAAAGCAAAAAATAAAGGTGAGGCTAATTCTATTTTCTCGGCTATATAGCAGCCGCTATGAATGGCTAGCCAATAACTTTCCGGCATTTTAATAATGGCTGTTCATCGGTAAGCCACTTTTGGTGGCTACCATTAATGGTCTACTAGTAACTAATGAGCAAAACTACAGCGGACAGCTGAAAATGTCTATATAGATCCACAGAAATTCCTCTATAGAATTTTAGCTGGATCACATGGCAGCAAATTTTATGAACTTTATTTTTATTATATTTATTTTTCCTGAAAAGAAAATCCAGTTTTTGTTTTCAATGTTGATAGTTAATTGATTAGATTGTTAAAGATGATAGTTTATTGATAATTAATAGTTTATTAGGTTTGAAACAAGAATTTGATTAATTTACTGTTCATGCCATGCAAAAGAGTATTATTGTTTTTATGGAACAAATAAAGGTTTGTGTCATTAACTGGTCATCAGCATACATTACTCTCATTAGCTTTTTGGCTTCGAAAAATATAAATGAGGGAAAAAAAGGTTGTAATATAGATTTTGATGGCGTTCCACAAGTTATATTTGCTAGAATTTCAGTCAAGGAAATATTGGTTTCAAAAAACTTATTTTATTTTTATTTTTTACTTCTCAAATTGCTTTTTAGTAATATTAGAAAATTTTCAATAGTTTTATCATTTTATATCAAGTACCAGACTATTTTTTCTACATCAGTGATTTTTGTTGCCATAGTTTATTCATGATATACTTTTCATACTTGCTTCAAAAGACTTTTAACTACCATAATTTGTAAGGTGGGTGTGGGTATAAAGGCTCAATGGGTAATAAGGCCCACTAGTCTAAACTACGGGAAAATATAAAATTTGAAACTTTTTTTCGGCATTAAAATATTAGAATTATCTGTTTTTTTCACTGGCAGCAAAAGAAAATCAGCCTTTCTTTACTGTTCGTTCGACAAAGCAAGATTACTTCGTTGGTTCCGTAAATAATTGCTAAAAATATTGAGAAATCAATTATAACAAAAGTTATTCAAAAAAAGTCTAATTTTCACAAAATGTTTAAATAACTTTATAACAAAAGTTAAAGTCAATTATAACAAAAGTCAATTTAACTTTTGACATAATTATAACAAAAGTTAAGGTCTAAAAAGTCTAATTTTTAAGTTACGTATTTCAACATTTTTAAATATTTTATAATGCTTTAATTTTTTCAAGTGCATTTATTTGCAATAAGTATTCATTAGTTATCATTATTTAACATGAAATATCTATGCACGTGTTCTAAGAAAAGGAGACTTTATCGATAAACGTGACAGGTCCAAAGCGGGTAATAAGGCCCACAAAAAATCGGGTAATAAGGCCCAAACACAAGGTTAGCGGTAATGATAAAAGAAATACGCTACATTTTAGTTTAGTGTTAATAAAAGAAATAATTAGGAAAAGTAATTAAAACAAATAATAAATAACAAACTTTAGTTTATTGTAAATAAATAAAATCGCTGTTTAATAATAATTACAAAAATGTTGTTGACCTGAATTTTATACTTTAAAAAAGTAAGCAATGATTTAATACTTTACTTATAAATAGTAATTAAAAATAATACTTAAAGTTTCTAAAGAATAGGGTAGACCGGGGAAATGCCGAAACCTTAATACAATTTGATTTTTATAATTTTTTCTAGGTTAGTTACGATTTTGGTGAAAGTACCTAAATATTTGTCCTAATTTTCTGCATCAAATCAATATGTAATGTTTTAAAATTATTTACATTACAAATGTTTCGTGAATGTTTTTCGTAATTTAAGCACAGTATCGGTATTTTCCCAGCCACTGGGGTAATTGCAACACCACTTTTGGGTAATACCGACATTAGTAATTAACAAGACAATTATTTTACCAAACATGTTTTATTGTTATATAGAGTAAATAAACGTAGTATATAGTTAATAATAACAAAGTAAAACAGGTTAACTCTTTGAGATACAAAAAAACCTTTTTCAAATCGAAGATTAATGAGTAGGGCAAAAGTCACTAATATACTTTTCAGGGGAATCATAACCGCTACAATCTGCATGCGCCTATTTTCCACAATAGATACAACGATATCAGAGTTCTGTTTTTTTTTTCCATATTCACTACAAACTTGACACATCTCAGTGTCCTTTGAAAATAAATCAATCCCGTCGTCAAGCTCGTCATCATCACATAGTTTAGTTTCATCAATATTTTCCTCAAAAGTTGATTTTTCAAAAGAAAATTGTCTACGACACTTCTTCTTTGTTGTTTTTCTTTTAGCTGCGGACTTGTTTTTAGGATGGATGTTCATTTTAGTTTTCACGATTTTTTCAACATTGCTAGACCTATTCTTCAAGAGTTTAAGTTTGACTTTAGGTATCACCTTAGGGTTGTCCATAAGTTTTTCTAGTCTAAGCTTGGTTTTTACATCTTTAATTTCTTTTTCTTTTTAACTTCCTTCAAAACTGCTTTCATAGGGGTTCCTGTCATGATTATTTAAGTGTTGCTTTCTGTTATTGCGATCATCTTTATTATCTGTTGACAAAGATTGAAGGGGTGAAAAATATTCCAGAGTTTCTTTGAAACATGTTGGGCTTTGGGACGTTTTTTGAACAGCTTTTAGAACTGTGTCCTGCTTTGAAGAACCAGCTTCTGGATTAGAATAAATTCCTGTTAAATTCAAGCAAGCAGTTTTCTTACGCACAACCTTCTGATTCCTTAAATGCTGTCGAGTTTCAGTAGCCAATTCGTTGGTGTTTTCTGGGTGCTAAGCGGCAGACAGATTGATATCTTGAAAAGAATCCATGTTGGGTGGTTCATCAACATTTTTGTGGTTGATTATGACTGGTTATGGCGAATCCTGAAACCCCTTTCTCCATTTTTTCGACATTCATGTATGCTTCGTTAAAGATGGAAGCAATGTCGTACACTGTTATTTTCTGGAAGCGGTTAGCTTTTAAGAATCTGACACACTATATATTGAATGCTTTTTTCAAAGTCATATAAAATGATAAATCCAAAGGCTGTAGCTTATGGGACGTATGGGGTGGTATAGAAGCATGTAAGAAATGTGATTCGCTCTGCAAAATTTATAACTCTCCAGAGTAATGTGACTGCCGTGGTTGTCACATTAATAATAAACACAAATAGCACAGGATCTTCTATTGTTAATTTAGAGTTCTCCTTGAAATATTTTAACCAATCTTAAAAGAGACTTTCGTTTGACTAGCCGTTGTGAGAGCATGTATAGATGGCTCACGGCGGCCTCTTTCTAGTTGTGGAGACATCCGCTTCTGGGGATAGATAAACATTGGTGGGATGAATCCTTCAGAAGCACTGACAGTACAGACCACTGCAATGTTTCTCCCCCGCTCCCAGCTTGTAACGGATCCCACCTGATGTTGGCCCTTTGGTGCCAATATCTTACCGGGTTTTTAGACCGTTGAAATACCCGTTTCATCTATATTGAATATTCTTGTCGTCTTAAATTGGTCAAAAGCTAAGCAACGCAAATCATTAAGGGTTACGCCATAAAACTGGTTTGATATTTGTTTCATGTGATCAGCAAGTAATGCTTCTTGTTCAGAAGTAAATACCGCTTTTCAACACAATGCTGGTTTAGCTGTGGAATTCAATTTTAGTCGGTCGTTTAGAGTTACCCTGGGTATCCCCAATTCATCTGAAACCCTTTTTATGGATCTGCCAATTTGTGCAAGTTGAAATACTCTTTTTAAAGTTTCCTCGCCTCATTTACCCCTCTCGGAGGTGCGTTTTCTTAATCTCACCATCTGAAAGGCAATACAAATAAAATATTTTAACATTCCCAAACTGTTTTAAGGTGGTCCTATACTAGAAAACCCAAAAAGTTTAAAATACATTCAAATTTTTTGATTTTTTAGAAATGATATAGCATTTTATGTTTAAAACACAACAAAAATTATAAAAGTGAAAAAAAAAAAAAAATTAAGGTCAAATTTTTGGATCCATGGACCCAAAATACGGACTACACGCTGCAATAAACAGTTTGTGAACCAAGAATGGTATGATCATGAAATTTTCAACAACATATAATTGCACTCACCCTGCCAAAATCTAATGATTTAACAGATTATTGAAAATTTGGGAGGAAAACAGGCTTAAGGTTTAAAAAAAGCTACAAAAAGGCTTGGAAAAGACACTGCCATTTTTGAACCGGTTTGTTGACATAAATTATTTTGATAAGGTGAATGTATATATACGCAATAAATAAACCCTTAAAATTTCAGAAAAATCATACAAAGCAATGACATGGTATTTATTGAACCGTGCGAAAAAATCTTATGTTGAGAAAAACAACAATAAAGATATTTTTTGAAAAAAATGAAATATATACATATATAAATAAACAAATAAATAAATAAATATATAAATATATATATATATATATATATATATATATATATATATATATATATATATATATATATATATATATATATATATATATATATATATATATATATATATATATATATATATATATATATATATATATATATATATATATATATATATATATATATATATATATATATATATATATATGTGTATGTATGTATGTATATATGTATAATTTATAACAAACAAAGCTTGAACGTTATAATAAATACAAAGAAAAATGTTAAAATAATGCTAAAGCTTTAATTGCTATCAGAAACTGTTGATGAAGTAGAAAACTGATTTTCTCTCAAACATATTTTTAAATATCCTGCAACATCTCTTAGATCTTTTTTTCCCATAACAAATAATGAGCATTTAGATCAAATTTGATTTGTATATACTAGCAGTAAGCAACCCGTAATACGGGTTTTAGTAAATAAAATACGCGTATAGAAAAGCCTAGAAACTACTTTAAAATTGAAAAGCCTAGAAAATAACGTAAGTCGACTATTAACTGCTACTATTAAATTAGCGTATTAATATTATCAGATTCAGAATGTAAAATGTTTGAAATTTCAGAATTTGTAATTTTTGAAAAAATTATTTTTTCGATTTTTTTTACCTTAAATATTTTATAAATAATGGGGCAATACCGACACCTGTCGACATTGCCCCGTGGTAGTGGTGTGTCGGCGTTACCCCGGCGTAACCCTACAAGTTACTGCTAGCTCCAAATTCTAAAACAGCTATGTTGGTTTTAATATGTATTTTCTAGCTAACTAAGTTGTTTTTTAGTAATACTAACAATTAGAATCTTACCTCAGTTCATCCAGGAGTCAGTTTTAAACATGAAAAACTTCAAAAACTAGTTATTTATTTATAGCAAAACATGCAGTAGGCGTACTCGCATAAAACTCAGTTTTAGTGTTGTCCACCAGGTAGCAGCACTATACAACAGCGCTTTACTCATAAAATACAATTATAGAGAAAGCTAAATATTAATAAATATATATAATTTTTTTTTCAAAAATAACATTTTATAATTGGACTAAAAAGCAAAGAATAAGTTTCTTTTCGAGACCCAAGGACTTTGGCGCTACCCAGAAATTAGCTGCCGAAAGGCGCAATTTATGAACCCAGCAAGGGCACAAAAAATAAATCCGTTTAATGTTAAGGAATATTTCACCTAATTATAAAAATTAATGGTATTGCATGGCTTTTTTAATACTTCAGAAAGACTCTACAACATGGATGAAAAAGGAGTCAGACTTACAGTTCATCACCAGCAAGTTGTTTTAGCACAACGGGGAGCGAAGAGAGTTTATCTTGTTGCTCATGAACATGCGGAAAATGTGACTGTAATTGGCTGTGTCAATGCTATGGGGTGTGCTTTACCTCCAATGGTGCTTTGTAAAGGTATTTGGCTGAAGATTGAATTCAGTGACGATTTGCCTCCTGGTTCAACTGCATTAATGACTCCTGTTAAAAAGAAAAGTATGGCTTTGATCGGCCGCAAAAAAATGTTTTAGCTATGTTGCTAAAGCCCTGATGAAAGAAGACTTTTAATCTTCCACTTCTAAAGCTATTAATAAAAAGAATAAGGGCAAAGGAAAAGCAAATGTAAAGAAAAGTAAGTCTGTAATTGTGGATGTGAATGATTGGTTTTCTTCGTTGTGAAAAAAATAGGTGAAAAAGTATGCGACAATATTTTAAATGTAAAGTATGGTACCATGAGACGTGCATGGGGTATAAATTCTGAAGATGAGGAAGAGTGAGTATGTCCATTCTGTGAAGAATAATGTTTTTCTTTGTAACATTTTTTATTGAATTTTTCAACTTTCTTTGTATAAAAAATTGGTTCTTTTGAAGCATATAAATATCCAAGATTACTTATTATTTAATAAATGTGAGATAAACTATGCATTAAAAGAATGTTTCCTAACTTTTTTTCCAAGCCTTCCCAGGAAACGCAAGCGGTTTTTTGTCTTGAATGACCACACGCGAGTATTTTATTTTAGACAACTTGGTCACGGCCGATTGCAAGTTTTATAATAATCATTGCGGAAAAAGTTTGAAAACAAAAAAAAAGTAACAAAATAAAAAATAAAAAGATATTAAAACAGAAAAAAATAAAAATAATTTAATAACTTAAATAATTTGTGTACTGTTTTTATTTTTGTTTCTTTAGACTGGTTGTTACATTCAGCAACAAAATTAGAAGAGGCGAAGCAAAAAAAAAATATCATAATTTTAAGTCTACAATGAAAAGAATGACTTTCCTTTATTTAACTTTTTTTTTTAAGAGGACAAAAATATAAATTACAATGTGTTAGTAAAATATATTCGTATAATCTTAATGTAACAATAAGGTATGAATTAAGCGATAGCGAAATGCAAAATCTGGAAAAATACCTGTATTCTTTTGTATTACTATTTTGGTATTCTTTTCTGGTAAATTTTAGTTTATGCAAAGCTGCGTACTTTGTTTTCAAGGGGCGAATCAACTTAAATTCATAAGCGAAAAAGTTATAAAAAATAAAACAATAAACTTACGACTATAAAAGTAATAACACTGAGTGTTATAACTTTTATAATGCAGTTAGTGACTAACTGCATTATAAAAGTAAACTGTAAAGTTAACTGCATTATAAAAGTAATAACATATACTTGTAACATTAAAATTATACAAATATATTTTACAAACAGATGACGGAATATATTTTTGCTTTCTTTTTTAAAAAAACAAACAAATATAATATAGGCAAGTCATCCTTTTTAATGTTTAAAACCGTTGTTTTTTTTTTTTTTTTTTTTTTTTTTTTTTTTTTTTTTTTTTTTTTTGCTTGGACTAACTGAATTTTGTTGCCGAAAATGATGAAGAAACAAAAATAAAAACAGTTCATAAATTATTTAAACTCTTGTTATTATTTTTTATTTAATTTCCTATTTTGTTATTTTGCTTTCTTTGTTTTTTAAATTTTTTTCAGCAACGCATATAAAACTTGTAAACGGCCGTGACTTAGTTGTCTAAATTAAAATACTGATGCGTGGACATACAAGACGAGAAACCGCACGCGTTTCCTGGGAAGGCTTGTTTTTCTTTCTTTACTATTTGTATTTTTTACATGGGCTTTATTACCTACCTAGGGAGGTAATAAGGCCCACCTAAGGCATGTTAAAAAAACATGAATAACTTTTGTTATAATTGATTTCTCAATATGCAGATTTTTACATCAAGGAATGATTAATCTTAAGCAGCAATCAAAAATATTTTTCTAAACTTAATTTTTAAGGCCTAGATGACCAAGAGTCTGTTAGGTGGGCTTTAATACCCACAAGTACCTTATATTTGGTTTAAATATATAAATAATGCTTCCTTAGTTTAAAGCATCTTTAAAAAAATTATGAAATAAACAATAAATTTTATTTCAAGTAAAGGTAAAATGCTTATTGAGCTTAATTTAAGAGCAATCTAACTGCTTTTTTAAAAAAAAAAAATTAAATAACATAATTTATTTTATGTAACAGAACAACTTCTTGCAAAAGCAGAACTTGAAATCATAAACATGATTTGTAATCACTTGATTTAAAACTTGATTATCTTTTGTTTTATTTTTGATTTGAAAATTAGTTACCTCTAATTTATTCGTTTCCTTCAAGGAATCATGCCTAAAATATGCTATTAGTATTGAGTCTAAAAATTTTCTCATGCAAACTTCTTAATAAACTGTTAAATACCATTTAACAAAATTTTTCAATTATATACATTTAAATACATATATTTAATATATCCTATTTATTTTATATATATTAAATACATACAAAATATACGGAATATATTAAACATATACAAAATACATTAAGTATAAATAAAATATATCAGTTATCTATAAAATATCTAAATTAGTAAAGTTTATTTTTGTTCCAAGGACAACTATATAAATCGACTCCTAAAAAAAGGAGTAAAAAAGAATTATGAAAATAAAATATTATTTTTTAGTATATTGATTTTGTTTTGAGGAACTTATTTCTTAACAACTTTTTTAAAGAACTTGTTCATGAAATCTGAAAACTGGTTTTGAAATTTTATATTTACAAAAGTATTACAAGTTTCAAATAACCTAACATTTAGATTAAGCCAAGTTAAAGCTTAATATTTACTTCGTGCAGCCTTATAAACAACTCTTTTTTAAAATTCCTTTATATTCACTTTATGGTAGGAAATTTTTTTAAGTTTCTTTTAAACATTTTATAATTATTTTGAAAATTGCTAAAACAAGTTGTTTTTTTGAATTTTCTATTCAAGCAGCACAATTTATTTAGTCTAATCTTGGACCAACGCGTTTGTTATTTGTTAAGTAACAAAAATATGTTATGCATATGATCAACCTATAATTGGATCAACTTTGTTATTGTACATGTTTAACTAAATTGGGATGAGGATGGTTTGATGTTTGTATTAGGTTGTAATTATTAGGTTGGCATAATCTAACCTGATGGTTGGAGTCGTGTTTCATATAAACAGCTGCTCATCAAACCAATGATAGTGTATATTTTTCAAGGTTGGTGTTTACTTTGGTCTGGTGTTTGGTCTTTGCTAACTTGCTATTGCAGTACTAATACTCCGCAAACCTTACTGTGTTTTTTGCTCACCCAACAAAAAAATCATACGCATATTAAATATTGTTTCACCAACTAATGCATAATGTGTACCCAACTTCAAATTAAAAGTACTTGTACCTTCTAACGTCTAATTTTGATCGACCCAATTGAAAATCGAATACAGATGCGCCAACATAAAAAATGCTGTTGATTCAAAAATACAGATTATTTGGGGTTACATAATTAACATAATTAGCAAAATTGCTTTTGTTCTAATACGTAAAATAAATTTCCAGATTGAAGAAGTTATTAGTATTTCAATTCGAGGTTTAAGAAGTTATTAGAATTTCAATTCGAGATTTAAGAAGTTATTAGAATTTTTATTCGAGATTTAAAAAGTTATTGGAATTTCAATTCGAGATTTAAGAAGTTATTAGAATTTTTATTCGAGATTTAAGAAGTTATTAGAATTTCAATTCGAGATTTAAGAAGTTATGAGAATTTTTATTCGAGATTTTAGAAGTTATTAGAATTTCTATTCGAGATTTAAGAAGTTAGAATTTTTATAAATCATATATAAAAAAAAATTCTATTCGAGGTTTAAGAAGTTATTAGAATTTCAATTCGAGATTTAAGAAGTTATTAGAATTTTTATTCGAGATTTAAGAAGTTATTAGAATTTCAATTCGAGATTTAAGAAGTTATTAGAATTTTTATTCGAGATTTAAGAAGTTATTAGAATTTCAATTCGAGATTTAAGAAGTTATGAGAATTTTTATTCGAGATTTTAGAAGTTATTAGAATTTCTATTCGAGATTTAAGAAGTTAGAATTTCTATAAATCATATATAAAAAAAAATTCTATTCGAGGTTTAAGAAGTTATTAGAATTTCAATAAATTATATGTAAATAAGGAACTAAATAAACGTTTTATTCTGAATTTATCGGTTATAGCTGCCACTCAGTTTATTTAATATGAAAAATTAGGACAGTATTCCAGACGTTTTTAAAATAAATAACCTGCAAGTGATGTCCTGGCCGTGACTCGTGAAAGTTTGTATTGTAATCTTCGTAAGAAGGTCCCATCTCTGCTTTAAAAAACGGTACAAAATAGCTAGCTGGTTCTAAACAATCTGGATCACTTTCCAGATAACTTGGGACACCTAAAATAAATTATTTTTGTTTTTTAAATACAAAAAAATTGTTTATACTAAAAGAACAACCAGCTCGAAAACGAATGATAAAACTGATAATAAAGGTCCTTAAATAAACTATAGTATAATAATATCGTATAATAGTATAATAAATCAACAATAATAATAATAATTAAAAAAAAAACACATACACAAAATGTTTTTAAATTTAAAGTTATTTCAATTTTCATTTATTTGTCCATTATAAAAATAAGTAAAATTATATAGTTATGGGAAACCAAACATAATTTTTTCAAACTAAAGATATTAATGCTAAGAAGCATGTTTTATTAAGTTTAAGTTAAGTTTATACGATATATAAGTTATAGTTTATTATTTTTATGTTATTATTATTTTTTATGTCATTATTATTTTTTATGTTATTATTATTTTTTATGTTATTATTATTTTTTATGTTATTATTACTTTTTACGTTATTATTACTTTTTATGTTATTATTAAAACAACTAAAGATTTTGATTCAGGTTAGTTGAAATCAGAATTAACATTATATAAAGGAAATTAAAAAAAAGGATTAAATATGTAGGAAAAGGTTGCGTAAGATGAGCAGGTTCCTAAAATGGTATAACCTCTTTTACGGGTAGACTACTGATTTTTTTCGAATTTTTTTTACCAATTTTTTTGACGGTGTTATTTATTTTAATTTCATGGTTGTTATAGTTAATATTCTTAAATTGCTTTATTCTTAAAAAAATTTACCATCTCTGTTATAACTTTTTATTATTCAATATTTTTTAATTACGTCAGAACGAAACAAGATCATTAAAAATTTATTACATGCTCAATATTTTAAGCTTATCTACTGTTAATTCCATGGTTTATATGAAATAATACATAAGCTGTAGTCATGCTATTTAAAATTATCAGTTGCTTGAGATAATACGTTTTTAGACGCTCAAGATGAGATGCAACTTTTTATTAAGAAAAGCGCGTTTTTTTAAAAGTTATTCTCCACGGAACTTTATTTTGGTAATTTAAGAGCGAAAGTTTTTTTCAAAAAATAATATTCCAAACTTTTTTAGAGGTAGGAAAGATTTATTATTGTCTTTTTTTATGGTTGAGATAATTATTTTTTACTTAAGTATAGTCCTTAATGATGCAATATGTCTGTGTGTGTGTGTGTGCGTGTGTGTCAGTGGCGGTAGGTATTGTGCGTGTGTGTCAGTGGCGGTTAGTATAGGGCGTGGGGGGAGGGGTAGTGGGCGAGCTGCCCCCCCCCCACGCTCCCGTAGAACGGTCTAACGGCGCCCCCTAAAACAATTTAAAAATATATATATATATATATATATATATATATATATATATATATATATATATATATATATATATATATATATATATATATATATATATATATATATATATATATATATATATATATATATATATATATATATATATATAAGATTAAATTACTGAAAGCAACCCCGGTCGCCCCTATTTATTGACTTGCCCCCCCCCCCCGCGACACTAAACCTCAATCCGCCACTGGTGTGTGTGTGTGTGTGTGTGTGTGTGTGTGTGTGTGTGTGTGTGTGTGTGTGTGTGTGTGTGTGTGTGATTATTTTTCTTTTATTTTGAATTTTTTTGAGTCCCATTACAAAAAGCTCATCTTAGAAAACTGGTTTCCCAAGATGAGATTGGGTGTGTTGAAAATAACATAATTTTTGGTATTAAGATTTTTTTTTTTAATGAACTATTCATTTATATTCTTTAAGTGGAAAGATTAAATTATGATAATCTGTATAAATAAATACAAATATTATAATATTTCGGCTGCAAAAAAGCAATACACAGTTAAATTGCTCTACATACTCAACCTTCCCCTAATTAGAAATAAAAGCATTTCTTCGATATGTCTATTTGAGAGATAATGGAAGCCCGAACATCATGATTTTTTAAAAATGTTTCTAGCATGCACAGTTAAATTTTTGGTTCACGTTATACAAAGCATTACAATACTCAGCGTTGAATTGCCATATGAGCGATCTTCAAATCAACGTTTACATTTTACATGTTTTACTAAGATAGTAAATATGCAGTTCTGTCAACCACATGTCAACAACTGTCAACATAATTTCAATGTTAGTTGAGCATTGGTCAGACATTTCAGCTTATACTTAACAATTATAGGGAGTTTTTTACTTTAATAGCCAAAATAAAATTATTATTAAAAACGCTTTCATTCTAATATTTAAAGAATAATAGTGGTCAAGCTAAAATGTTTTGGCCATAACAAATACCAGTATAATTATTTTATATATATCTTTGTCAAATGTTGTTATATTTATATTTAAACTTAATAGCGTTTTCAGTTTAGTAACAAGGTTACTAAACACACACAAAGTTGTACAATGTTTTAAGTACAATAAGTTGACCATGTATCATAAATTTGTCGCTAATATGCTAACGTAATGATACCGTTTTATTATACCGTATTATTATATAGTATCATTAGACCAATTTTGCCCAAAAATGGATTGAAAAAACTGTATACTTAATGCTGTTGAGCCAGTAACGCAAGATATGATTAATCAAAATACAGTTCTGGTGTAATTGCACCAGAAATTCGGTGCAAAATTTGCAAATGTTATCATCAAAAAGTAAATAAGTTTGACACTATTTGGGAAATAAACAGCCAAATTGCATATAAGAACTAATAATAAAGCAACATATACTGATTGAAATAATATTTCGTATACTGGCCTATCAACTGAAAAATTGCTACAATGGCTGTTCTGCTACGAATAATTTTTATGATTATATTGCCAAGGCAAAATAACTCACCTCAAAAAAGTGCAACCCCATAAGTCACAAAATATTTTGATAAAACTTTTTTTAAAAAATAAAGATATTTTTAAATTCAATTTTATAATAAAAATAATAGAAAAAAACTCTGAATAAAAAATTTTACCATTGGAAGGATTATATTCTGCAGTTAACTTTACCAAACAAGTAGGTGTTGTTTTATTTTCACCATCTGTGTAAAACAGGTCTTGAATGTATGGTTTTGCAGATTTCATGATGTTTACGTTGTGGTCAAACCAACGTTGAATTGCCTCCCATCGAGTTGGGCAAAGTTCTTTAGCATCTTTAAAAAAAAAACAAGATTTTTATATAATAACTAATTTGAACAAAGATTTAGAAAAAAAAGATTTTATATTTTCGTATGAAATTCAAGAATTAAATTTCCAAAGAATTGAAAATAAAAAAGTAAATAAAATAATTTTACACTATAATTTTTATTTGTTACCTTCATCGTTTACACACTTTTCGTGTGCAATATCATCTGATTCGCTATCTGGAAATTTAAATTTGTTAAAATATAAAGATTTTTCATTCAACTTCTTCTTGAACTTTTCAATCATTTCTTCTTCGTTTTTTTTACCAGTCACATTTTTGCCTAGAGCTAATACCTAAATAAAAATACAATAGCAACGTATTAAATATAACAACAGCATATTAAATATATCAACAACATTTTAAATACAATAACAATATATAACAATACATTTAATTTAATTTATTTTTTTTTGTTATTTAGATGTCCCAAAAAGACCTAACGGTTTTGTCACAGAGCACCGCGGAAGTGCATTTAACACGCTTCCTTCCGTGACGCGAAATTATGTCTTATGCAATGACATCGCAAATGGCGGAAGCATTTACTTAACGGTGAAAAGAGAAAAAAGTTAAAAGGAAAAACAAAAGAAATTATTTTAAAGAATAAAAAAGATAAGTTAAAAATAAAGTAAAATAATAAAAATATTAAAAGGTATAAACGAACTAAAAGATTAAGGTGGTAAACAGGGCCGGCGCGAGTAGGTGTCACGTGCCGACTAAGGGTCCAATTTGCCGACTAAGGGTCTAGTTTGCCGACTAAAAATCATTGATAGGGCGTTTCCCCCCCACACACACCCCTATCGCGCCGGCCTTGGTGGTAACCCTAGAAATGAATGTTGATTTTTGATGAAATTTTCAAAAAATATATTTTTATTATATTTAATGAAGAATTTTAATACCTTTTAAAAAATGTATAACATGAATAAGTTTTTTTAATATAATTGTCAATATATTGATATAATTGTGAATTGGTGCCTGTTGCTTTTCCCTAGCAACGCCCTAACAACATGTAAATGTCCTAAAAAATGCATCAGAATACTATTTTTGAAACATTTTTATGGCTATACTTTAAAGCTATAAAGTGACTATTAGCTATACTTCAAAAACTAAAACACTTTTTTATAAGCATGACGTGTGTCTGGTGATATGAATTGCTTATCGAAGGCAAATTTCTTTTTTGTTTTGAAGTCTGTTATCTGAATTTTTTATTATTTAGATTTTAGTCAGTATAAATGATTTCAGCAAAACAAAATTTGCAAAGAAAAAAGAAAAAAATACCACCAAAGAATCGCCACATGGTTAAAACCAAAGAAAAAAACTTTAACAACAACAAAACTAAAGCAGATTAAGAAACTGAATGTGCAAGCTCGAGGAAACTTAAAACTACAGGTTTTGTTACTGAATCTATTAATAATGATGATAGTAAATATTTTATGTTTATGGATATTGAACAAATGAAAAAGTTAATTCTACCAATTCTGTACTGTCCTAAATGTGATAACAAACAACCGATAGAATTTATTGATAACCTAAAAAAAAGAATGGGATTTGCTCATTTATTAGAATTGAAATGTATGAGCTGTGGTTGGATTAACTCCTGTTTTACAAGTAAAGAGTGCCACGATTCTAATCGAAAAACTAAACGTGGTCGCAAGTTGTATGAGTCAAATGTTCGAGCAGTCATTAGTTTTTGTGAGATTGGTCGGGGAAAGGCAGCATTGAAAATGTTTACTAACTGTTTTAACATGTATGGTATTGGTGAATCAGCTTTTGACAACTTGAATGACAACTGTGTTTTAACTGCATATGCTAAGTCAGCTGAAGTATCAATGAAAAGAGCTGCCAGTGCATTTTCTCAAGCAAATACTCAGCCAGTCTGCAAACGCATTACAATAGATGGTTCTTGGCAGAAGAGAGGTCATGCATCATTGAATGGTGTAGTTACAGCTGTTGTTGGTGATAAAGTTTTAGATTATCAGGCTTTCTCAAAACACTGTAAAGGTTGTACAATGTGGAGATCCAAGGAAGGTACACTTGAACATGATAGATGAAAAGTAAATCATGATTGTCATATAAACCATACTAAATCTTCTGGTGCCATGGAAGCTGCCAGTGCTATTCAAATTTTTGCACGTTCTATCCAAACAAACAATATAATTTATTCTCAATATTTAGGAGATGGAGATACTTCTTCTTTTAAAGAAGTTGTTAAATATAATCCTTACAAAGAGAACGGAGTTAAATTGAGAAATTAGAGTGTATTGGGCATGTACAAAAGCGACTTGGTACTAGAGTTCGAAATTTAGTGAAAAACTTTAAAGGGACAAATACTCCAATACATGGTAAAGGGAAACTTACAGATACTATTATTAATTCCATTGCTATAGGAGCCATTCTCTACCATTGCACCGCACTTAAAGATCCTACGTGTCGTCATGCTATGTGTCCCAGAAATAAAAATTCTTGGTGTAAGTGGCAACTTGATCAAATAAATAGTACTAAGTTTCATAAAGATAAAATTAATTTACCAATATGTATTTATTTAAAGCTAAAACCAATTTTTTAAGATTTATCTGATGATAAACTGTTAACCAAATGTCCCCATGGACAAACACAAAATGCAAATGAAGCATTCAGCGCAATAATATGGACTCGCTGTCCTAAAAATGTGTTCTCATCCAAAAGAACGTTTGAATTGGCAATAAATTCTGCAGTTCTTCATTTTAATGATGGTGGGGAAGGAGTAAAATCTGTTTTAGAAAGTTTTGGAATTAAAGGACAAATAACTTCAAAGAAACTAATGGAAGCTGATAATAAGCGTGTTAAATATATGAAGCTCAAATCTTCTAATATGGTTATTAAACAGCGTAAAAAACTAAGAAAAGTTAAAAAACGCATAGTGGATGTTGAGATTTCAAATGAAAAACAAACTTCATATATACCTGGTGGTTTTTAAGCATTATTTTTAAAATACTTTATTAAAAGTCTCGTTTCCCAGGTTTAATAATTTTCAAGACATTCCACATTTCAAAACATGGTTTTTTAAAAATGGTATGGATTTATGAACTGAAATTTTCAGGGCATTTTTATAAGATATTGATAAATCATTTCTCATAGGATTTTGTTATATAATGAGAAATTTTCTGATTTATATGAATTTTGGTACTTATTTGAGTGACTACATAAATAAACTCTGAAATATTTTTTATAACTTTAGAGTTATCAAGGCAAATCAAAAAATTCTATGACAAATGAAAATATTTATATAACAAACATTTCTGCAAAATTTCAAAGCAGTAGAGTTATTATATAGTGAGATATTATGTTTTCAAATACACCCCATTGTTTGAAGTTTAACAAATTTATTTTTGGATAATCAAGGCAAAAAATAATTTTGAATGATTTTTTTTTTAATTTTTTGAAATTGAATTAGGTTTTACTAAAAAATATCAATAAATAGCTCGAACTCAAAAAATAAATTATTTCTAGGGTTACCACCTTAAATAAAAAATAAAACAAAAAAAAGAAATAAAAAAGTAAAACGAACAAATAGACTTAATAAAATAAAACAAAAACAATCAATTAAAGGCGAAGTAACAAGTTAAAAGAAAAGAAGTTCGAAGAATATTCGAAAAAATAATAAAAATAACTAATTAAAAGAAAAATAATTCGCTAGAAATTTTCTACGCTTTTCTGTTTCCGCCAAGAATAACAAATATAATTTATTTTATTTTGTAGAAGTATTTGTGTTTGTCTTTTCGTTATCTAGTTTTTGTTTTGCCTTGCCTTTTCGTTTGTTTGTTATTATTTGTGCTGTTGTTACTAATTATTTTTATTGTTGTTCGCTGTTGTTATTAATTGAGTGTTTTCAAGCTCTCTAACGACTGCGCCATGGCCGCACAAAAGACATTACAAATACAATAATAACATATTGAATACAATAATAATATATGAAATACAATAATAATATATGAAATACAATAATAATATATTAAATACAATAATGATATGTTAAATACAATAGTAATATATTAAATACAATAATGTTAATTTTTATAAAACATTGATCAATTGTTTAGAAATTATCTTCTTTTTATGAAGAACATTCAATACTGATTTTATTTATTTTTATTTGCGATATTTTAGAAACATACACAGTTCCATCATTAGGACTATATAGTCTTATCATCAGACAATTTAGTCTTATCATCAGACAATTTAGTCTTATCATCAGACAATTTAGTCTTATCATCAGACAATTTAGTCTTACCATCAGACAATAACGTTAAAATATTTTTACAAAATCTCTATAAAAAGAAGATAAATTCTAAAAAAGATTTACTTATTCATACAAGATGTTTTTTAAACATTGATCATTTAGCTTTTATCGATGTTAATTTTATAAAAAAATAATTTCAATACAATTTTGCAAAACAATATCAAGTAAAAATATTTTTATATTTATGTTCAAAAAACAAAATTAACCGAGTCGTAAAAAAACAAAAAAAAATTAACCTCGTCGTAAAACTGTTGTAATCTTTTGTATCCTAACTCTGTTGCCATTTCTCCAGTAATATTAGAGGTTGTATAGTATTTCATTAACTTTTGATAACCTTCCTTAACATTAATTGTTTCTCCGGTAGGAAGTTTGTGAGATGTAATTCTGAAAGTTAACAATAGTTAAAACCTTTACGCTTAAAAAATAAAAAATAATTAAAACTCTTACAAATAAGATTTAAATCGATTTTTTTTCGACACCGTTTGATTTTTTTTTTTCGACTATGTTTTATTTTTTCAAGTCAACTACGTTTGATTTTTTTTTCAATTTTACTTACATAATCTAGATAATGCTTACTCAAAACCGTTAGACCTTAGCTTTCTTGACGTGCAAAATTTTTCCGGCCGTTCCTGATAATTTTATGGTTTTTAGGGTTTGCGACACGTTGAAATAATAAAATAATAAAGCCAAAAATAATACATTTCAATCAAATGGTTATAAATAAAACATAAGGTATTATTTAATTCTTTTTTTTATTATTTTTAAACATTTAACTACAACATGTTTTAATTTTTTAATTAAATATGTCCCAAGAAGTCCTTACAGTCTTATCACAAAGCATCGCGGAAGAGCATTTAATAGAAAGCTCACGCCATCTTACTGATGTTATTAAACTTGCCTTTCTTACTGATGTTACAAAACTTGCCCAGATGTGGCGTTAAATTACAGATCTTTAGCTTCTGAGGCAAGAGTGCTAACCAAAGTGCTACGGCTGCATAGCGAGTCAGTAGGTGGAAACAATGGGAAAATTTTAGTTGTCTAATCTTGAAAACTTATTTAATTTTAGTTTCTATATTTATTAAGAAATATTTATTGATAACTTATTTGTATTAAATCCCTTTGTTGCCAGGACTCTGAGCATTTAAATATTGAATGAAAAAAAAAATATAAATAAGTTATTTCGGTGACATCTACGTTGCGTCATATTTCAATTACATCTACGTAAAATAAAAAATTAGTACATGTTATTTTGGAGTATTTAGAGAAAAAAAAAACCATTTGTGAAATAAGTTTGTCATAGCATGTTATCTCAGTTATACTTTGGAAATTGCAAATTAAAAAAACAAAATCTTAAAGAAATTAATTTTTTGCCGCACTATAACTAATAATTGCCAAAATTTGCAATTTGCTGTCATATATTTATTTGAGCTATATGATGCTTCAATCGAGTTTCCATTGATTGATTGTCCCTTCAATCCCTGTTCAGATTTTATATATGTTTTAACTTGCTTGCTATGGTACTTAACTTTGCATAGCAACAACCTATTTTTAAATTAAAGTTGTTTTAACAGTATTTTATTTGCGCTAATTACACAATATTGGGCCTATGTATTAAAATGAGATCCACAATACTTATAAAATTAAATTTTTTTGGTTACTATGGATACCTTGCTTTGCGTAGCATAGCAACAGCATAATTTTGGTAGTTAGTAATTTAGTTAGTAAGTTGTAATTTAGTTAGTAATTTAGTTAGTAAGTTGTTAGTAATTTAATTACTAGCACTAACAGTAATTTAACTACTTTTAATTTTAATTATTAATACTTGTAATAACTTAATTACGAACAAGAACGGTTCTAATTAAGAACCTGTGCTGAAGCACTTGATATTTTTTTAGTAGTCCACGCGGCATTTATATTATAATATCAAACTTTTAAATAGAAAATATTTGTTATAAGAATTATTTAGAAATGGTTTTATTAGAAAATAATGAAATTAGAAAATAATGAAATTATGAAAACAATTTCATTATTTTCATAATTTTCTCCAAAAGAACAGTCTTAGTATTTGAAAACAAAATATTACTGAAGATATGTTATAATTTATTCAGCCAAAAGTTCCTGAATTTAAAGTTGATTTTAGACTTGCTGTTTAACGATTTGTTTATTTGTATAAAAAAAAGTGGAAACCTGCAAACTTTACTGTCAAAAATTTTGAAAAAAAGTTTGTGAATTGGCTTAATGAATATTTAATTGTCAGAAAAAAAGACAACCCAGTGGGCACAGGACGTAAAAAAGACGTCCTTAGGACGTTCAAATCGCGTCCGTCCGTCCCATTAAAATTCTAAACGTCTTTTGAACGTCTTATTCGAGTCCAATAATTTTTTCGTCCAAAAAATATCCAGAATGCTTTATTAAAATAAAAATAAATCAGTTAAATCACGCAAGCTTCAAACTTCATAAAATTTTTAAGTAACGCATTTTTAATAAAGTTTTTTTTCAATTACAAAAGAAGTCTTTTTACAACAACTAATAGACACGTTCCATCTAATTTTTATTTTTGTTATCAATTGAAAATTGTGGTAATATGGTAATACATGTAATGAAATTTTTACAGATAATGAAAGAAACGGTTTAAAACTGAATATATGCTATACTATGTATATATATACTTGATATACTATTAGTATAGTATTGCTATATCAAGAACCAAGTTCTAACAATAAGATTTAGACATCTCATGCAGAATCGAATTTTTCAATAGGAAAACCTGTTAATGATCATGGAACAATTATCCTGATAATTCTTTGAATTCAATGTCTTTACTCGACAACATTATGCTATTTTATAATGGAACCAGTACATTAGTTAATGATCTTCTTGAAATATTGCCAAATCAAGGTTTGGAACTTCCCAGAGATTCAAAGAGAACTTTAAAAGCACTTTATGAAAAGCGACTTATAGACAGGTTCTTGCTAATTTATATATATTTTTTTAAACATTTAATTACTTGAGAATCGTATTAATATTGATACATATATTGAAATTGATACAGATATTGAAATAAATAGTTTAAAACTGGGTATATAATATACTATATATATATATATATATATATATATATATATATATATATATATATATATATATATATATATATATATATATATATATATATATATATATATATATATATATATATATATATATATATATATATATGTATATATATATATATACTTATATATATTTGAGTTATATGTATGTGTAGAAATGTATACGTGTGTATATAAACTTTTAACTTTATAACTAACCTGTTTTGCTGTCTTCCTGCTTGTACATTTTACAAAATTATATATATAATTATATATTATATAATATATATATATATATATATATATATATATATATATATATATATATATATATATATATATATATATATATATATATATTAAGTATATACTTGACACTTGATATAGTATTTCAAGTATAATAATTGATATACTATATCAAGAACCAAGTTCTGACTGTTATTGAAATAAATAGTTAAAAACTGGGTATATGATATACTATATATATATATATATATATATATATATATATATATATATATATATATATATATATATATATACTTATATATATTTGAGTTATATGTATGTGTAGAAATGTATACGTGTGTATATAAACTTTTAACTAACCTGTTTTGCTGTCTTCCTGCTTGTACATTTTACAAAATTATATATATATATATATATTATATATATATATATATATATATATATATATATATATATATATATATATATATATATATATATATATATATATATATATATATATATATATATATATATATATATGTTAAGTATATACTTGACACTTGATATAGTATTTCAAGTATAATAATTGATATACTATATCAAGAACCAAGTTCTGACTATTTGAAAAACTTAGACATCGCAGAATCTCATGCATAGTCATATTTTTCAAAAGGAAAACCTATTAATAATACAGAGAGTTTATGGTGATAATTCAATATAATTCAATATCTTTAATTAACAACTTTTAGATTGTTCTATTCGAAATAATTGGACCAGTACATTAGTTAATGAACTTTTTGAAATATTACAATATCAAGTTTTGGAACTTCGCTAATAACCAATTACTTAACTTTAGTAATTAGTTATTAGTGAAGTTCAAAAGTTTTGACTAAAAAATAAGTCTAATTAAAAAAATTAAACCAGTCATAACAGTTATATAAGAGACAGGAGGGTAGAAAATTTCCTTTACTCTAAAGGAAATTTTCTACCCACCTGTCTCTTATATAACTGTATTAACATATGAATAACCACTATATCATATGTTGGAATGTTATTGGCAATTTACTAAGTAACCGATGAGAAACACTCCTTAATTTCTCCTTTTTTTTATCATCTAGGAAATTTTATTAAAGTAAATGGATTATACTTATTATTAAAGAAATTATATAGTCCTTTGATTGATTGCAAAGCTATATTTCTATTGTGTGTGTATATATATATATATATATATATATATATATATATATATATATATATATATATATATATATATATACACACAACCCTTGGGATTAAGAAAAAAAAGGTTGACAATAATTAGTCGACATCAATCAAAAAAACAAAAAAAAGTGATTCAAAAGTCTTACCATTAAACATAGAAACAAGGTCAGCATTATTTGTCGACCTCAAACACTTTTAGGTTGGCATTGCTGTATGCCGACCCTAATTCCAAAGGTTATATATATATATATATATATATATATATATATATATATATATATATATATATAAATATATATATATATATATATATAAATATATATATAAATATATATATATATATATATATAAATATATATATATATATATATATATATATATATATATATATATATATATATATATATATATATATATGTATATGTATAAAAGTAATATGGTAATTTATAATAATGTTTCTGTTTTTATTTTAAATTTATTGAAAAAAATAAGATTTTGTTTTCAATGTAGTTATTTTCTCCTTAATTCTGCTATTTTTTCTTTCAAAAAATCGACTTTCATGACCAAATCTTTTTAAATAATAGAAAAATGTCTCCTTAAAATCCTGACTTATAGCGTCAGTTTTAATAGTAAAAATACAAAATATATGTCAAATAAAATAAAAATGAGTTTTGCTAAAATTTAAAATTATTAGAATTAGTTAAAATTTAGAACTATTAGTTATTATTAGTTAAAATTAGTAGAATTTGTAGTATTAGTTAAAATTTAGAAATAGATAGTGTGAAACATCAATTAGATACAATTTAAAGTTGAACAGAAAAATTTAAAAAAAAAAAAATGCTAATGCTAAAAAAAAAAACACTTGTAAGAATATTTTTTACTTTATCAATAAGTTTTATTTACTTGTTAATTAAGATTTTATTTTTAGGAGCGTCAACTACATCAAGTGTCAGTTGATATATATGTTTTGGTCAAATACATGTTTGTATTTGGTAATATTATGTTACATTTTTGTTTTGTATTTCAAAAACTCATATTGCATTTATTTAAATATGCATTTAGGAATCTAGAATTGATGTGTTTGTAGTTTTTGTATCTAATTTTGTTTTAAATTAAAGAAATTTTATTTTAAATGTATTTAACTCTAAAGTTCATTTTTATTATTGCCTTAGGTTTTAAAAAAATAGAACAACGGTTTTGGCAATAGTTCATTTTATGTGATGGTTGATGTGATATAATTTATTTTGTGTGATATGCCTAATGAATTTTTATTAGTAAAAACTTCTTTAATTCATTCAGCTCCTCCAAAATTTGAAAGTCTGTGATTCATTTTATTCTATTTACGTCTATTTCAAATAAACGAAATTGTTAAAAAGTGTGCTATACGTTTTTTGTATACATATTTAAATATATGCGAAGATTTTTGTATAAGAAGTATCTTTTATTTTTCAAACTACTTTTATAACATTTATTGATGTTTTAAATCATTTTTTAGGACAACTGAATTTCGCTTTTCCCAAAACAAAGTTAAAGAAAATATATGAAGTCAATGATAAATCTTAAAGTTTTACAAAGAATAATGTAAGTAATATTTTTTCTTCTAATAACTATCTTGGAAGTTATTTTAACTATCTAGGCCTTTTATCTTTATAAATTAATTTTTTTAATACTTCTCAATACTCAAAATAGGTACCTAGTCAATTCAGCAAGAAAAAAAGAACATTTAAGAATTTCCTTTCAAATAATGTAGTTGTAAAATTTTAGTTATATTTTAGTTAGTTATATATATATATATATATATATATATATATATATATATATATATATATATATATATATATATATATATATATATATATATATATATATATATATATATATATATATATATATGTATATATATATATATATATATATATATATATATATATATATATATATATATATATATATATATATATATATCTTCTTCATATCCTGTAACCTCAGGGGTTCTTCAATGTTCAATCCTTGGCCCTATACTCTTTTTAATTTACATTAACTCTCTTGCAGATATTATCACATCTAAGGTGGCATTGTTCGCTGACGACACTACTATTTATTCTTGTCATGATAAGAAGCCTACACTCTCTGATTGCTTGGAGGGGGTATCTGAGCTTGAAAAGGATCTCACCTCTGCTACAGCATGTGGCTCACAATGGCTGGTGAACTTTATTTCAGATAAAACTCATTTTTTTTCGGCCAATCGTTATCGCAATAATTTTGATCTTCCTATATTTATGAATGGTAATGTACTAGATGAGTCATATGCCCTTCACCTTCTATGATTACCTTTTACTTCTGATCTTTCTTTTAAACCGTATATTAAATCCATTGCAAAATTAGCATCTGCAAAGGTTGCATCTCTTTATCGAGCTCGACACTTCCTTACTCTAGATTCTATTCTCTATCTCTATAAATCTCAAATCCGTCCCTGTATGGAATACTGTTGCCATATCTGGGGCAGATCTTCTATTGATGCCCTTTCTCTTTTAGACAAGGTGGAAAAACGCATTGTAAACATAGTTGGACCTGCTTGTGCAGCCATCTCCAACCATTGTCACATCGTCGTGATGTTGCTTCTTTTTCTCTTTTCTACAAATACTATAATTGGCACTGCTCTAAAGCTAGTTTTTTTTCTTCGAACATCAGTTCTTTGGAATTTGCTTCCTTCGTCTTGCTTCCCTGATTCATATAATTTGCAATCTTTTAAGTCATCTGTCAATCATTATCTTGCTCTACGAACTTAATCTTTTCTCTTCCAATAACTTCCAAACTCTTATAGTGGTTGTTCGCAGCCTTGTTGGAAGCGAAGATGTAATATATATTTTTTCTATTATAATTTATATATATATAAATTATAATATATAGTCTTTAATTCATTTACTTACTTATCTTAAGAATAATGAAATATAAAAAACGTTTAAAGTTGAGAATAGTTTTGATCTTTACTAGTATGATTCTATCGCCAAGTTTCTTGAATGTGATCAATCATTTCTCGATACTAATGTTGCAAAAAGTAGTATATTTTTTATTATGGTTAAATGTTTAGTTTTTTTTTATAAGGGTAAATTTCATAAAAAATTTTGATCTGTAATTATATACATAATACTCACTTTACAAGTAAACATAATTTACACAAAATTTTTGAATTGAATAAAACACTAATGAATTGCTCCTATGCCCAATATAACTTACACTAAATTGTCCCATATCAATTACACTAGTGTTATCTTTTGAATTTAGAAATAGAAGTTATTAAATGTTGGTGGCTCATCATGCAATGCATTTGAGAAGGGCATGCTTTCAAAGTAAGTATAATTTTACTATAAAAAGAGCATTTTTAATACCGCAATTATATTGCATACTTGATATACATAAATATATACGCTGGTCACAACAATCCAGTCAAAAATTTCTTTAAAAAAATAAATTTAGTGTTGTGAAATTCGTATTTTTTGATGTTTGATGTTATGTTTATAAAATAATAATTATATATATGTGTGTGTGTGTTATTTATTTCTTTCCCCTTTATTTTTACATACTTATCTTAACAATATTTTTTTAAGGTTAAGACTGCTTTCCTGATTCCTACAGCAAAAAAAAAACTTTAAAATGCTGGTGGCAATATTTAAAGAGTGCATCTGATCGAAAAGAAGTGAATGACGTCAACTGTTCGAAAATTCGATTCTTGGAAATTAACAAGTGGAAGAAGAAGTTTACAAAGTTGTAATTTATAAAACTCAGCACAATTATATTATTAAAAAATTTAAATGATTTATTATTTTTTTCTTATTCTCAAGAAGTTCTGTAAAAACATAAATTTGAACCTTACGTTTAAGTAAAGCCATGTTAGAACACGTATTTTAGACGTCGAAATAAGAACGTCTAAATTAGGTTATTTAAAGACGTCATTCGGCGTTTCCATTTAGCACTAGTTCTGAACGTCCTAAATTCACGTCTTTTAGACGTCTCAAAACACGTCTTTATTCCGTCCTAAAAAGACGTCCTAATTACGTCTTAAAAAGATGTCATCTGGCGTTGCCATTTAGAACCAGTTCTGGACGTCCTAAAAAGACGTCCTTTCGACGTCATATGGACGTTTCCGTGCCCGCTGGGAATGAACCAACTGCAAGTAGATGTGGTCAAAAGCCAGTTACATTTGATGGTAAATCTAATAAAACTAAAAAATGGCGTGTATCTGGCTTTCTTGAATTTCATTCATTCAATAAACAACTTTTTGCTGTTAGTAAAAAATTAAGAGATGAATCTATTGTTATTGCTGCCAAGAACGTTTTAAATATTTCAAATACAGATAAAGCAAGTAATTATTCAGCAGACGAAGGACTGGCTTTAATAATTGATGCCAGTCTGACAAAAGCTTTCTATCAATTAATTAAAAGTGGAACCTTGGAGAAATAATATGACATCTACCCTGCTTACAATGATGTCAGGGATGCAAAGTTAAAATGTTATTCTGGAAATATAAGAGTGGAATACAGTTCAGCTTCAGTTCCTTTAAAATATTTAATGACTCATACTTTGTAAAGAATATGTGCAATTTAAGAACCTGTGCTGAAGCACTTGATATTGAACAACAAAGCAATAAAAAGAATGATACTCAAGTGTAAGGCTGGTTTTGATGGTGTTACTAGCTAAAGCATTTATAAACAAGTTTTATTAGCACCTGACATGAACAGAAATTTAAAGCGTAAAGAATCATTAATTATCATAGAAAAAAAAGTTATATAGAATTTCTATAAACTTTTGAAACATATAGCCTATAGAAATTCTGTAGAATGTCTGTAGAAATTGCCATAAAACTTTTTTTTCTATAGAAATAAAAGTTCTATAGAAATTTCTATAGACGTTAACAGAAATTCTATAGAAATTTTTTAGAATTCTATAGAATTTCTATAGACCATGTGTTTCAAAAGTTTATAGAATTTCTATAGAACTTTTTGCTGGTACTACTTGTCTAGTCCCATTAGATTTGACTGGATTTAACAACAGCAAAGAAAAGACGTCTATTTTGAGAAATCAAAAGTCGTCATCCACAGGTTATTGTAGACCCATAAGATTTGCATACAAAAAGGAATCCAGGGAATCTATGATTGAAGAAGATCAGTACATTAAAAGTTAGAAAGTTTGGGTATAATTTTATTAGAATTTTGCGGATCTACTATTGAAGTGAATTGTATTATTGAACTTACAATGGTTGATGGGAAGGTTCAAACGATATTATTTGGAAAATCTAACTCATATCAATGCTTTTCAGTGTGTGGCGTCTGTCCAAAAAATATGAATAATCTTAATAAAGATTTTACAACAGAAAGCTCAAATATGGTATTTCCAGACTTCATGCAGGGATTCAACTTTTTGAGATGATTTTGCATATTGCATATATAAAAGAAACTAGAAAGTGACAAGCAAGATCTAAATAACATAAAGAAAAGGCATCTTGTAACTAAACAAAAGATTCAAACTGATTTTATGAACAATATGGGACTAGTTGTTGATTTCCCTAAAAGTGGTGGTTCTGGAACAAGCAACGATGGAAATACTTCAAGGCGTCCTTTTGCAGCATATGAACAAACAGTTAAAATTCTGGCTATTGATCAAAATCTTATATTCAGATTTTACATTATCTTGGTAACTATATTTAGGATAGAAAATAGACTGCTTAAAATTCAAAGATTATTGTTTTGACACTATTAAACTATATGTGCCCCTTTATCCATAGTCATTACATGGCTCAATCTGTGCAAAAAGTGCACAAACATGGACATGGTATAATTAAAAGCCTTACATTACCCATCGGACTTATGTTAGAGAGGCTAGAAATAAAGAATTCAAATCTTATTTCAAAAATTTCAGCCAAAAAACATCCAAAAGACCAACAAATACTAATCTAATCAATAGACTCCTAGTTTCCAGTAATCCTGTTAATTTATCACTGCGTAAATCAACATCACATTTAATAAATCATAAAAGTTTCCTTCAGATATTTACAATTACTTAAAAAATCTTCAACTGATATTATTGTTTTATAAAGTTTGACGTAATTTAAAATTGATAATGTTTTCTTGCACTATTTTTTGTTTTTACTATTGCTAAAACATTATTTACCTAAATAGTTAATTGTTATTCTATATAGGTTGGTTGAAAATCAGTTAAGATTTATACAAAAATTAATTTGTAACTAAGAAAAGTATCTGGTATCCAAGCAATATAAGTATCCATTGCTACTAAATAAAAAATTTTTTAACTTTTATAAAAAGTCTGATCTCATATTGGTACTCATTCCAAAATTAGTGAGTATAGCACTCGCAAAATATCTGCAAATACCAAAAATAGGATGTTGTTAAGCAAAATAAAAGTATCCATAGCAACGAAATAAAAAAATATTACCTTCATAAAAAGCGCATACATCATATTAATATTCATGCTAATTTTTGGTGAATATAGCCTTATTAGTAAATTAGTTTTAAATTTTGTCCAGTAAAAGTGAATTCTGGCTCACTGAGGGCTGCTTTTATGTTAGCAGTATGTTTGCAACATGTTTGTAATATTTGCAATTGCAAATATTACAAACATATTGCAAACATACTGCTTACATAAGAGCAGCCTACAGTGTTCAATTTAGACAGTTTTGCGGCAAATTTATATTGCAATGTGAAGACTGGTCATAATTGCCTCAGATTAATACTATGGAGTTGTGGCATATGTGTGAACAGTGGCTTAGCTAGGAGGAGGAGGGGGTAAACTAGGTTCCGCCCCGGAACCTGGTTTACGCGGCATATGCCCTTACAACTGTGAATATGACCAAAATTTGTTAGCAGAGTTCAAAAATAATTATTTTCGCTAAGTCCTGCCTATGTTTAAAGTTTATTGGACAATATAGAGAATCTGATAAACAAAACTTAACATCAAACTTTTTAATTATGTAATTTTGTAAACCAAAAAAAATGTTAATAATGATTTGTTTATACAATATGGAATATTATACAACAGTTCATTTACATTTGCGCAAGAAACACAGCAATTAGTTAATGACGCTCATCACTAAAATAAACCCTCCTATTTACAAATTCTAGCAATAGTTTATATTGAATTAAAATCCCCAAATATTAATATTAAAAGCCATATATACACATTAACAATAATTAATAATCAAACTGTATAACTACATAATCGTTAACCAAATGGCCGTGAGCTTTTACAATAAAATTATTCGTTTTAGAATAATTTCAGAATAAACCCTGAACACGTTAAAAAAAACCTTTTAGTAAAAATAAATTTTACTTTGTTTCTGTTGATTTCGCTGTTCAAGATGGTTCTCTACACAGAATAAGAAGTTTTCAAAATAATATTAGATAACAATGTTAATTCAGTAAAAACATTATTTACAGTGTTTAAAAAGTTGGAGAATATTAACGAGGTTGATGAACATTCAGAGTTAGTTTTAACAAATATATTTAGGCAGTTCAGCAACTTAAAAAAATCAATGTTTATTGCAAAACGTATTAAGATTGAAAAAGAAGCTCAAGTAAAGCTGAGAAAAGTGGAGGTAAACACAAACTTCAAGCTTATACGTAAATTAAATAATAAAATGACATAATTATTATAGAATATTTTTCAATTAGTGAAGATATTACTGCATTTATAAATAAAACTTAATTTTGTACGTTAATGACTTTCGTGAATATAAATCATAAAATTTATTATTAATAATGATACTATTTAAAAAATTTAATGTCATATTTTCCTATATAGGTTTTGCTGTCGTTTAATGAAGATATGACCAAGAAGATGACTACAATTCAAAAGATGATACGCAAAGAAAGAGAAATTAATGGGATAATATTCCTCAAAAGTCAAAAATTCGGAAAACAGAAGAACTCTGGAAAAATGTAAACAAACTTGTTGAAATCATATTGATGTGAAAGAGGTTTGTGATTTTTTATCACAAACCTCTTTCACATTAGTATTCTTGATTATCTAGATGTTCATCCTCTAGCTGTGTCAAAACTACCCAAATAACAACTGTAACAGCTGTTTCAACCTGCTGTGACTCACTGCTGGGTCAATTAGCATGCAGAAAGCTGAGGAAAATTCTGAGAGCTAACAATATTGATGTTTACCCAAGCTAGAAAGAAGTTCAAAACTTCAAAAATTCTATTACTCCTCTGAGAACCATTTTCCTACCTGAACCATATATTGGAGTTTACTCTACTTTTACAGAATCTATCAAAATCCCTAATTCTTAAGCTTGAAAATGTCCATATCACAAATGAACTAATAAATTTAGTTCTTGAAACTTAGTTTGGTTATGATGGAAGCGGAGAACATAAAATGTATAATCAGCTACATAATGTAAATGCCAATAATATATTCAGGGCAATGTTTTAAAAAACTTTTAAAACATTGCCATGATCCCTCTAAAACTTTTAAACTCTAATGCTGATGGAAATAACTTAATATGGTAACAAATATCCCAAACTCAAATTTTTCACAGAGACCTCTGATGCTCCAAATAGGAAAAGAATCACGTGAGAATGCACAGTCTATAATTATTTTTAATGCGGAAATCAAAACAATGAAAGAGGAAGGTTTTATTATTATCTTCAACGGATAATATTTGAATATTAAAGTAAACATTGTTTTAAACAGTTTTGACAAAAAAGCATCAAATACATATCAGGGCTTTGAAAGTGCTTATTGTGATCTTTGTGATTTTTCTGAGGAACAATGTGAAGATAAATGTACAGTTGAACAGGGATTCATTATAAATAGAGACATTAAAACTATAGAGCAGATACTTTTGGATTTAGTTCATCAAGATGGTTCCTTAACTAAAAAGTTAAATGATTATGATGTTTGCCATGGGAAAACAGCAAGTTCAATTGCTGGATCCAATGTAAGGTTTGTAGCCAGTACTACCTACTTCCTTGAATAGAGAAAAAATATATACATGAGTTAATTGTCAAAATAACAGGAATTAAGTGGGATTTTTCAGATTCATCAAGTTAAGGGGATAGTACTACAATTGGCAATGTAGCTAGAAGTCTGTGAAAAATAGAAAACTGATTACTGATTACATTTCAAATAAACATGATAGAATATTAACAGAGCGGTATGCTCTCTTGTTGTCTAATATTATTCGTGCTATGTCATCTAGTCAGAAAAAATTAGTTGTTAAAACTAAAGTAAAAAAAATGATCCATTATCGCTAAAACTAAACTAAAAAAAAATGACCCTTAGGGAAGAATAGGGCAATGGCGAACGCAGGGTAAATCCAAAGACAATCAAAACGACATAATAGAAGATATTTGACAATTTCTTTTTAGCTGCTGCGTCCCATGCTCAGTTCCAGACGCACAGTAGTGTAATAGAGTTGCAATTGTTGTTCACAATAAATTGATCCTAATCCTTTCTGATAATTTCATGCAACTTTTTTCTTGAGAAACATTCCTGTTGTAGCTATTATAGATATAACACCGCTACTTTTGTCGTTATTGCTGCTTAGTACCATAATAAGGAGTTTTAACACGTATTATATTTAGGTATGTTAATACAACCTCAATAGATTAATTGTTTTTCAATTGTTTGTGTCCATGCAGAAATAACGAACGATCTTAGTTGGGTAGTTTCGAACGTTTAAAGTGTCAGAACATGGACGTCAGGCAACGAGAACATTAATGTTTCTAACTTTTTTTTTTTTCATTTTCACATAAATTGTTAAAATACTATCTCTGTACCTAATTTACCAAAAAAATAAAAACTGAGAATGTTTAAGAAAGAAAAGCCGCCATTTTTATTAGTTCGCCAATGAGAAATATTTTATAACAAAAGAAAGATAGGAAGAAGCAAGAAGTAAAAAAACAAAGACTTTATCTTTGATTTTTGCACTTAATTATTACAATTTTATTTTTTTGTTACTTGTCATTTCATTTGTTTGTTAATTAGCATTTTATTTGTTTATTAATTAGCATTTTATTTGTTTGTTAATTAGCATTTTATTTGTTATTACATAAAATTTTTGTTACCTCACGGTGTATTCGGAATTACCCCGTGTAAGTAGAATTATTGTGATGACCAATTCACCAACATTCCGAATGGTTTTATTTTTCTCATAAGTTTTTATTTTATAATAAAGTTTGTAAAAATTGTTTTTGAGGGTTTGTGACTAAATAGTTAGAGTAAATGATAATCAATAAATATGATCAATTTCGAATAACTGGTGTCTTTAATTCGTATTCCCGCTTCGCTGTCCGCCAATACCCCACTCTCCCTTAGTTGCTAAAACTAAACATAGTTGCTAAAACTAAAAAAAATGAACCATATTAGATTAAACTAAACTATAAAAAAATGACCCATTGTTGCTGAAAAAAAGTATTTTTGAAGGTATTGTTAAATCCATAGTACTTTATACATACTTATAACATTGTTATAAAGGTTTTTCAAAATGAATAGAAACAAAATCAAAAATAAATGTTACTTACTGCTCTTGTTTCTCGGAATCTTTGAATTTATGCTTTAAAGGTAATCCTCCTAAACCACTAGATACACTACTTGGTGAGCAATACACAAAGTGCTCATTTTTAAAGTAATCAATCATGTCTTTGAGCGGTTTGCCAAAATCATCAATGATCGCTTCTTTTAAAAGTTCTACGTACTCTTTCCCGTTATTTTTGTTTTTAAATTCTTCAAGATGAGACTCCGTAATAAATTTATAATATGATTCATTTAAAATATTTCCATTTCCAAGTAAAAGAGTAGAAAAACCTAAATTAAGAGCGTTTTTTGGTCCACCATTATAAACTTGTCTGTAAAGTGTTGAAAGTGTCCGAGATGCCGATCTAATAAAATATTTAAACTCATAAACTATTTTTTATACATTTTATACATTTATACATTATACATTTATATACATTCAAAGAAACCATAATAATTTTTCAGAAACAATTATTAATAGTTTATAAAAATTTGATTATTAAAAGTTTAACAGAAGCATTTAACAAAACAATAAGAATTATTTGATATTAATTATTATATAAAAAGTGATAATAATAGAAAAATAATAATAAAGGTAATAATGATAAGTAATAATACAATAAATAAAACAATAACATAAAAAATTAAAAAAAAAGGAAAAAAATAGAAACAGCCAATGGAAATAATTAAATGAAATATAAAGTGATATTTCCATTTCGAACCTTGATAATTTCTTGGTGTTACCACCTAATTTTTAATCTCGGTGAAGAAGCTGATATAGTACAAATTTTAAAGTGAAATGTGACATTTATTTTTAAACATTCTTCACCGTAGTGCCTCCACCTTCCTTAAGGAAAAAATTTTTAACAAATATAATTTAAAAAATTGCGAAAAATAAAATTTTCAACATACTTGCAAACTTCAACGGGTTGAACCATTCCTAATTCAATCCCCTGTTTTGCGTTTTCAGTGTATTGCGTAAATGTCTTTCTATGTTCTCGTATCCAGTAAATAATCAGTTCCAAATCTTTTACGCTTGCAACAGTTATTCTCTTAAGGGCAGCTAACAAGTGGTTACTAATAACACAAATTGGCTGCTCACAAAAGTAATCTGGTCCTAGCATCCAGACTCCATCGTAATAACTGCCATAAATATTATCAAAGCTTGATTCAAGAAAGTATTGAAACTGACTTAAAAGTCTTTCTTCTCTTGGCTTTAAAAGTGTTTTATTTATAGGTAAATGATGTAATATATTTAATTGATGTCTTGCAGCGTCAGCATTTTTTTTAATATTTTCGTATGTTGGAATATATGGATGAAACTGCTTTTTGACTTCAGAGCTCGATATGTCATCATTTGTGGATGCCATGTGTCTATTGTTCTTGTAGTATTCTTCTTTTATCTTAACAAAGTATTTATATTGAAAATTGCTTTCAGCAAGCATGCTAAAGGTTTCTTTCAGAATGCATTATTTTAGTAAGCGTGCTATATTTTCCTAAGATGCATGAAATTAACAAGCGTGCTTAAATTTTTTAAGTATGCAAATTTAGCATGCACGAGAATGTACATTTTTTACAAACATGAATTACTTTAACAAGCATGTTGAAACTTTACCAAGGATACATGATTTATCAGGTATGATAAAAATGTATTTGTATTTAAATGTTATGGTTTATATTTCTCGGGTTCAAAGATATAATCTGAAGTTTTATTTTAAACTTTGAAAACTTATTCAGCAATTTGAAAAGTTATTGCACCCGCCCCCTTCCCCTCAAACTCCCGATATGAATAACTTATTTGACAATATTAGTGTTCAACATACAAGTATTCGACACATCAAATACAGAAACTCATATAATAGTTTATAAAATATAAACATTTGCTAAAAAATAAAAAAGACAGAAAAAATACTTCATTTGTACAAAATATTACGTAAGATTCTAAAAATTTTGTAATTATTATTTAGGTGCTCCAAGAAGTCCTAACGGTCTTATTACAGACTACCGTGGAATAGCATTTAACCCTTTAGTTTACGCCTCCATCCTTACAAATGATGCATATATGGCCAATACCGGCTTTGAACCACAGAAATTTAGCCCTAAAGCCAAAACTCTAAACATTACACTACGGCTGCATAAATCAGACCGTAAGACTTTTATACATTTTATTTTCCAAAACCATACCTTAAAGACTTTTAAGTATAAGTGTAAATTTTTTGTTTTGGAAAATTTTACTCCTTCGTGAAAACCTTTTATAAAAAAAAGGAAAATTTTGGGTAATGGAGTGAAGCAAAAAAAAATTGTTAAAGATACCCCAAGTAATGAGCTTTACAGCTAGAATCTTCTAAAAATTTGTATATTTACTCTATATTTTGATGCTTTTTTTAATTTTTTTTTTTAGTTATTGAGGTGTTCTGAAAAGATCACAGAGCACCGTGGAAAAACGTTTAATTAGGAAGTTCACGTCTCTTTCCTTACCTGGATTGATTATATGGCAAGAGTCGGCATCGAACCTCTTGGTTCTTATTCAGAACTTTAACCACTGAACCACGGTTATCTTAATTTCAAACTGCCTGATTCAAACTGCTTTGATCTCAAAATTGTTAGTTTTGAGATCAAAGCAGTTTGAATCAGGCAGATTCAAGACACCGTTGAAATACGTAAAAAAAATACATACGTATTTAATATATTTAAAAAAATAAATATACGTATTTAATAATATACGTATTTAAGACTAAAAAAAATTTCTCTGCGAAAAGAGAAAAAAAGTATTTTTAAAGTTTATCTTAAAAAAAACTGACAAAGCAACAATCTTTTTGTCAATCTTTACAAATTAATCAAATAAACATGTTTCCTAGTTTTTATATCATAGAGAAGTTTTAAAACTTAGAAAAGTGAGATAAAATATATTAAAACTAAATAAAACTAGATAAAATATTTAAACTAAATATTTTTTTTTTGCAGGTTAATAGTCCAAAGTTGTATAAATGCGTCCATTTTCAGGAAACCTGTTGGTAGTATAAATATCTTCGAAGAAAAATAATACCAAATAACAACTTTTCTTTTCTTTATTTTTTATTTTTTTTTATTTTGGTAAACTATAATTATGCGCCAAAAATTACGTATATACACCTCTTTGCAGAAAAATTAACTGGTTATGTCAATAAACAAGGGTTGTTACTTTAGGCAACTTAAAAAATATTATTTTTTATAATTTCTATTTGCAAATAATTATATTTCTTTGAAAATCGAATAAAAGCGGCTTTACGGATTAGTTTTTTTTATAAAACTTTATACATAGTTTCATAGAAGTAAATCTGTTTTTGACGTAGTCAAGAGTTAACTTTACATAATTTTTAAAATACAGTTTGTGTCGACGACATAATTTTTAAAATACAGTTTGTGTCGACGAATTTAAATTTAGTTTAAGCTTATTTTTATGTAATTGGATAAAATAATTTTTCAAAATTACAACAAACAACTCTTTTCAGCATAATCAGTAAAAAGGTAATTTTAAATTTAATCAATTTTAACAAAATCAATCTCATTTAATTAGTGGAAGAGGTTGAAGAAGAGGTGGTTTTTTTAAACATTAAGCCACATGATCGGTTTTCATTAAACTACGTACAGATCTGATATTATTAAATCATGAATAGATTCACGTCCATATGTTAAAGTTTAATTCTTTATGAAACAAAAGTTAACCTACCATACTAAATAGATATGAAAATTATTATTCTCGAATGCATTTAAATTTGTCAGACGTTTTAAAAAACTTCAACTGATAATAGTATTGATTACTTTTAAATTTTTAAAATGGCTCAAATTTTATCGGTATCTTGTTGCAAAGATCATTAATAATGATATGTAAATAATTAAACTTCTGCCATATGAATCTCAAACAGCTACATACTTTAAACAACTCCAAGTTAATACTATCTTTGATATATTAAAAATTAAAAAGTTTTATTGTTTTATGCACTGGTGCCTAAATAAAAAACTGCAAAAAATATTTAATGATTATTTTACTCTACATAGTGGTATAAGCACACACTAAACATGAAACTCTAATATTTGCCAGTTAAACATCCAAATATATTTCTAATGGGAAATGTTCCTTCACAAACTTAGCAATTAAAGGTTGAAAAAAAGCAATTTAAATACTACTCTTTTTTATATCTCCAAATACATATGTTTAAATTTAAACTAAAACATTATTTATTAAACTCTGGAGGATGTAAACAATAACTATGTTACAAAAAATGTATGAAAGATATATGATATGTGTATATATGAGTTTTATCAAAAACTTTATTGTTATTTTTTTTCTATTTCTCTTTTTATTCTATTTGTTCATCTATGGTAATTTTCCACGTTTAGCTTTCGCGTGAGGTGAACACTAAAGCCCTCACACTATAGCTCTGCTATAGTTTGAGAACTGTAGTGTTCACTTCACGCTAAAGCACATTTTGGTTCACTCTTACACTATAGCTTCGCGTATAGCATGAAAGTAAACCAAACGAAACCAATTTACACAAAAGAAACATATGTATCTGTATTTTTGGTAAATATATTGTTGCTGCTGTTATTGTTGTTTTCGTTGTAATTGTTGTTGTTGTTGTTGTTGTTGTTGTTATTGTTGTTGTAGTTATTGTTGTTGTTGTTATTGTTGCTTTTGTTGTTGTTGTTATTGTTGTTGTTGTTGTTGTTGTTGTTATTGTTGTTGTTGTTGTTATTGTTGCTTTTGTTGTTGTTGTTGTTGTTGTTGTTGCAAAAAATATCCCAACATTATTAGATTAATATCCCAAAAACATTAGAAAAAATATCCCAACATTGTTTATCCTTTTGTTGCTAGACCTATTCAACATTTGGTTCCAAATAGGGGTGTGAAGTCTTAAAAAAATAGTAACGACTCCGACTCCAGTTGTTGAAATTTTTTGAGTGCAACTCCGACTTCTACTCCAACTCCGATTCCGATTCCAACTGCAAAGCAAAATTTTTGAAAAACTCTTTGAATTCATTAAAAATTATTACGCGATAAATAAATAAAAAATTTTTCGACAAATTTATGAAACATTTTTTGTAGTTTAGTATGAACATAAGGTTAATTAAACGTTTTGTTCATGCACGTTCAATGCCGAGAAGTTTTACTATTAGAGTCGGAGTTGCAATTTTGTTTAGTGACTCCGACTCTGCTAAAAATGTCGCTATTCCGTAACTCAAATTTCGACTCCACAGCCCTGGTTCCAATTGCAATTTTTAAAGGTTTATTTTTCTTATAAGACAAACATTTTGATATAGAAGAACTAATCATCAAATTTCTCCTTTTTGTCAGATAGAACAGAATAACTTCGGACTTAACTATAGTTACTTAAGGATTATCTAAGCAAGCAGCAGATTTATATCTCAAATAAAAAAAAAAGGATCTTTTTGAATGTTTTGAAAAATTTTTTTATGAAGCCAAGAAATTGACATTGAAAACAAATAAAAAACAATCTTGCATTGGCCATGCCAATTATTGTAAATACGAATGTATTATTAAAAAAAAAAAAAGAGAAGAAAAAACTTTAAAAAAAATTTTAAAGTTTTTTAAACGATAGTGTTTGCTTTCAGTCCATGGTTACAACATTTCCAGACTATTAGAGACACTCACTACCTTTCTAGCAATAAAAGATTTGATTTAACCATGGATAGAAAAAGAAAACAGCTCTGTTGTTGTTTGTGGCTGTAATAAATAACTTTTTTGGATATAAAAAAGCAAAAAAACTTATGCAGATTTGTTTGGTAAAATATACAAAGTCTTTGTATTCTTGAATGCAAAATTCATGTAAAACTTCATTTTATAAATAATTATTTTAACAGTTTTCAGAATGTTTTGAAAATGAAGGGAAAGTAAGAAGAGCAGTTCTACCAAGGTCTTTAGAAAATTGAAGATTGTTACTGAGGACGTTGAGATAAGAACAGGATGACAAACTACTGTTAAAGCATGTTAGGTCTTCTTGGGGCACCTAAATAACAAAAAAATTTTTTTTTTGTTATTTAGGTTTTTATTTTTTAAAAATACCTTCCCAGACAGCAAGTATATACTGGTCCGATAATGGCTAGCCAATGCCAGCGAATTCTTTATAGGCCCGATAAAGTTCCGCTCTTGTATTGCCAGTTCTTTCAGATATATTTGTATTTTTCATACAAATATATCTTAAAACTTTATTGTTTAAAAAAATAATTTTAGGTGGTTCTATATTAAGTACATAATAATTTTTGAATAAATTTTAAAAATTAATATTTATAAAAAGAAATATATGTTTTTTAAATAATTTCTAAATAAATTATTGCAATTAATTCTTTTGTTAAATAAATAAAGGGGTAATACTAATCCGCGGAAAATGAATCCGCGGAAACTTTTGTCGTTTGTTGTCTTTAAATTTAATGTAAACCCGCAATTATAATTACGAAACTTAATATTAAGAAACGAACAAATTTTAAAATATGGTTTCAAACTCAGTAAAATTAAACAAAAAAATAATGACGACCTATTGCAACTAAAGTTGTTTTATGTTAAATTTTTTTTTTTAATTAAAATTTTAATAAAGTTACTAATACGTGAAAGAAAATCATTTTTTCACAGTTTTTTTAACTGTATCTGATTGCCAACCTTGTTTTATTGCTAAAATAACTCATAGAAAATTTGACAACCCTCCGCGATATATATATTTTTAATTATTTTACGTTTTTAAAAATTTTGAACAAAGTTAAAAATATGGGTCGCGGGGGGTCGTCTTTTTTTTAAGAGTTTTTTTAGCAACAATATAAGGTTGTTCATCAGATACAGTTAAAAAAACTGTGAAAAAATGGTTTTCTTTCTAGTAATAAGTCGTTTTAGTAACTTTTTTAAAATTTTATCGTAAAAAATTTTTTAACATAAAACAACTTTAGTTGCAATAGGTCGTCATTGTTTTTTTGTTTAATTTTACTGATTTTGGAAATATAAGCTAAAATTTGTTCGTTTGTTAATTTAAAAATTTGTTCGTTTGTTTGTTAAGCCGGGTGAATAAAAATGAGCAATTGCTTTTACCTAGTAATTGGTCAGCTTTACGTGAATAAAAACTTTAGAAGTTTTTCTCAAATTTTTATTTAAGTAAAGTTGAGCAATTTACTTAGTAATTGCTCAGCTTTACGTGAATACAAAATTAAGTTAAATTCTCTATGCTTTTATTTGCGTAAAGCTGACCAATTACTGAGTAAAAGCAATTGCTCATAATTATTCACGCGGATTAGTATTACCCTAGTATCAGATGTTGCACTACAAATAAAATAATGATCATGATATATTAACATTATTTACATCAAACATTACCCATTGAATTTTAATGTTTAAATTATTTTAATGTTTAATGTTTAAATATTTTTTTTCCACCAAGCCAAAGCTGGTTTAAGAAACTTAAAACCTAGGTTAGTTGAAGAAACTTAAAACATAATTATGGTAACTGAAGAATGATTGATATTGATAAAAAAAAAAACTGATAAAAGTGTTGGTTTGTTAGAAAAGGAAGTATATAAAATGTATGTATATTATTGCGTAGATTACTTGAACAATTTTGCTTTATTTTATTATCTTTTTGTTGTCATATTCATAACTTTTCTGTAATATAATTTGATTGTTATTAACGCATTTATCTTTTATATTCTTATAGTTTATTAGGAATAATATAAAGATAATATTTTCTTTATAAATACAGTATAAGAATGTTATTGTGTTATGTAAATTTTTGCAAGTCAAAAAATGTATACCTGAGTATTACTAACATATGAAGCACTAAATAGGAAAAGTTACCAAGTCTAGGTTTGAAAATATAAGTGTTTTTAACAAAATAATTTGAAGCATTTGTTGTTGTTTTTTTTTTTTTTTTTTTTTTTTTGAGTAGTTTAATCTATATTTAATTTTTTTTTTCAAATAAATTTACTAATTTAATTACTTTTAAACTTACTAATTTAATTACAGTAAATAAACCAAAAAAGTTGTGATACACATTATTAGTGTTGTGATACACATTATTAGTCTAACAAAAGCAGATGCCAGACATTAGGAGCTTTTCACAGTTTTGTATATATTTATCGTAGAGTGTTAAAAATATAACTAAGTTATATTTTATTGCTTTCACAACTTCTAGTTATAAATGGTTTTGTTTGTCAGCTATTATATTTATGAAAAAATAATGTTGGCCGTTTGATTTTTTGGATTGTTGTTTATATATCATTTATTGTTGTCTATTGTGGTAGAATTCTTTATAAATATTGGAGCATTATGCCAATTGATTACATCCAAGTCATTAATAGTTCTGTATAGTAATATCACATCACCTCTTGATCTTCTAATTTTTAATGTGGAGAGGAAGGTTTATCAGTGAGTTTTTATATGATAAATCTTTAAAACTATAAACACGAGTTATGTTGGAGTTGTTCAATCATAATAACATGTTACGTATATGTAAATTAATGGGGTTTAATATTCAAGGTGAGGTCTAAACAATGATGTATTATTAATATTATATTTCTTTTATCTAATAATTTCAAGAAGTGTTTCATTTGCTCTAATGTCAAACTTCCAAAGTCATTTTTTCTCTATAATTTCATTTTTAAAACACTTTTAATAAAAGTTATAAAGAATTGCTAATAATGATGCTATTAACCTGATTTTTGTTTTAGTATGTAGCATATATTTTTATATATTTCGTTTTAGTATGTATGCTCCAAACTTTCTGCAACTGTGATAATAAAACTCCATTCCATAGGTTTGATGCCTTTTCTTATTTTGTTATTTTATGTGAAAAACTTTAAATAAAATAATTTTAATTATTAGATTTAATAGTATTGGTAATTTGTTTTTAGAGTTTGTTTGTGACGATTAATGTGCCACCACATAAATGTAGAAAATATTAATAAATCTATGGCAGTAAACGTTATGTTGACACAAAAATGCCAAATCTCAAGTTAAATGGTTTATCTAAATCTGGTAAGTTTACACTTAATCAAATAATTTGTTAATATATCTGTTTTCAGTGTTTAAGTGAAGGAAAAGTTTTTTTCCCTTATTTTTACTATTACTATTGACTAGATTTACTGTGTTTTATAAAATAGTTTCTGTGTATAAAAATATTTATGAAGATTAAGAGGAATTTTTATTTTTATTTTTAAATTTTTTATTCATTTTTTGTTTATTCAAAATAACTTTTACAATGAATTTTAAAATAAAAAAATGAATAAAATACATACAATAAGAGTTACAAATTTTGTTGACTTTACAATAAGAACGCAGATACTCGCAGAAGATCATAAGATCTTGTCATCGAGAACCGCCTAAACAGTTTTTAAATAAAAAAATGTTTAAGATGCTTTAAATTGTAATTATACTGTGGCAACAGTTTAAAGTTATCTATTTATAATAAAATGATAAATTGGGTTTTATATACTTTATTTAAAATCTGCTGTGGATTAAATTAAATATCATGAAATGTCAAATCTCAAGACATTAAATCTTTAATGTAGTTTTGGTCCATAATAATCCAACTACCACATGTTTTAATTAATTTATTTGTAAGTATCCTGTATATGGTTGTATTTGTAAATTTTCATTGTGATAGTTAGTCATTGTATCTTGTAAGTTATTGTAAGTTCACAAAGTTATAAAAAGATCCTTAGCTCAAGTCTAAGTAACTATGGTTTGCTGTTAATGGATTGAACTTTTTCGTCAATAATTAAAATAATTGTTATTGTAACATGATAACCATGTTGTTTACAAGTTGTGACGATTTTGTATAGATGTTGTTACTATATTGTATAAGTATATATGTAATAAATTATTAAGTTGTGCTTATGTTTGTTTTTATTTTATTAAAGGATGCAAACACTAAAGTAGACAATAGCGTTTCAAATTAAAGCAGAAATTTATAACGAATCATGTTGACGATTGGACATGAATCGCAGAAAAGCACCATTGTCGAACGGTTATGAATCAAATCTTTGTATTATAATTGCGTAAATATATTTTAAAATTTAAACCTGTTTTTCAAATTTATTCATAAAAATTAAAATTGTCAATAATCATGTTTAATACATTTTATCGTCATTTAACTAATGAAAAATACGCTTTTTTTAAACCAAAGAATTACAGGCGATCCTGCTAAAAATAACTTTATATAATTAAGAAGACGGGGTCTAAATAGTAAATATAGGGACTTCAAATGGGATTGCCCGATGAAAATCCATAACAATCCCATGCGCGACCCAGTTAGTTAACAAAGACAAAATCACGATGGTACGGTAAAATACGTATGTAAAATATGTATGTAATAATGGCTAATCGTTGTTCTGCCAGTTCTTGTCCCGCACTGGCTAGCCGCTGTTTTGCCATCGCTGGCTAGCCTCGGCTGGTCCATAAAAAATCCTGAGAGCAAAACGGAGCTTCGCCAGCATTGGCAGCTAAAGCCGGTCCAGCGCGGCAGCCTATACAGGACCAGTGCGGGACCACTATATCATTTCTGTCTACCTAAATTTTGCAACACCAATTAAAATCATTGCCAAAAATTTGTAGTTTTCATATAGTTTTGATGTCAGATTTGAATTTAGCGTATCAGAATTATGCATAACCAGGTATCATAGTTAATGCAACTCATTTTTTTGTTGACCACTGTAATTTTATTGAATAATTTAAAATATTATGTAGTTTTATTGTGCAATTTAATAGATGATATAAGAAATAATCTTGATAATAATTTCTAATAAACCTAAAAACAACATCAACATTTTTTGAACTTTGAATGTTTGATCTCACAACGCCATATCCAATTATATAAAGTTTATAAAGGTAAGCTTTAACTATTATTAGAAAGAAAAAAACTTTCTTTCCAATTTCCTTACTAAATTTTTCTAAAATTTTCCAAACTGGAGAAACTATGAAGGGTTATTATGGATCATTACCAAGGATCGTTAATTATCAAGTTTAATTTTCTAACTTTGTATTACAACAATATATATATATATATATATATATATATATATATATATATATATATATATATATATATATATATATATTAAAATTTAAATTGTTAAAAGTTAAAACTGTTCATACATTTTGAAAAATTTGTGACAAATCATTTTGCTTTGCTTCCTTTGACATCTTACACTCATCTTCTTCAAATTTTGTTCCATAAACAATTATGAATAATCCAAAGTTGAATATCAGTAAGCATAAACTATGTTGCATCATTTTTATAAGAAAAATGATAGACGAAGATCTTTTTTTAACTAAACAAAACAAAATGTTAAAATGTATTAGAGTTTGTCAAATACGTAATTTACAATAGATTGGTATCCTACCTCAGTAAAATGTTACCAACTATACTTTTCGACTGAGTAGATGTGCTGGAAAATTGATTAAGAATTTAAAAATGCCATTTTTATTATTTAAAATGGTTTGAAAAATTTCAAAAGAAAACAATCTAAAAATTTACCAGTTAAGTTTGTTTATAAAAGGTCATTGTTCAATACCCCTTTACCATTTTTAGACGTAATCGTTCATTTTAAAAAAAATCATCTACACATTAGTATTTTATGCACGCTCGATTGAACAAATGAGCTCTAATACAGAAGTTAACATCCAATAGTTTCTATTTTTAGAAGAAAAAAAATTTTTTCTTGTTCTAATTTAAAATTAAAACAATGTTTTTGTAATTTTAGTGGCAGCATTTTTTTAAGTTTTCCTGTACAGACACGTTAAAAATAAAGCGGAGAAAAGAAAAGTTTAGAATAACCTAATAAAATATAAATAGCTATTCTCTCCTCATTAATTATAGTTTTTATCTGCGATCTAATAATGTATAAATAAATAATGTATAACATATATATATATATATATATATATATATATATATATATATATATATATATATATATATATATATATATATATATATATGTATATATATATATATCAGGGCCGTACCTAGGAGGGGACAACCGGGGTAAGCTGAAATAAATAAACCGACAAAAAAATTAAATTAATAAAATTGCTGTAATGAAAAGGGTTGCAAACTGTAATAAAGTGAGTAACCCTCTGTTGTCTAGTTCTCCAAAAATCTCAAGAAACATTAAAGAAAAAGTTTAAGCCTAATTCTTCACCGATTTTGATATGATGTAAAACTTGCCTAGAAGAAGCGTTGAACAACGGATTTCTCGCTTCTTAGGCAAGTGCGTTAACAACTGCGCTACGGCTGTTTTCCGAACGGGTCATTAGGTTCTTATCTAACGACCCATCCACTTGACGGGAACAGGCTGGCTGTAAAAGAGAGGAACTGCATCATCAAAATGAATTTAATACCTTTACTGAAGAGCAATAAAGAATATCCTACTTATTGATAACATCTTTATAAACTTCTACTCTTATATATATATATATATATATATATATATATATATATATATATATATATATATATATATATATATATATATATATATATATTTCATATATAATATATATATATATATATTTCATATATAATATATATATATATATTTCAAATATAAATATATATATATATATTTCAAATATAAATATATATATATATATATATATATATATATATATATATATATATATATATATATATATATATATATATATATATATATATATATATATATATATATATATATATATATATATAGATCATCCAACCAACAATAAAGTTAAAATTTTTAGACGATGTTTAAAAAAATTTGACCCTAACAAGTTTATTATTGAAATTTCTAAAATCAGCTGGGAGTTTATGATTGAATTATTATATATATATATATATATATATATATATATATATATATATATATATATATATATATATATATATATATATATATATATATATATATATATATATATATATATATATATATATATATATAATTCAATCATAAGCTCCCAGCTGATTTTAGAAATTTCAATAATAAACTTGTTAGGGTCAAATTTTTTTAAACATCGTCTAAAATGATCTATATATATATATATATATATATATATATATATATATATATATATATATATATATATATATATATATATATATATATATATATATATATATATATATATATATATATATATATATATATATATATATATTTATATTTGAAATATATATATACATATATTATATATGAAATATATATATATATATATATATATATATATATATTTATATATATATATATGTATTTCATGTGGAGTTCCTCAAGGATCCATATTAGGACCTCTCCTATTTTTAATATATATTAATGATCTACCAAAAGCTTCTAACCTAATGACAATTATGTTTGCTGATGATTCTAACCTATTTCTTTCTCATAATAACATTTTTACACTTTTTAGCAATATGAACATTGAACTAGTCAAAATTTCCGAATGGTTTAGATTAAACAAACTATCACTAAATATTGATAAAACTAAATGGATTCTTTTTCATCCTTATGGTAAAAAGCACCAGCTGCCTAGCAACTTACCTTTTCTATTTATCGATAACATAGTTATTAATAGAGTTTTAGTGACAAGATTTTTAGGTGTATATATCGATGAAAATCTTACATGAAAATGCCACATTGCTAACTTGTGCAATAAAATTTCAAAGAGTATAGGCATTTTATACAAAATAAGAAACGTTCTTGATAAAAATACCTTAATTCAATTATATTATTCGTTAATTCATTGCCATATCAACTATGCAAACATTGCTTGGGGTAGCACTTATAAAAGTAAACTTAAACCTCTCTATCGGCAACAGAAGCATGTAGCACGCCTTATAAATTTCAAGGACCGTTTTGCTCACGCCAAGCCTCTTTTATATGATATGAAAGCACTCAATATATATGAGTTAAATGTTTTTAATATTCTTTGTTTTATGTATAAATGCAAGACCAACCTATCACCCGTTTCTTTTCGTGACTTGTATTTACAAAGAGATAGAAATAAATATATTCTAAGGAACGATAACTTAATTCGACAACCATTTTCTCAAACTAATTTTGGAAAATTTTTTATTTCATTTCGCGGACCATTTTTATGGAATAGTATAGTTCTAAATACTTCTAAAGATTTTTCTCAAGAATGTAATTTTGATTCTTTTAAACAAAATCTTAAAAAACTCATTTTTTCAACTGAAAATATACTAATCTACTTTTAAATTTTTGAAAATCACTTGTCTATATTAGTATATGAATATATTTAATGTACATTCTTTTTTATTTATTTATTTTCTTATCAACAAGCAATTATTTAACATATATTATTTTAGTGAATTATTTAACATGTTTTAGTTTTTAAGTTTTAGAACTCTTCTATTGTAATATTGTATGTTTATTTATAATATTATATTACGAACTTTATATACTTTTATTAATAAATTTAATTTTGTAATAAAAAGAAACTGAACAAAAATAAATAAATACAAAGAATGAAAACATTGAAAAAAAATAATAATAATAATAAAAAAAAAAAAAAATAAAAAAAAAATAAAAAAAAAAAAAAAAACGTTCAAAAGCGGTTTCTCTGTGACAAGACCTGATGGTCTTCTTTGAGTATCCGCGTTCTTTATATTTATTAATATTCTTTATATTATTATATTATTCTTAACGATATCTTGACTTGTTACCTTTTCTTTTTTTCTTTTTTATATTATTTGTATCTGTATCATAAATATTGTAATAAAGAACAAAAAAAAAAAAAAAAAAAAAAAAAAAAAATATATATATATATATATATATATATATATATATATATATATATATATATATATATATATATATATATATATATGTATATAGAGAGAGAGAGATTTTTTCATTTTGATAAGATTTAATTTAAATTTAAAATCACTTCTAAAATATAAATAGAGATGCTTCAAAAAAATAAAGTTATTAAGCGACATTGGTAACGAAGGAGACGTGAATTTCCTTGTTAAATGCTCCTCCGCAGTGCTCTGTGATTAGACCCTAGCGGTCTTCTTGATGCTCCTTATTAAGTAATTAAAATAATAACAGCAATAATAATAATAGCAATAATAGCAATAATAACAATAATAATAAAAAAAATAATAAAACACAAATACTGATGTGTCACTCGTCTTACAAGTTTTAAAAACAGGTTTACTCATGCAAAGCCTCTCTTATTTGAAATGAGAGTTCCTGATACATGTAATCTTAATTTGACTCGAAAGTTCGGGCGGAAATAGTTTTTTAATTCGCTGCACAGCTCACCTATCCTAGTTAACCTAAGTAAATACATTTTAATTATATGATAAAATTCGCCTGAGTTAGTCTGTTTTTAACATATATACGATATAGTTTATATAATAAAAATATATTTATTATCCAATCATTACACAGAAAAAGTTATTCCAAATATATTTTAATATTTTAAGTTTTATTTCTCTGTCGTAAATAGATAAGATAATATAAAATTTTACACAACTTTCACTAAAAAAAGTGTGAGACTTAAACTTATTCTATTTTTTGTTTAAATTTTAATTATTATTATTTAAATAAAATATTAAATTATTATTTTCTATTTTTTCAATGTTTTTATAATTAAAATGTTTACCTTTTAACAAACAAGTAATGCAATTTTTTTCTCATTATTTCTAAATAATGAGAAAAACCCGATTTAAAAGTTGGTAAAAAATCCTACTTGATCCTAAGAAATTAATTAAAAATTTAAATTAAGATAAAAAATATAGTACATTAATAAAAAAAATATTTCTCAAAACTAAGATTTTACTTTTTTCTTTCGACCAATAGACTTAAAAGGGGAATGACCAATTATTACAAAATGTTTCAAAAACTTAATGCGTGAGTTCAGACTTGATTAAGTTTACTTAAAACTTTATTGGAAAAGTGTAATGTTCTTAATTTAAAAAGATATAAAGGATATTAAAAGGTATGTCGTTATGTAACATGCAGAAAATACTGATATCTTATTATTCTATAAAATAATAGTTATACATACATACATACACACATACATGCATACATACATACATACATACATACATACATACATACATATATACATACATACATACATACATACATACATACATACATACATACATACATACATACATACATACATACATACATACATACATACATACATACATACATACATACAAACATACATACATACATACATACATACATACATACATACATACATACATACATACATACATACATACATACATACATACATACATACATACATACATACATACATACATACATAAATACATAAATACATACATACATACATACATACATACATACATACATACATACATACATACATACATACATACATACATACATACATACATACATACATACATACATACATACATACATACATACATACATACACATATTACATACATAGATAATAATTTAGGTGTTAATTTTTTAAAAGAAACTTAAGTTTTTATTGACAAATAAACACAAAAAGAAACAAAAGAAAAACTATTAAGTTTATAAATGCTTTTACCATAATTGTAAATCCTGTATGACTTTTATTGCATATTTAGCACAATAATTGGAATTGGTGTTGGCTTAGTAGACCAAAAATTTTGTAAAGTATTTATGTCTTTGAGTGACCTTTTCAAGTTTTGGCCTGGTTATTAGAGTTGTGTTGTTTGTAAAACTAGCAAGAAGGTTTTTTGAGAATCAAGAAACAGATCCATTAAAAGGATGATATTTAGCTGAATGGCATTAGAATTAGTCATGCAAGATTAAATTTAACTGATGGAATAAGCAGTGTTAAAAATCTGTCACAGTCTTAGAAAAGTGTTCTCCAGAACTCATTTCATGTGTGGTTCCAACTTTTTAAAAAGCTGTTGATTGTACAAACCACTCTAACTATTATTTTTTAGTATTTTTACAACTATTAAGTAGTACTATAAGTCTTTGAACCCTTAAGTAAAAAAGATTCTAATATATCATCTTGTGTTTAACTCTCTAAAAATTAAAATGGATTTCAATCCTTTTGTTCTACTGCTGACTTATTAACTTGTTAACAAAAAGGTTTTATTGTGCATAAGATAGAAGCAGTATAGTCTTGGTCAAAAAACTATCCTTTATTTCCATTAACGTCTGGTGTGCCACAAGGCTCCATCCTTGGTCTGCATTTTTCTTAACTATATTAATGATTTTCCAGATAATTTTAATTTTAAAATGGCTTTATTTGCTAATGGCTATCATTCACAACTGACGTCTCAGGGAAACCATATATATAAATATTTGCAAAGTTAGAATCTGCTAAGATTGCTTTGTGCTTACTATTATCTTACTCCTGATTCCATTCTCTATCATCAAAAGTTTTTCTAATATTGCTCTTTCTCTTCTAGACTTAGGTCCAAAAGCGTAATGTAGTTGGACCTGCTTTATCTGCCCAACTTTTTTTTTATTTTTTAATATCTTTGCTTCCAACAAGGCTGCAAGCAACCACTAATTAGTGTTGGAAGTTACCAGAAGAGAAAAAATGAAGGTTGTAGACCAACATAACGATTGACAGACAACATAAAAGATTGCAAATTATATGAATCAGGAAGCGAATTCTAAAGAACTGATATTCGAGGGAAAAAACTAGACGAATAAGAGTTTTTGGAGCACGTAGGAACAGTAACAGAAAAAGGATGAGACTTAATTAAATGACGAGTAACACGAGAAGGAATTTTAGTAGATGGCACAAGAGACGCTAGCTCTTTAGAGCAGTGCCCATTATAGTATTTGTAGAAAAGAGAAAGAGAAGCCACATTATGACGATGTGACAGAGGTTGAAGGTTGGCTGCAAGAGCAGGTCCAACTATGTTTACAATGCGTTTTTGCACCTTGTCTAAAACAGAAAGGGCATCATTAGAAGATCCGCCCCAGATATGGCAACAGTATTCCATACAAGGCCGGATTTAAGATTTATAGAGATAGAGAATAGAATCCAGAGTAAGAAAGTGACGAACTTGATAAAGAGAAGCAACTTTAGCAGATGCTAATTTTGCAACGGATTTGATATATGGTTTCCAAAAAGATCAGAAGTAAGAGTTAATCCTAGAAGATGAAGGGTAGGAGACTCATCGAATACATTACCGTTCATAAATATAGGAAGGTCTAAATTATTGCGATAATGATTGGCTGAAAAAAATTGAGTTTTATCTGAATTAAAGTTCACCAGCCACTGTGAGCCCCATGCTGTAGCAGAAGTTAGATCTTTTTCAAGCTCAGATGCCCCCTGCAAGCAATCAGAAGGAGTTGGCTTCTTTTCGTGACAAGAATAAATGGTAATATCATCAGCGAACAATGCCACCTTAGATGTGAGAATATCTGGAAGATCGTTAATGTAAATTAAAAAGAGTATAGGGCCAAGGATTGAACCTTGAGGAACCCCTGAGGTTACAGAATAAGAAGAAGAGTGCGTCCATCGAGGACAACTTTTATACTATGATTGGAAAGAAAGGATTCAATAATCTTAAAGATGTTTCCAGATACACCGTAAGAAGAAAGCTTATGGAGAAGACCAGCATGCCAAACTTTATCAAAAGCTTTAGAAATGTCAAGAGCGATGGCCTTAACCTCTCCACCTTTATCTAATGCGCGATAAAACCTATCGGTTATTACTGATAGCAAATCAGCTGTAGAACGAGAAGATCAAAATTCATATTGATGATCTGAAAGTAGGTTATGAGATTTGAGATGAGAGATTAAGTGTTTGTTAATTAAAGATTCAAAAACTTTGCTTATGATAGGAAGAAAACTAATGGGACGGTAGTTTGACAAATCAGATCGCTCTCCAGAATTTTTATTTTATTAAATTGAGATAACAGATGCTGCTTTCCAGCAGGCTGGAAAACAAGACTCTGATAAGCACTTGTTAAATAGTTTTGAAAGGATAGACGACAGCTCCGGAGAACACTTCTGCAAGACTATAACGGGTATGTTGCCCGGGCCGCAAGCTGTAAGAAGAGTCTAAGCAGGAAATGACTTTAGATACAGAAGCTGGAGTGATATGGATGTCAAGCAATGGATCAACCTGTTTGACGGCTATATCAGTTAGAACGCAACTAGTGGAATCAAGAGACGATATTGATGAAAAGTCCTTGGCAAACAGTTCAGCTTTGTTTTTAGGTGAGGTGACAAAGTCTGAACCATACAAAAGAGGTAGAATTACAGACTTGCCCTTATTATTGATACTATTAAAGATTCTCCAGAAGTCACAGAGTCTAATTTTTGTGATGAAATACGAGATTTCATGGTCTGAAAATAGCGGGCTTTGGCGTTAGACAAAACCTTTTTACAATGGTTCCTAGCAGTAATAAACAGACGTCTGTTTTCTGGAGAATTTTTTTGCTGATAGATATGGAAGTAATGGTTTCGATTGGCAATTGTAGCAGCGCAATGTGAGGAAAACCATGGAGAAGAGTGAGGCTTGACCTGGAATTGTTGAGAGGGAATAAAGGATTCCATGCCAGCCTGAATCCACAAAGTTATGTAAGAAGCACATTTTTCAACAGGAAGATGAACGATTTTTACCCAGAGGCCATCACGAAGAAAATCATGGAAAGAGTCCCAGTCAGCTTTAAGGTAGTTGTAAGATGTACAATGATAGGGGGATTCTGATAGTAAAGAAGAATAAGATAATAGTTTTATAGAGGCCAAACCATGATCAGAAGCACCTAAGGGTGAGTGTGGGGAAACTGAGCACTGACTAGGATCAGAAACAAGACATAAGTCGAAGGTAAATGATTTGTCTGATAAGGTAAATGATTTGTCTGGTTGGAACAGGTTGTCTGGAAAGCGAGTTGGAAAGTTGACTATTTGAGTTAGAGATTGAGAAAGGCAAAAGTTGTGGGCCTTAATGCCTGCAGAGTTACTGACACTAGAGCCAAGCCATTCAGTGTGATGAACATTAAAGTCACCGACAACAACAATATTGGCTGATGGATAAAGAATGAGGGCTTGGTCAATATAATCAGAAATAACATCATTTTCTTACGAGTTCTTACAAATGTAAATGCCCAGGCCAAGCGTGTGACTATTGGAGTCTTTATGAATTAAAGGAAGATAACCATAAACACTAAGATCACAAGATGAGAACTCAAATTAGTCTCACAAAGAGCAAGTAAGTCTGGTGAACTTTGCAAGAGATAAGACTCAACAGAAGAAAAGTTACTTCGAAGACCACGAATATTAGTGAATGATAGGTTTAGCGAACTTGGTGATGACTGTGGTTTTTTGTGTTTTATAGTTTTTGTTACTTTATTCATCTTTAAATTTGTTAAAGAACTTGACTTGAAACATAGATAGTACTCAGTGCACTGTTTTATAGCCCAAGCAATTGCCTCATTTCCACTAATAAACCCTAAGCCGTAACAAAGGGCTCCAATGTGGCCTTGGCAATGCACACCAAAAGTACAAACTTGAGCTTTTCCAACATTGTCTTAAGGTTGCATCTTTGCTCTTTTCTACAAATACTGTTATGGTCTCTGCTTAAAGGAGCTGTCATCTCTAATTCCATCAACTAAAACTTACACTCTCTTGACTTGTTATTCAACAAAGTCACATCATTTTACTGTATCTGTTTACTATTGCTAGAAAACTTTGTAAAAAGATTTTGTCTTATTCTGAATTTGCTATTCTATTTTGTATTTCATTTCAAAAATTAGGCTCCAGAGACTTCTGGACAATTTTTAACAACATCTATGATAAGGGCAAATCTGTCATTCCACCTCTCTTGCATGGTTCAGATTTTGTTGCCTCACCTAAAAATAAAGCTACATTGTTTGCGAAGAATTTTTCATCAATCTGATCACTTGATTCCTCTAATCACATCCTACCTGATATAGCCAAAAAACAGGTTGATCCATTGCTTGACATTCTTATGACTCCAGCTCTGTATCTAAAGTGATTTTCTGCTTAGACTTTATAGCTTGTGGTCCAGGCAACACACCTTCTTGCAGAAGTGTTTTTTTAGAGTTGTTATCTATACTTTCAAAACTATTTAACAAGTGCTTATTTGTCTTGTTTCCCAGCCTGCTGGAAGGCAGCATCTGTTATCCCATCTCATTAGTCTTCTTGCTATTATAAGCAAAGTTTTATATAAAAGTTGTCCTTGATGGACAGCACTCTTTTTGTCTAACAACAGGGGTTCCTCAAGGTTCTTTTTTAAATTTACATTAATGATCTCCCAGAAAATCTCACATTTAAGTTGACATCTTTCTTGGAAACTATATATTTAACCTATTGCAAAATTTGCATCTGCTAAGGTTGCATCTATATATAGAGCTTGTCACTTTCTTACCCCAGATTCTTTTTTTTATCTTTATAAATCTCAAATCTGTCCTTCTATAATATTAAGAATATTATAGAAAGACAGATTTGGAAATTTATAACAAAGAATTGTTGCTATATCTGGAGCTGATCTTCGAATGATGCCCTTTCTGTTTTAAACAAGCTGCAAAAATGCTTTGTAAACATAGTTGGACCTGCTTTTGCAGCCAACATTCAATCACTGTCACATTGTTGTAGTGTTGCTTCTCTTTCTCTTTTCTATAAATACTATTGACCTTGACAAGCAAGACTGCTGCGCAGAGAAATTAAGTTGAGCGCGGTACTTCCAGGGACATGGTGGGAGTCGAACTCCGAACTGCTCGCTTACAAAGCGAGCGCTCTTACCACTACACCACTACCGCATATAAATGTCTCTTTTACCATCTACTAAAATTCATTCTCATGTTATTCATCATTCAATTAAGTCAATCTTTTTTCTGTGACTTAAAAATTCTTATTTGTCTAGTTTTTTTTCTCGAACATCTTTTCTTTTGAATTTGCTCCCATCTTGTTTTCCTGATTCATATAATTTGCAATCTTTTAAGTCTGTTAATTGTTATCTTGCTTTATAAACTTCATCTTTTCTCTTCCAGTAACTTCTAACTCTAATATTGGTTGCTTGCAGCCTTGTTGGAAGTGAAGATAATTAAAAAAAAAAAAATCTGTCCCTGCATGTTCTAAAAAGTTTGTCTGGTTTTTCACCGCACTTTAATCCTTTGGAACTGTCTACCATCTTCATGTTATCATGACTCATACAACCTACAACTTTTCAAGTCCTCCATCAACCATTTCCTTGGTCTTTAACTCTATTATTTGTTTTTTAGTAACTTTTAAATTAATAGTAGTTGCTTGCAGACTTGTTCAGAATGAATTAGATTTAAATTCTTATACTGGTTATATAAACTTTTCAAGTTTATTTAAAAATAATTATGCCAAAACATTTTAAAAAACTTTTCAATAACAAACTTTTTTACTTCAAACACAAAAATGTAATAATGAACAATCATTTTTTCGCTTTTTTTTTTATTATTGCATAATTTAAATGCGCTAGATGGTTTTTACTATTATTGTTTATGTAAATAAAATACTACTCAACCTAAAAGCATATTAAAATTAATAAAAACGTTATTGAGTATAACAAAAATGTGATAAATTTTGGTGTTAAAAAAAGAAAATTGTGTTTATTATAGGCTTTATTTCGCTCATGTAAACTGAATTACACGGGTGTAGATGCAGTCCCTCCAATTCTCTGGAGGTCTTTATATGTATGTGTGTGTGTGTGTGTGTGTGTGTGTATGTGTGTGTGTGTGTGTACATATATATTTACTGGCCTTGTTTTAAATAAAAAATGCATTAGCTTAACACAATATTTGACGTCATAAAATTCTTTTTATTATTTAAAGACATTAACTTTTTTAAATTACTGCAATAATAATGCAATAATAACGAGTTAAATGTTATTTAATGACTTTTTTATTATTACTATAAAGGAATGTTTATCTTTTATTTATTTTTTTTAATATTAAATAATTAAATTTAATATTGCATTTTTAAAAATGTTTGATATTGACAAATTTTTTTCTTTTTTTACACTCTAAGAAAAAATCCGTTGTATACAACAAACTGCATCTGTCGCTATTGCACCAATAAGTTTTCCATTTGTTAACGGATTAAAATTTTAACAGATTGAAGTTCATCGATATTAGTCTGTTAAAAATAAGGATTTATTCCATTCGTGCAACAAACAATTCGTTAAAATAAGGGAATTATTATGCTAGGCAGCTTATGCATTTATTGGTAAAATAAAGAATTTACTATGTCATCGTATAGAATAATTTATTATTCCCTTTATTAAAATTACAAAATAGTCCTTATTTTTGATATATAGATTATCTTATTATGATATTCAACATCTAATAAAAGTAGTATTACTTATACTAACTAACATGATCGGGAGAGATTTTTTTGCAAGCTTTAAAAACGTTTTAACTTTTGAATTAAAAACTAATTAAATGTTTATAATAATTTAATTCAATAAAGAAATTTTCAATTACAATAAAAATTAAAAAATTTAAATAAAATTATAAAAAGTTTTTTAATATATATTTTGTTAATACAGTTATATTCAAGGTCAAAAACATTTATATAAAAAACACAGACATGTATAAAATTGTTACTATAATAGGTTTCAATTTTTAATGTGTGTCCACATTTCAATTCCAGCAACCTGTTGTCGATTATTTAAAGATTAACAAACCTTAAAACAAAATAAAGAAATTATTGAATATAAATGATATACCATAATACTAAATGGAAATAAATTTTTACTAATAACCCTGTAAGAAACATTTGTTGCTAGTTCTTTATTTCTAAATTGCTAATAAAAATTATGTTATTATATTAGTTCTACATTTCAATGTATTAAACAAAGATTAGACGCGCTATAAAAGATAACCTTACCTGCTAAATGAAAAGTTCTAAAATTTTTACACGCATCAATAGTTGTAAAATTTTTACACACATCAAGATTAAAAGGAAAAAAGTCTCTCACCTTTTTATTTAATAATAATAAATGCGTTAAAAGTATTATTATTAGAATTTAAATTTATGCCTGAATGCCACATGTCTAAAGTAGCAAGTTCTATACAAATATAAACAAGCAATATATAAACTTAGTTGTAACTAACATAAAAAAATTACAAGTAAAAAAAAAAAAAATAGTTTTAAAACTAATTTAAACTTACAGAGTGATATAGCATGATATGTGTCTAAAATAGCAAATTATGAAAGCATATACAAACTCAAATATGCAAATTATAACAATCCATATATAAACTTTACTGTAACTAGCCTAAATAAATACCCATAAAAAAAAAAAATGCAAGTAAACATTTTACAACTGATGAAACTTACCATGTGATATTACATGCCACGTGCCTAAAATAGTCAATTATAAAAGCATATAAACAAATTATATGTAAACTTAGCTTTACCTAGTCTAAATAAATATACCCATTAAATTAAATGCAAGTAGACATTTAAATTTGATACCTCATGCCTGAATGCCACATGTCTAAAGTAGCAAGCTCTACACAAATATAAATAAGCAATATATAAACTTATTTGTAACTAACATAAAAAAAGTTGCTAGTAAAAAAAAAAAAATTTTTTACAACTAATTTAAACTTACAGTGTGATATAGCATGACACGTGTCTAAAATAGCAAATTATAAAACTTAACTATACAAATATAGCAATATATACATAAACTTTACTGTAACTAGTCTAAATAAATATTGTAACTAGTCTAAATAAAAGTAAACATTTTACAACTGATTTATTTTACAACTGATGAAACTAACAGTGTGATATTGCATGATGAAACTTACAGTGTGATATTGCATAAAAAATTTAAAAGTTTAACAACCTTCGAAATTACAAATAACAGAGTGCGATTTAAACTGTGTTTATCCATTTGTTTTCTCAACTAAAATTAAATAAAAAAGGAAATGGATAAACACAATTTAAATTACGCTTTTTTTAAATAGCTTCACATTTAGTCGAAATGTTAAGCTATTTAAAAAAAGGAACTTTTTTTAAATAGCTTAACATTTCGACTAAATGTGAAGCTATTTATATCGCTTTATCATTATTATTATTATTTTATTTATTTTCTTAGCGATTTTTGGTTCATATTTATTATTTTTATAATTATTTTATTATTATACTAATTGTTATAATTGATTTGTGTCACTCATTTTGATTATGAATGACACATGTCATCATATTATTTGTATTATTATAGATAATATTATTATTTTTAGTTATTGTTTTTATAATTATTTGGTGTCACTCCTTTGATCAGGCTTCTGTTTGAGTGACACCTTCCTTTTCAAATAATTATTTATAATTATTCTTATTAGTTAAATTTTATTATAATTATATTATTTGTATTGTTGTAGATAATATTATTATTTTTTAATTATTGTTATAATTATTTGGTGTCACTCCTTTGATCAGGCTTCTGTTTGAGTGACACCTTTCTTTTCAAATAATTATTTATATTTATTCTTATTAGTTATTTTTTATTATAATTATATGTATCATTATAGATAACATCATTATTTTTTATAATTATTTGGTGTCACTCCTATATATATATGTAAATTTTGAAAAAGGGAAATAAATATCTTGTTGTTGTTGTTGTTAGTTAAAAAATACAGATGCATGATGTTTTTGCTGTAGTTAACCACCTGCAGTCTGAAATAGCCCCTGAATCATGCTTAGCCAATAGTAATGATCAGTGCTAAAATTATTTGCCATGACTCCAGAAAAATCCATATCAATTTTCCTATACAAAATAACTGGCAGTTGTTCACAGTAGCATCTAAATGTTAATGGATTTGCAGTGACATCTATTCAAGTGCTCCAATAAATGCTCAGTGGTATTCATCGACATGTAACTGGCACACAAACTACTACAAATATCAGCAAATTTCTTGTTCTAACAATCTGATGAGTGTTATTATTGTGCCATCATCATCTATATGAATCCTTTATAAACATATAGATCATTGTTATGTATAAAATATAAAAAATTATTCAGAGAAAAAATAAAACAGTCAGTAATTACAAATTAAATAATACTAAATGGTTCTAGATTTAATTGACTAAAACAAAATATGTGAATACTATATCTAATTATAAAGAAATTCTGAAAAAAATTTTATATATTTATTTTACACAGCTATTAATAATTAAGTTTGGTCAATTGCTTCCACATACTTAAAAATGCATGATTTGGAACTTCGTGGTGTTCTTTATATTTTATGTAATTATAAATATTATTTGATTATTTTTAGTTTGTGTATTACAAATATAAAATATAATTATAATAATTATCTTATTTATAAAATATCTTTTTTTTAATTTAATTATTTTTCAGAATTTTAAAGACTTTTCAATATAGTTTGAATAATTTTTTTTTTTAGTTTAAAGAATGAGTTCAAAAAGAAAATGTTGTGGATGTTGGACTTTAATTCAAAGTTTTTTAAAAAAAGGTCAATCACGGTAAGTTTTTCCCTATAAAATTGTAAAATTGCTTTTATGTAAGAATTTTAATATAACCTGTTAGTTAAAAATTTATATGTAGGGTTGGGAGTAGAGGGTTGTGTTGTGGAATAAAAGATCACAATTTAAATTTTCGATGAGCATTTTTTTGAATTATTTAATAGAATCACAAGCGACACACAATATTGATTATAAAAGTATCACACAATATATAGTAAGAATTAATAAGTAAGGAAAGATAAGTATTGAGATATTAAGAATAAAGAAATAAAATAAGTGATAAGCAAAAAATTACACCAGATGATTTCAGTCATGTTTGAAACACATTTTTATGATTTAAATAATTATAAATAGTGATATTGGATTTCTAAATAATAAAAACAATGGTAGCATTTAAAAAATTTTTTTTTGCTTAGGTATATGGTGTTACTTAAATTTGAAATATTAAATCTGTTATAAACAGGCTAAAAACTTTTAATGTTTACTTTAAAAGAAAAGGGTATGATTACTTCCAGAAAGTTTTTATTTACAGTTATCCTTCATCTTTTTTTTAAAAAGTCTTTTTTAAATTATACATACCAGATATGTGAAATAGTTGAAAATTCAAACTGAAAGTGGTTTCTAAATTAGTGTTTCTAAAGATTTAGTCTCAGGGTTTTTAGTTCCAGGGCATTTTAGTCCCAGGATTTTCACAAAATTTCTGCAGAAAAATCTTATTCTTGTTTTTGTTCTTTTAATAAAGTTTTTAATAGAACTGGATCCTTTTTTAATGGTGCTGGAACCTTTGGGACACCACTGATTCCACAATTCCAACTAAATTTGTTCTCTTTAAAATGCTAATATATAAATTTAAATTTATTGGTTGATTATTTTTAAAAAATGTTTTTGTTTTTATTGAAGTTATACTATATTACAATCAACAAATTGTTGTTCTATGTTTTAGATCTTATGTAAGAAATAAATACAATGAAAAAGAATTCAATGTTGAGGTATAATTGGTAATTTTTAAATAAATGTGAAAATAGTATTAAAAAAATCCTTTTTTTGTTTAATTTTAAAACTATTTTTGATATAATTTGGTAGGACTATAAAAAATGGTGGCCAAAGAGAGTGCCAATTTTTAAGTTGTGTCAATCAAATGAAACTTTTTTTATTCAAGACTATTTTTCTTGTAATAATAGAAAAGAGTTTTTTTTTGAATCCAAACAAAGTGCTAAGAGTTGTAATTGGGGGAAAAGGGTAAAATTGAGAGGGGATTTAGCCCATTTAAGGATTTTAGATGCATGCTATAAATTTTTTTTTTTCTTGCAAGAGTATTTTTTTTATTAAATTAGAAAAGAGTGTTTATAAAATTGTAAATAATTGATAAGGGTCATAAATGGGACAAAGGGTAAAATGGAGAAGGTCTTAGCTCATTAAAGCATTTTAGATGCTCATTATAGTAAAATATATATATTAAATTTCAAAAAATTTCAACAAAGTTTAAAACAACAAAAACATTTAAAAATATTTACAATATTAGTGTATATTTGATATATAATCAAGCATCCAGGTCTTTTAATAAGAGTCCTTTAATATACCTTAACATATCAGTTTTCCCAATATATGATAACGGTAATATTTTTAGACTATTTTATAGCAAGTCGCCCTAGCAACATTTTATAGCCTGTAGATCAAGCAACATTTTATAGCATGTAGATTGAGCTACATTGTTTTAATTACTTTTAAAGATATTATCCTCAATTTACAAACTCAAAACCATTTAACTAGATACTCTTAGTATGTTATATGAAGACCATTATGATTTTGATAATGACACACAGGGTTATGGGAACCATCATTTCATCCAATGGTTTTATTTGGAATTTTAAAAATTAAATAGTTACTGTCATTTTACCAATGTCTACTGATATAGAATATATGTTCATATCATTAATATCAGTTGAACTGAATGCTTCAAAACAGACTTAAAATCATAAAAATGAAGACCAGTATTATTGTTTTTTGACATAATATTTTTTAAATAAAGCTAATAACTTTAAAAAAAGTTGTTATTGACATATATAAACAACAACATATTTATGCATTTGTAATAATGAAAGTAAAATATAAACTGCTAGGGTCAGTTATTAAATAAAATATAGCAAAAAAATTTGCTAAAAGTATAATCTTTTTGTACTAAAAAGTAGAAAATAAATTTGTTAATTTAAATTTAATAGTTCAGTAAACTAAAGATTGACAGGTATGTTTCTATATAAAACTTGTGCTGACCTGTCAATCTTTAGTTTACTGAACTATTAAATTTAAATTAAAAAGTTTATTTTCTACATTTTAGTACAAAAAGATTATATTTTTAGCAAATGTTTTTGCTATATTTTATTTTCTACTTTTTAGTCTTTACAGAGAGTTACAATATTTTGCAATGCGTTTGTCTAGACATGTGTAATTAGGTGCAGTTTTTTATCCTAAAGAATTGGAGTATTTTCTGATTAAAGGAGCGGAATATTTTTCTTTTAAAATATAAAAATTTTTTATACTATATAAAAGTAAAATAACATAAAGTACAAATATTTCATTTGCATTGCAACCCACATCCTCCCACAGATGTAGTATATTTTTATATTAATATTCAACAAAGTTAACATAACTTTGTAAGTTACTTTTTCCATTTTATTAAAAAAAAATTTTTTTCAAAAAAAAGTATTAAAGAAAAGATTTAAAAAGAAATACAAACCCACAAGCAATCTTAGCCAATTTTAAAAATAAAAAGATTTATTTTTAAAAGAGAACAAAGTATATTCAAAAAAAAAATTACAAACCCATAAGCAATAATAGCCTATTTTGATGAAAATGAAAAGATTTGTTAAGCAATAAATATTACTACTATAAACAAACCCACAAGCAATTTAGTAGCAAATTTTTATTTTAAATGTTAGTTTTTAGAGCGCTGTGGACGACAAAGAAAGTTGAAAAGTAGATCATATTAAGTGAAAGGAAAGACTAAAAGATATTAAATTTTTTAGCAAATGTTTTTGCTAAATTTTATTTTCTACCTTTTAGTCTCTACGATATTTAGCATTTTTTGTGACGCCTCACACATGCTAGTTCACATTTATGCCAATTCGCGCCTAATTAGCCTCCAGAAATAAAGGAGCAGAATATATATTTTTTTAAAGGAGAAAAATTTTTTATATAAATGTAAAATAACATAAAGTGCAAATATTTGCTGCTCTCGTCCTCCCACATGTAATATATTTTTATATTAATATTAGACAAAATTATGTTGTAAGTTATATTTTTCAACTTTATTTAAAAAAAAAATTTTTCAAAAAGAAAATATTAAAAAAAAATTTAAAAAAAAGATACAAACCCACAAGCGCAATATTAGCCGATTTAAAAAATATTTTAAACATTTATTAATGAGAAAAGGTTACTTATTAATAAAAAAATGAACCCGCAAGCAGTTTAGAAGCAAATTTCTATATAAAAGGTTAGTTTTTATGTGTCCCTTGGACATCAAAGAAAGTTGAGGAAGAGTTCATGTTAAGTGAAAGAAAAGATTATAAAAATAAATCACAACAAAAAGGATTCAATTTCTTATTGGATTTTAAATTTCTGCAAACTATTTATTTTTAAAGTATTTTATTACAGGTAGAAAAAGAACTTTAATTTAGTGAGGAGCAAATCAAGTACGGTTTAAAGAATATTTAAAATGTTTAAATTAAAATTAATTGCAAATATTTTTGTTAATAAATTGTTAAATCAGTTTAAAAAAATCAAAATTTGTTGTACATGAGAGGCTCCTGCATTTGCAAAAAAGCTTTTAAAATCTTCTAGAGTTTAAGCAGCAGATGAAGAAAAACTGAAAGCCCTCAAAGCAATAATTTAAAAATTCTAAATTTATTTGTTTTTGATTTATAATTAAATTCATTTTAATTTATGTTTGACTTTTAGATGATTGTGCATAACCATATTACATACGTAATATTCTTACAAAATATTACATACATATTCTAACAAAATATTACAAACATAATGTTCTAACAAAATTTTACATACATAACATTCTAACAAAATTTAATTTTAATTTTTAAGAGACATTAAAGTGCTTGAATAATTAAATATCAGAATAAATAAACAACAGTTGCCGATGATTGTTTTATGTATTTATAATATGATACAAAATATTACATTGTAAAACTCAAAGAACTGTTATTAAAATGTAATCAATTTTAATTTGTTTTATTATTTTGAAATTCTTTATCTAAATATCAAAAAAGGTTGTAAATATGCTTATCACTCATGTTGGCTATTATATTTGTTTTAGACTGGCGGTTCACTGCTCGTGCACTCATTTACTACACCGAGGCCTATATTTATATATATATATATATATATATATATATATATATATATATATATATATATATATATATATATATATATATATATATATATATATATATATATATATATATATCTGTGTGTGTTTGTGTGTGTGTGTGCATGTGTGTGTGTGTACTACAAAACAAAAAAGTTTGCAACCAAGATAGTATTGGCATATTCATGCGCAAAATTATAATTTTTTTATTGTAAAATGCTTACTGCATTAAAGATTAAAGGCTATGTCTTATGGAAGGGAAGGGTTGTTACCAAGTATGTAAACAAGAATATCATTTGCATTTTTTTGTGTAATGCCTTTCTGGAGGTAGTTACTTATGTCTAGTGCATAAATTAAAAATAGGATTTGGCCAAGAATGCTTCCTTGTATCACTCTTAAAAATGTTTCTAGTCAGTAGACGTTAAATATGCTGTTTATGATATGTTTACTTTTTAATCAAAGATTGTACTTAAAGTGATAAGTTAATTTCAGATTTGTGCATAAGAATAGTGTGGCTGACGAGAATGTTTCTGTAAAATTAAAGAGTATAGCTGTAAGGACAGTGTTACAGGCAATGGCATAATTGCAGTTAGCTATTATTCGTATGATGGCTTTATTTTTATTATGAAAGTAATGTATTTATTGTATTATGTATATATGTATTGTTATAGTTTTTTATAGTTTTATATTAATTTTGTTACAGTAATTACAGTAACAAACTGCAGTAATTGTTGCTCAATTACTGTAGTAATTGTATCTTGTTTTCTTGTTTAATCTCAATAAATGAATCTCAGTAAATGAAAACAAAAAATTTCAATTCAATTCAGATTATTTTCTGTTTTGATCTATATAAAATTTAGATATAATCTTTTTAAAATCTATCTTTTGCATCACTTTAACTTTGCTCTTTTTAGAATCCCAATTGTTTTCATATAACCTGCATTTTCCTTGAAAAGCTTTATTAATCAATTAACTATTTCAAAAATCATTCTCAAAAATTGTCTCTAGAAAAAAATGTAAATAAATATTGAGGTATGGACTCAGTAGCAGTGGATTGCATATCTTAATCATTTACGCTATGCAGTCCACTTATTTAATTATTTCCATAATATGATCTACAATTCATAATATGAATATATTGATCAATATATATATACATTGCACATAATTTGAAAAAAATATATATAATTTTTTTTTTTAAATGTGCTATAAATAATAGCACATCAGCTTAATAATTAGTAAATTAGCTCATTATGTTTTTGTTTTTTTTTAGTTTGAAAGTCTGTTAGATGAAGATCATAAATTAGAAGAGGTAAATTTATTCAGTTTAATGTTTTAATTCATGCTGGTCTACGCAGGTGGGTCTATAGAAGTTTCATCATTTAAAAAAGGTGTTTTTAGGCATACTACACTATATGGAAAAATGATTTATACAGTTTAGTTATCATTTGATACAGTTAAATTTCTTCGTGAATACAATATAAGTAGGAAAGCAGTATAAATGTTTATTAGTGTTTGTATTTTTATTCTGAAATTTTTTTTTCTTATCTTTGATATTGCACACACTTTTATTTAGACTTGATAAAAAAAAAGTACCCTGTTAAAGTTTTAGTTAAATTTAATGAGGGGAAATCATCTCCAAAACAGCTCCCAAAACTGATTTGCCTATAAACCTAATCTTTAACTACAATGTTTATTACAATGCTGCTAGAAATTGTTTAACATAAAGTAGTGTAGTGCTGCAACATAGGTAGTTCATAGAGGTGAAGAAATGCAAGCAATTTTAGATTTACGCCATTATCTCTGTCATTATTTACCAAAAATTTTTCTTAAATGTCTTCTTTGATTTCATTATCAATAGTTATTTTACTTGCAATAATTTATCATTTAATTAATCTTTTTTAATAGATTTAATATTAGTAATGACATGGATGGTTATAGAAGGGGGAGAGGGTTTCTGAAAGAAATCAGTAACATCAGAAGACTTGAAATATAAGCAATTAGTTTCCCCATGAGAATTTTTTTTCTTTTTTTTTTTTTCTTTAGCTCTGAGTATTTATTATTTAATTTTGATTTTATTATAGTAAAAAAGTATAAAAATATTACTTTTAACAAGTAGTGCTGCCCTATGCCCAGTGTTTTATGAGATAACGTTCAAAAAGAATACACACAAAAATACTTTTTTGAAATATTTGAGTGTGTGCTAATTTAAAATATTTGTGAGTATGTGTGAATGGTCACCAGGCTTCCGTGTGTTCATTTTTTTAAAGGCTAAAGTCAAAAGCTAGAGCAGCCTAAATATTAAAACAGTATTCAATATGAAACAGTATACAAATAGAAGTAGAGAATGAAGTCAGAAGTAAAAAATAGCAACCTAAAAAAAATACGCCTAAACATAACCTGGCCTTAACACTTTTAAATATGACCAGTATTATATTAATTGTAAATTATATCACAACCGTAATAAGAAGTTTTTAATTTTGTGATGATTAAAAAGCATTTGGAAGAATTTTCATTATTTAAGAGCAACTGTTTGTATTCCTGGGGCCATTATGCAAGATGGATAGGTAAAAGTAAATATTATTTTAAAATAATGTTTCCAAAAATTAATAACCTCCCCCCTCTCCGTGTATTAAGGACTCGAGATTACAATAAAAACCCATATGACTAGAGAAGACCAATCAAGATTTTTACTTTCTTTATAGTTTTAACTTTTATATAGTTAAGTTAGCAATCCTCATTTCATGTTTATTTATTTCGAGTTTATTTCTTTCTCAATTTACCAAAGGAAAATTGATCTGCTTCACAAACTTGGGCATTTTTCGATGACTACAAGACTGTGTGTAAAATTTGTGCAATAAAAGTATATATAGATAAAGTAGTATGTATAGTATGTATATATTTATGTTGTTATATAAAAAAAATCTAATTATGTTGCACAAAACATCTATATATAGCATAAACATCTATAAAAGCCTCATTTTATTTATTTATTTTCAAAATGACTTAACGTATCCATAAAGATATTGCATTGCATTAAAATCTGTAAAAAGTTGCATAAACTTGTGATTTTGTAGATAGGTTAACATAAAATATTCAGATAAATAAAAATACCATGCAATGTTAATTGTTTTTTCTAAATTAGAAGAAACTCTAAAAAAAAAAATGTATTTATTTGAGTTTTAGAACTTGCTTAAGTTTGCCAAAAATGGGTTTAAAAAAGGGTTAAAAAGTCAAAAAAAAAGACAATCGAGGCACTTGAGCAACCCCTAAAAATGTATATTTATATACACACATATTGTATACTATATATAACATAACAAATATATATATTGCTCTATTTTAAATATCTTTTAATATTGAGCACTCTTTTTCTTTGACTCAATGCATTAGTTTTGCTTATGTCTCTGTTTTTATGACTAAGCAACTCATTCTATTATCTCTTAATGAGGGTACAGCTTTAAAACTCAGTTTTATGGTTCTGAGGCTGGCTGGTAGTCAGATTTTTTGAATTCTGGGGTAGCTCTCAGAGAGGCTGATTCCTTTAACAGCTGAAAAACATCAAAATATTACCAGTGCCATGTTGCACATGAATAGTGTCCCTGTTTGTACTTTTAGTGTGCATTGTCAAAGTAACATTTAGAGCACGGCTTAAGGTTTATAAATGTAATTTCTTGGGCTATTAAACAGTGTACTGAGTACTGTCTATGCTATAAGTCAAGTTCTTTAACAAATTTAAAAATGAATAAAGTACCAAAAACTATAAAACACTAAAAACCATCGTCATTACCAAGTTCTCTAAACTATTCACTAATATTTGTGCTCTTCAAAGTAACTTTTCTTCTGTTGAGTCTTACAAAGTTCACCAGACCCACTTGCTCTTTGTGAGACTAATTTGAGTTCAGCTATCTCATCTTGTGATCTTAGTGTTGATGGTTATCTTCCTTTAATTCGTAAAGACTCCAATAGTCACATGCTTGGCCTGGGCATTTATATTCATAAGAATTCATCCATTTGTCGAGAAACTAGTTTTAAATCCACAGAATATTCTTTTATGTGCTTTCATTTTGCACCACTTCACTCTATCATCTTTCTCTTTGTTCTATATCGCTCTCCTTCATCTCAAACAGCACTCTTTTTGATGTTATTTGTGATCAAATTGGCCAAGCCCTCTCTCTTTATCCATCAGTCAATATTGTTGTTGTTGGTGACTTTAATTCTTATCACACTCTAGGCTCTAGTGTCAGTGACTCTGCAGGCGTTAAAGCTCACAACTTTTGCCTTTCTTAATCTCTAACTCAAATAATTAACTTTCCAACTCGCTTTCCAGACAACCCGAATCGTTTACCTTCTCTACTCGACTTATGTCTTGTTTCTGATCTTAGTCTGTGCTCAGTTTCACCCTTGAGCGCTTCTGATCACGATTTGAGCATGAAATCTTTTATTCCCTCTCAACAATTCCAGGTCAAGCCTCACTCTTCTCCATGGTTTTCCTCACATTGCGCTGCTGCAATTGCCAATCGAAACCATTACTTCCATATCTATCAGCAAAACAATTCTCCAGAAAACAGATGTCTGTTTATTACTGCTAGGAACCATTGTAAAAAGGTTTTGTCTAACGCCAAAGCCCGCTATTTTCAGACCATGAAATCTCGTATTTCATCACAAAAATTAGACTCTCGTGACTTCTGGAGAATCTTTAATAGTATCAATAATAAGGGCAAGTCTGTAATTCTACCTCTTTTGTATGGTTCAGACTTTGTCACCTCACCTAAAAACAAAGCTGAATTGTTTGCCAAGGACTTTTCATCAATATCGTCTCTTGATTCCACTAGTTGTGTTCTAACTGATATAGCCGTCAAACAGGTTGATCCATTGCTTGACATCCATATCACTCCAGCTTCTGTATCTAAAGTCATTTCCTGCTTAGACTCTTCTACAGCTTGCGGCCCGGACAACATACCCGTTATAGTCTTGCAGAAGTGTTCTCCGGAGCTGTCGTCTATCCTTTCAAAACTATTTAACAAGTGCTTATCAGAGTCTTGTTTTCCAGCCTGCTGGAAAGCAGCATCTGTTATCCCTATTTAATAAAATAAAAATTCTGGAGAGCGATCTGATTCGTCTAACTACCATCCCATTAGTCTTCTCCTTATCATAGACAAGGTTTTTGAGTCTTAAATTAACAAGCATTTAATCTCTTATCTTAAATCTAATAACTTACTTTCTGATCATCAATATGGATTTTGATCTTCTCGTTCTACAGCTGATTTTCTAACAGTAATAACCAATAGGTTTTATCTTGCATTAAATAAAGGTAGAGAGGTTAAGGTCTTTGCTCATTGCTCTTGACATTTGACTAAGCTCATTGCTCTTGACATTTCTAAAGCTTTTGATAATGTTTGGCATGCTAGTATTCTCCATAAGCCTTCTTCTTACGGTGTACCTGGTAACGTATTAAGATTATTGAAACCTTCCTTTCCAATTGTATTATAATAGCACTTATCTTCATATTCTGTAACTTCATGGTTTCCTTAAGGTTCAATCCTTAGCCCTATACTCTTTTTAATTTACATTAACGATCTTCCAGATATTCTCACATCTAAGGTGGCATTGTTTGCTACTACCATTTATTCTTTTCATGATAAGAAGCCAACACTCTCTGGCTGGTTAGAGAGGGTATTTAAGCTTGAAAAGGATCTCACTTCTGCTACAGCATGGGGCTCACAGTGGCTGATGAACTTTTTTCAGCTAATCATTATCGCAAAAGTTTAGATCTTCCTATATTTATGAAGGATAATATTCCTGATGAGTCATCTACCTTTCATCTTCTAGGATTAACTCTTACTTCCGATATTTCTTGAAAACCAATTACCAAATCTGTTTCAAAATTAGCATCTGCTAAGGTTGCATCTCTTAATCGAGCTCGATACTTTCTTACTCCTGATTCTATTCTCTATCTCTATAAATCTCAAATCCGACCTTGGATGGAATACTGTTGCCATATCTGGGGCGGATCTTTTAATATTACCCTTTCTCTTTTGGACAAGGTGCAAAAACACATTGTAAGCATAGTTGGACTGTCTCTTGCAGCCAACCCTTAATAATTACCACATTGTTGTAATGTTGCTTCTCATTCTCTTTTCTACAAATACCATAATGGGCACTGCTCTAAATAGCTAGCGCCTCTTGTGCCATCTACTAAAATTTATTTGTGTTACTCATCATTTAATCAAGTCTCATCCTTTTACTGTGACTTTTCCTAAGTGCTACAAAAATTCTTATTCGTCTAGTTTTTTTCCTTGAACATCAGTTTTTTGGAATTCGCTTCCTTCATCTTGCTTTCCTGATACATATAATTTGCAATCTTTTAAGTTGTCTGTCAATTGTTATTTTCCTCTACAATCTTCATCTTTTCTCTTCCAGTAACTTCCAACTCTAATAGTGGTTGCTTGCAGCCTTGTTAGAAGCGAAGATGTTTAAATATATATATATATATATATATATATATATATATATATATATATATATATATATATATATATATATATATATATATATATATATATATATATATATATATATATATATATTTATAGATATATTTCATACTTGTTAAATTGGTACAGAGCCATAGCGGATAGTTCAGCTTTGAGAAACCAGGTAGTATAGAACAGAGACAAAAGTTGCCACTTTTATGCTTCAGCTATTATACCAGACTAGGTATAGCATCCATCATAAGCTGGAGTTTTAGGTATTAGATACCTATAAAATAATCTAATCTTTTTTATGATGTACAACATTCTCCTTTTTTTGCTATGCAGCTACAATTATACTACACTTTATACTTTTTCTTAATAATGAACCTACAATTCCTTACCTTTTGCCATAAGGCGGGCATGGTGGGCTGCTCCGGGAGTATGAAATTGGTACCTGTCCTCAGAAAGCACCATAAATTGTTAGCTATGCTAGCCTAATGTAGTCCTTCCTTGTAGCTTTATCCTAAAAATGAAATCAAATCATAAGTATTTAGGTATAATACAATAAACCTATTTATATTTTTGTATAATAAAGAATAATAGAATTAAAAAAGAAAAAATTATAATAAATTACTACATAATAGTACATACTACATAGATAATTTCAACTTCTGATATCTAGTTATTGGGCTACCTTTTTTAGAGACCCACTGGTGATAATATTTTTGCAGAACATTATACTTTCATGCTTTTGATGACCAAATATAATTATATAATGTATATGTTTCCTCTGGAATAATCAATCTTCTCAAAGCCTTTTTTATTCAAAATGTAAAAAAAAGAGTTAAAGGGACTACCAAGTCCCGAGACATGTTGTGTTCATATTAAAGAGAATATTAAAAAAAAACGTCTGAGCAAATTTTTTTTGATTAAAACTAATTAATAAATGTATACCAAGAAAAACAAATCTTGTTGTTTTAGTCGAAGCTTGTCTTCATTTTCTGTGTTATTTTGAGTATGTAAAATAAACACGATTTTCCAGGCGCATTATACAGACTTGATAATTTATTCATAGGAGTTTTAGAGCATGACGTCATTGGAAACATTCTAGAAATTCTTTAAAAATTTTACTATTAAATTTTAATAAAATAGCTAACTATAGTTACTTATTTTATCAAAAGTTTATTTTATTAATTGTTCGTTAGTTTTTTACAAATCTAACGAACAATTAATTAAACCAAGCACTAAGAAAAGATATAAAAATTAAGAATATACTAATAAAATATATAATTTTTAATTACCTTTCAAAATTTTGACAATTTAAAAAATATATATTATAAATCATTTATTTTTGTAAACAAATGATAATAGTTTAAAAGATTTACGGCTTTACAGATGTGGCTCCGAGAATGAGCCATAATATTAAAGTAATAGTTCATTTGATAATATATTCTCAAAACGTAACAAATCGTAAATAATACAATTCCTAAAACATTTCAACAGAATAATCTAGAACTTTATTTCGCTTAGTCAGCGTATTTTTTGAACCAGTATAATTAGTTTGTTCGCAAATTTGGCGGGTTTTTAGTGTTCGCGAATATTCTTTTTATTCTTCCGCAAGATGTTTTAAGAACATTCAAGTTATTTATGTTTCCATGTATGTCTGTAAAATAAAAATTAATATATATTAATTTTTTAATTTTTAAGCCCCCGCCATAATATATATTGGATGTTATAATAATGGAAATATAAATAATGAAATAAGATCACCTCAATACCAAAATATACATTTTTGAAAATCAGAGAAAAAATGCGTTAATAATTTTTTTTTTAATATTTACAAAGTAAATTAATAAAAGTGCATTATTATTTAGGTTAAAAATTATTTTATCTAATATTTTAAAAGAAAAACCTATAACAAAAGAAATCAAAATACACGTGGTCTAGACGATTATTTAAAAAAAGTTGCACAAATAAAATACTATTTTATTTTTGTTTTTAATTTTATTTTGTTTATAATTTTATTTTGTTTATAATTTTATTTTGTTTTTAATTTTATTTTGTAACTATTCCATATAATAAAAATGAATATGATTTGGAAATTGTATGTAAAAAATAACAATCGGTGTTTTAAACAAAACAAAACAAAAAATCTATGACGTCATGCACTAAAAATCCTATGAATTAAACGCGCTTTAATAAGTTATCAAGTGAGCAAAGTGAGCAAATGCTTATCAAAACACGCTTTAGTAAGTGTATATATAAATTTTTCGACCTTGGGAAGGTGAATTAACAAAAAAATATATATATATTCTTATAGTTTACAGCTAACAAAACGTGTTTGTGGTAAAAAATGTCTCTGTATAATGCGCCTGGAAAATCGCGTTTTGTTTTACATACTCAAAATACTGCAGAAAATGGAGAAGACAAAACAACAATATTTGTTTTTCTTGGTATACATTTATTAATTAGTTTTAATCAAAAAAAATTTGCTCAGACGTTTTTTTTTTAATATTCTCTTTAATATGAACACAACATGTCTCGGGACTTAGTAGTCCCTTTAAAGACTGAAAAAAATTTTTTTTTTTTTAAATTATTTATTAGACTGTCTGGCCCAACCAAACTTAGTTGATGTAGCAGCACTCTGTTGCTAGTCAGGCTATTTTTCAGTTGATGTAGCAGCACTCTGTTGCGAGTCAGGCTATAAGATAGTCAATGTAGCAACATTCTGCGCATGTTTTAAAAAACAAAAACATTCAGAATGTTTTAATTTTTAAAATAATTTAAAAAACATTCTAGCCTTTTAAATGTGGTTTAATTACTTCCCGCAATTAAGTTAATGCGTTTTGACAATCTAACCTTAATTTTGTCAGCTTTAATACCACAAACAAGCGAAGAGACATTTTTTACCACAAACACGTTTTGTTAGCTGTAAACTATAAGAATATATATATATTTTTTTGTTAATTCACCTTCCCAAGGTCGAAAAATTTATATATACACTTACTAAAGCGTGTTTTGATAAGCATTTGCTCACTTTTTGTGCTTACCTTAAGCTATACCATTTTTTTCAAAAAAGAAGAAGAAAAACACTCCACTGCGAGTCAGGCTACTTGTCAGTCGATGTATGTACTGAAGCCCCCAGCAGCAGGCTATTTCAGTATGATGTCAGATTGCTTACCAAAGTACGCAATACTATTTATATATATATATATATATATATATATATATATATATATATATATATATATATATATATATATATATATATATATATATATGTATGTATATATATATGTATATATATATATATAGGAAATCATCATCAAACCTGATGAACCTATTGATGGCGAAAAAAGTTGTTGAAGAAACAATTAAGTGTTTTTACTAATTTATTATTGCTCTGTTTTTTAAGAACATCGAGTACTCTATTTACAGAATACACTAATATAATATATATATATATATATATATATATATATATATATATATATATATATATATATATATATATATATATATATTTACATATATATATATATACATACATATATATATATATATATATATATATATATATATATATATATATATATATATATATATATATATATATATATATATATATATATACATATATAATATATATACAAATACATATATACATATATATATATATATATATATATATATATATATATATATATATATATATATATATATATATATATATATGTATATATATATATATGTATACATATACATA
>NC_061167.1:20758910-20828910 GCF_022113875.1 Hydra vulgaris
TTTACTTACACTTCTTATGTTTTGCGTATCGCCGTATTTTAAATAGTTTTGAATAGTTTAAAAAGTTCGCAAAAAACTGCCTTCACGTTTCTGAAGACATTAAAGCGCAGCAATGCAAAATCATTAAATTAAGAACGTATAATTTAAGTTTGGAATTTTAAATAGAGAGTTTAAATAAGTAAATAAAACATTTTTAAAATATTATCTTTTATATTATTTATTTTTTTGAATCTTATGGCATTATATAAACATAAGAGTTTTAGTTATATTTACATTTAAGCAAGAATATATGACTACTTAAATATATAATATATAATAACTAAGTTAAATAGACTTGCTCATGCTTTGAATAGCCAATAGCAAACAAAGATTATTATCAAATAATAGTGTAAATAGGATAGAAGTTAGTTAGCGCTCAGTATAACTAAGTTAGTAGTAATTGATATTATGGCATAAATACAATATTTTTAATTTCTCTAAATGAGTGCAAATGTGTTTCAGGCAATTCATAATATAAAGATGGACAAAGGACAGTTATACGCATCACTTTATGATGCCTATGTTAAGGCATATTCACAGAAGAGGAAACAAGATTGTCAAAAGGAAGTTAATGATATTTGGAGTAAGGTGAAATCTGAAGATAATCTTTCTGCAAAAGTAGACTCCCTGTTAAGAGAATATGATGCTCTGTTTAAAAAGAAAAAAGGTACACTGATGAGTTTCTGGGCAAATCAATCATTACGACATGATGATGCGAAAACTATACCACGTAAATCATTGGCTCCGGATGTTCTAGCAAAATTACCAGATACTGTTGTAGGGGGGTAATAAATGTAAAGCTTCTTCTTGTGAATGTTCTATGATAACTTCATCAACGTCTGGTTCTGAAAATGTAGGAAAATATAAAACAAAAGTTCAAGATGAACTAAAAGTTAAAATTGATGTTATCAAGAGTGATTTAGTTGGACTACATAAAAGAAAAGACAGTGGTATTATTACGAATGATCAAGAAACAGAGCTTATTGAGAAAAGAAGAAAAGTAGATATGTTGGAGAAAAGTTTGTTAAAAAAAAAGAAAGAACAAGCAAGACAGAAAAAAACTAGAGCAAAAAAAAGAGAAACTCTCGCTAAAATTTGCGCAGAGAACCCTGGAGTTTGTGATGCTTTGAAAGCAAAAGATAAAACAGGTCGACCTTCTGTTGAAATTAATCAACCACTTTTCCTGAAAGCCATTGTTGATATTGCTTTACATGGATCAGCTGCACATGAAAGACGACAAAGTGATATGTATCGCAGTATTAAAACACTAGATGAATTGACTAAGCAACTAAATAAAGATGGTTATCAGGTGAGTAGGAGCACCGTTTACACTCGGCTAATGCCACGACGAAGTTCAACTTTGGAAGGAAAAAGACACATATCAACAGTGCCAGTCAAATTGATCCGATCTCAGAATGAGTCACACTCAAAGCACATCGATGGAAAATTCTGTACAGCAACCTTGAGACACCTGGAAGAGTTGTCGTCTATACTGGGACCAAAAGAAGTCTGTTTTATTAGCCAAGATGACAAAGCGCGAGTCCCTATTGGGTTAACAGCTGCAATCAAACAAGCTCCATTGCTTATGCATGTTGAATATCGCATCAATTTGCCAGACCACGATTGGGTTGTTGCAGCAAGACATAAGCTTATTCCATCAGTATATGCTGGAATTTGCATCAAGAAAGATGGACTTGGTAAACCAGACGCTGTTACGTATTCAGGTCCAACTTATATTGCAATCCGATCAGGCAAACATTCGTCTTCTTCTGCTCTTGCTCATGGTTTAGACTTTGAGAGATTGTTACAATTAGACGAATTTGATGCAATAACAAAAGAGATAAGATAATAAAGCCTATTGTTGTCTTCACGGTGGATGGAGGACCAGATGAAAATCCACGTTATCAAAAAGTCATAGATGTTGCTATCCACCATTTTGTTAAAAATAATCTAGACGCCTTATTTATTGCAACCAACGCGCCAGGTAGAAGTGCTTTCAATAGAGTGGAACGTCGAATGGCTCCACTGAGCAGAGAACTTTCTGGTGTTATATTGCCTCATGAACGCTATGGTAGCCATCTCGATTCACAGGGCAGAACAATAGATGATTATTTGGAGAGAAGAAATTTCAAGTATGCTGGACAAACATTGGCTGAAATATGGTCACAAGTTATTATTGACCAGTTTCCAACAGTTGCCAAGTTTATTGATCCAGAGACATCTGAGCTAGATGCAGAAGAATTGATAATTAAAGATATAAAATGGTTTTCTGAACACGTCCGCACAAGTCAATACTTTACTCAAATTGTTAAATGTCAAGATGTAAAATGTTGCTTTAAAATAAGAAGCTCATATTTCAATGTTGTTCCTTCGCGATTTTTATGTCCTCCAATTCCAGTTATTCAAACAAGTAATGGTCTTCAAGCTGACAAAAGAGGAGACAGTGAGTCTCAAAAGTATCCATCACGTTTTGTTTCACATAGTATTAAAATAGATGATATAATGGCCAGATCGGCAGGAAGTTTCCAAGTTCATCCTTATGATCTCTTTTGTCCATCAGTACAGACTTGTCTATTGAATCGAATATGCAAAGTTTGCCATCTCTATTTTGCTTGAAAAAACATGTTGAATTGCACAAAAATTGCGATAAAGGAAATACTGTTCTTGAGAAAACTCAAACAAAGCGTATCAGACCAATAAGAGTAGCCGCTAGAAGACAAAGAGAGCTGATGGTAGTTATTGCTCGAGAAAAAAATGAAGATATAGAGTGGCTGGATGAAGACGAAGTTGATGTTTCGGGAATTGTCATTCCAGATGAAGATTTAGAAAAAACATCAGAAATGCCTGTCCTAACTATAGACGAACACTTCAAATCTCCGTGGATGGATAATAATAAATGGGTAGATAAAGTAAAAGTTTAATTTGTAATTTGAAAAACATAAGGTTCAAATAAAAAAACTATTTTTATTTTATTTTATGATGACAATCTTTCCCAATAAATTAAGAAGGTATTAGTTAAAATTAATTAAATTAGTTCAAATTAGTTAAATTGAGTCTTTTTTATTCTGTTAAATAGCTATTACTATGTTTTTAGAATGTTGAAAATTCCGTAATGGTTTGTTTTTTTTTTTAGAGGGAGGGGGGGGGGAGAAACATGTGACATACTTTTTTAGGGGGGGGTGCAGAAATATGTGACAGTTTGTGACAGGAGGGGGGGAGGGGGTTGAAAATTGAAAAAAATAGCGTGACATACTTTATGGACGACCCCATGTACCCTTTAGTTTTTAGTAACATCTTTAAATCTTTATAAAATTTATTGAAAGGAATGCAATCTTTAAACCAGAGTTGAATGCTTTAAACCAGAGTTGTAAGTCCTCAGCCTTGATCTTGGTCTTGGCCTTGCCTTAAGTCTAAAAACTGAGGCCTTGGCTTTGGTCTTGGTCTTGAAACTGTTGGCCTTGGCCTTGAAAATTTTGGCCTTGGCCTTGATTGTTTTGGCCATGGCCTTAAAAAAAATACATAATTTCTTATTAACTTCATTGAATTCTGCGCATAACCTTGGTCTATTTTTACAAAATGTGGTTGTATTGTCACAGCACCTGCTACTTACAGTTAAATAAAGATTATTGTTAAAGGGATCCCCAACTGCTGAATCAAGTTGTGTTCATATTAAAGAAAATGTTAAAAAAAAAACATTTGGGATAAATATTTTTGATTGAAACTAAATAATGAATGCAAACCAACAAAATTAAAATTATCGTTTTAGTCAAAGCTCGCCTTCTCCATTTTTTTTTGGTTCTCGGAGTCTGTATAATGTTAGCTGCAAAATGCACACTTAATAATTTATTCCATGCGTGTTTAATTCATAACAGTTTTGGTATATGACGTCATCGCAATATCTTTTTAAGATAGCGTTTTTTTTTTTTTTTGATATAAGTATTTTTTCTACTACAATCAGAAAATCAAATACTTATATAATTTTTTACTAAATCACAAAAAATATTTGTGATTTAGTAGATAATTATGGGCATATATGTATATATATTTTTATATTTATGATTTTTTTTTCTTGCTTTATTATTACTTTATTTTAGAAGCCAGCCAAAATCATGACACAATTATAAATATTTTGTGATTATTAGAGTTCAAAGGCTGAGAAAAATAAAGGCAGTATGATGCGGTTTCTCATTTTATATTTAGTTCATGTGGTTTAATAGAGTTGTTCATTTTATGTTTAATTTACATTTAGTTATGATTTAATCTTTCACTACCGCAAGCCACTGGTAGCGACTTTCGAGTATGCTTTACAATTTATCTTATTTTGTACATTAATTTCCATTGTAAACACACAGAATTTGTTTATTCTAAAGGTTTAATTAATTCTCTACATAATCAAGAAAAAATAAGAGCTGTATTGTGCAATTATAAAAAAGTTATAGCAAAGTTAAAAAATCTTGAATAACCTTCATAAAAAAAACTTCTTTAAATTTAGTTATAAAATAAAACAGCGTTAACGCTGTTGTAAAACTTAACTTTTAAAAGTGTTAAGTATTTAGTTAAGTAATTACCAATGTATTTTGAAGAAAAAATATACTTTTTATTCATTAAATGAGGTTTGTTTCGGACTTAATGTTTTAGTTACTACTTTTAAAAACAATAGTTTTAAGCACTTTGCATTTCTTATTGTTTAATGATGCGTGTTAAAAACTTTATCATTATCGAATTGTTTTAACTAGGGCTGGAGCCGGATTTGCCGGATTTTGAAGCAAAACTACAGGAGCCAAAATCCTGTACATCCCTACTTGGTGTTGAAAATGGTCAACGATGTTGACTATTCAGAATACCAAGTGACAGTTGTTTCTGTTAAACTTCATTTTTGTTGTTAAAAAGTTTTAAAGCAATTTCTTTAGAAATTATTAGACATTTTGTATAAATTCTATAGAGTTTCTATAGGCCATATGTTTCAAAAATTTAGAGAAATTCTATAGAACTTTTTTTTCCGGGATGTTGTCACTCCGTCACTGTAGTGAATCAGAGTATCTATATATTTCTGATTCTTCCAGATATTGGCTGAGTATCAATGCCTATTGGTAATTGTTGTTTATGTGCTGTGCCACAAGCGGGCGTAGACTGAATAATTTCATCTATATATATTGCCATAGTAATGATGATAATGTAAAAAAATTATCCAGCCAGGCTTGTTTTGCTGGATTTTCTTTAGTTTGGTCAATCTGCTGCTCAGCGTGATCAGATTGACTTCAATCTTGCTTTTTCACCTGTCAGTGTTGCCTGTAATGAGAAGAGTTTAGTTTGAAGTTATGGATCAACCAATGTCACCACTATATAAAAAGGTTTCTCCTCAAAATAAAATATTAAGTATACATTTTATCACGGGCAAGAAAGATGTAATAAATATCTGACCAAAATTCAGAAATCCAGCCAAATTTATGCCGGATTTGCTAACATTTTGCCGGAGCCAGATTTGGGCCGGATTTGTAAAAATGGCCAGATTTTGGCCGGAGCAGGAGCCAGAGCTAAAATTTGATACAGCCCTAGTTTTAACAAATATTTTAACTTTAATTTAGTTTGATTTGTATGTTTATTATTAAAATAATTCGTTTAATATTTATTTTCTACTTAGATCAGTTTATGTTTTATTTAAGTCGCTCGTTTTTTATTCAGTTTAAATTAATTTATACGCTTTAGTAAAATTATTCTTTTAGTATCTAGTTTATATTTAGTTTAAATCAGTATATTTTATTGTAAATATTCGTTATATATGAAATTTTTATTTTAAATTAATGTAAATTTTATAAATTTAACTTTTAATTGCATCACAAACTTTTTTTTGTGATTTGGTAAAAAGTTATATTCAATTAACATGATTTGGTGATTGTGGCAAAAAAATAATACGATATCTTGAAAGAAAAAGTTTATACAATGAGTCATATACCTAAACTGTTATGAATTAAACATGCATGGAATAAATTATCAAGTCTGCAGATTGCGGCTAACATTATACAGACTCCAAGAACCAAAAAAATGGAGACGGCGAGCTTCTACTAAAACGTTAATTTTAAAATTAATGGTGTGCATTCATTATTTAGTTTTAATTAAAAAAATTTAGCCCAAATGTTTTTTTTAAACATTTTCTTTAATATGAACACAACTTGTCTCTGTAGTTGGGAATCCCTGTAAAGATAAGTTATTGTTAATAATAAAATAAAAGTTATTGTTAACCTTTAACAACCTATTTAACCCTAGTAACCTTTAACAACCTATGATTCCATTAACAAAACAAGTCTTTGAAGTGCTACAATTTTATTTATTTATTTTTAATCATTTTTTTATTAAAGATATAGAAATACAATATTTTTTCAAATATGTATGTATAAAAATATAAATGTATATATTTTTTTAAACTCATGAAATTCGCAATTGATGTTAAAATTTTTTAGAAGATTTGAATCATGATTTAATGGCTTATATTTTTTAAATAAATTAGTTGTTAAAAGAATTATTTTATTATGGTTCTTGTTATATTTTATGATTTAAATGCGTACAACATTTTATATTCAATTTATCCTATTTATTATCATATTTATTATTTTATATTCATACTATCCAGATCTTTATTTTTCATTGATGTCTATAAGCATTCACAGCCTATTATGATATATACACCTTTTGTAAGTAATTACATGCAAACAAATAACACATATATAATACACATAATACACATCAAGGACTTACACATCATACCATTCTATTTGTTTTGCACAGGTGGTAGATGTCATGTTTATCTTCTAGATGAGCTACTTCTATTGTTGCTGTTGCCATTCATCAAGTTTTAAATTTGTTAATTTTTTGTTAAATTTCCAAAGAGGCTATGTCTTACGGTCCAAGTTGCATGACCATCTCTTCTGATGGGATTTTTTTCAATCAATATTGCTTAGATCTGTATTTTTTTAACTTTGTTTTTGTTTACTACAATTATTTTTTTTGTTGGTAATTTTGTATACCATATACTAGTACTATCAGCTATTCTATTATTTATCCACTAGCAAAACATCAAGGAATACAGGTTTACTGCATCAAACAAGGAACATATGTTCAATCCTTACAGAATGAAAGATATTTTCCCAGTTAATGGACATAAGCATCTCACAAAAAGTGAGTATAATAGGCCTATCAAAGATAAGCAACTTTCTCTCTTAACAATAAAATCATCACAAACATTTTCAACCATTTACTCACAGAACCTGAAACACAAGTTCTTGCCATGGAGTTAATAGAATAAAACCTATTTAGATGCCATTGAGAAATTTAAAAGAAAAATGAAGTTAAGGTTCTTTTTTAATGATGAAAATCCTTTTTTAATGATGATGATCACTGCACCACAAAAAGGTAAACACCAATAGAAATACAACCCATCACAATGCAACTCATAGGAATACAACCCACCACAACAATGCAACTCTGTCCCATTTTTTTGAAACTGTTTATAAAAATGCATCCATACTGTTTGACAGCAGACAAGCTAAAAGTTTCATAACCTTACTAAACCACGAAGAGAGCCTTCAAAAACTTGGAGTTAAATAAACTTATCACAATAAAAAAGCTGATAAAGGAGGCAATATCGTTATTTTTTACACAAGTGATTATGAAAACGAAATAAAAGATTTGCTTTCAGATGATAAAGCCTACAAACCACTACCATATAAACTAACTTTGAATACAACAAACAGCATCATATCACTTATCAACTTTTTGCTGAGTACAAACATCATTAACGTAGAAACAGCTACATGCAAACAACCCAATTTACCTTGCCATAAAACACTTTTTTATTTTCTACGGAAAATACACAAACCAAATTTCCCATTGTGCCCAATTGTTTCAGCTTGTGACAGTTTATCAGATTTTTTATCGCATTTTATCACCAAACTTGTCAACCCCTTGTCAAATCACTTCTGACATTTTTTAAAAACACCAACCAATCTCTTTCTATTCTTGAGCAACACCAATTCATGTCAAACGAGTTCATTGTACTTTATACTAATATTCCACACTAGCAGTAAGCAACCCGTAATACGCATTGTTAGTAAATAAAATTAAAAAAAAAACCCGCGTATAGAAAAGCCTAGAAACTGCTTTAAAATAGAAAAGCCTAGAAAATGACGTAACTCGACTAATAATAATAATATTAAATTAGCGTATTCATATTATCAGATAACAAAGGCATTGGAGTAGTAAAGTTTTACATTGAAAAACTACCTCATACATGCCCATCTTCCAATGTCATATCTATTATACTTGATACCATACTTACCGACACTATTTTTAAATTCGACAAATCCATGGGAGCACGCATGCCCCATCTTTAGCTAACCTTTTTAAGGGCCATCTTGATACTATTATTTTTAAACAGTTCCCACACACCATTCTCTTTACAAACGTTTTATTGGTAAAAACTTTTTACAAGCTCTAAAGAAGAACTCCTAGTGGTTAAGACATTCATAAATGACCTTCACCTTACTATCAAATTCACTTTGAAATTATATTGAAATAAATTAGTAAATTAATCAGTGTCTTAAATTATAGATTTATTAATTCAAAATGTAAAGTTGTTCTATGTTTGAAACCTCTTAATTGCTTTTATAAATACCATCATGATGATTAAAATTTCAAAAATTTTGAATAAAAACTTATAACTTTAAAATAACTTTAATGATAATTATTTCAAAAAATTTGATTATTGATTTAAAAAAAAAAAATGTTATTTACTAAAACAATGTTATATACTAATAAAGTTTTATATACTTAAAAAATCTTATATACTAAAAAAAATAGAATTAGGTTGTAGAATTAGGAAATAGGTTAGTCTTCAAATATAAAGAGTTTAATACATATACTTACTACCAGAAAGCGACCTGTAATATGGGTTATGGTCGGTCTGTTTCATAATTAATTTATAGTGGCTGTTTTCCACAATTTAAAGTTGCGAAACCTTAACTTATGCCCTTTTAGAAAAACGCCTTCAAATTGAAAAAATAATTTATCTGTAAAATTAACACAAAAAGTATGAGGATGTTGGATTATATTAGTGTAATCCAACATCCTGACATTGGTTATATTAGTGTAAGGCAAAATCATTTTTATCAACATATCTAAGTTCAACACAATACATTTTTAGTTGCTGACACAAAATAATAACACTTCATCGAATTTATTAAAAATAACTAAGTTTATTATAAATAACTAAGCAATTGAGTACAAATACGTTTCAAACAAAAAAAATTTAATTTACAATCAAACACGTGTATAACAAATTTAAAAACATATGTAAACTTTGATCTTTTATATTGCATTAATGCTTCATATGACAAACCTAAAATTAAAATTGTAACAGATAAGTTGACATAAAAGAAAAAAAATAAATAAATAACTGGAAAACAATTTACCTGCTTTCAGTAACCTGTTGTCATACTTCAGTTGCTGTCATGATGCAGCAGTTTTTGTTGGTGTTGTTTAATGAGGTTATTTCATGTTGGCTTTTAGTAAACTTTAGTTTAATTTAAGACATCACAATAGATTTTAAATATTTTAATTAAAAAGCAAATTATAAAATACTTCAAGGAGCCTAACTATAAACATTTAAGATAAAAAATCAAATTGAGATATAAATAAATTGCATTTATATAGCTAAATATATTGCACTTATATAGCTAAATATATTGTCTTGGCCTATAGTAATTTTTAAAAGCAGTGAGTTCAATAAATTAAACTATTAATTAATTATTTTTAACAATAGAATGTAACATCATTATATTATGATAATTGGATAATGAATCAATTTAACTATATTTAAGTTTAATTGGTGAAAAAACAATTAATATTTTAATTAAAAAAGACCAAAACAAATCAAATATATATAATAAGCAAAAAAAAATTAAAAATTAAAAAAAAATCACAGAAGAAAAAGCGGCAACAAAAAAGTTGTAAATATTTTCACTGATAGAAGACATTTACAACCTTTTGATTGCTGTTTTTTCTTCGGTCTCATCCAATACTCCGGTATGGATGAGCTCTTCATTTGAAGGATGGCTATTATCATCCATACCGCTATTACTGCATTACTTATTGAAGGACCTCTTCGAGAGAGGCCCTGGGTGTTGGGAGGTTTTTGTAGTGCTTAAATGTTAATGAATCTAAAATTACAAAAGCTATCAAATTTTAACAACTCTAAAATTACAAATATAATAAAAATTATAAATATTTGTATTTTTATTTAATTAAAATATAAAGCATAACCTCACCATTTTCACAGGTAATAGAAGACGAGGCTAAAGATATTTAAAAAAAAAATTAGTAATATTTAAAATTTAGTTTAATATTTAAAATTAGTAATATTTAAAATTAGTAATATTTAAAAAAAAATTAGTAAATTAAATAGGGTTAAACATGTAAAAAAATTTATTTAAATAATAACCTGACCCAGTTAAAAAATATCATATTTATTAAATAATTTATTCACCTATTGTACATATTTCTTCATACAAAATATAAAAATAGGGCTGTGTTTTATATAAAATATAAAACACAGCCCTACCAGTTATGCTTCTACCAGACACTAAAGACATAATATTCGATTAAATAATATTTACATATAAATGAATATAAATGAATATATAACTATAATTTTTTTTTAACTATTCCCTTCATTTGTAAGAAAAAAGGTAACTGAAGCTAAAACTAACTAAAAATAACTATAAACTAAGCCAAAACTATAAGCTAAAATAAACTTAAAATCTTAATATAAATGCTTCATATATTTAACTATACTAATCATATAATTTTTACTTAGTTTTTGTTCCAACTCTCCTACAAAAAAAAAAAAAAATAAAGCTATAGTGCTTGAAGTTTTAAAATTCCAATAAAAGCACTTAAATGTATACCCGTTAAATATATACTTAATTTTTTTTTAAATAAATTCACCTAACTAATGTAACTAATACCTTTATTAGTTATCTCTTGATCAACTAATACCTTTATTAGTTCTCTCTTGATCAACTAATACCTTTATTAGTTTCTCTCTTGATCAAGAAAATAAATCTTAATTATTATTTAAAAACTTTGGCATATAAAATTCGTCGAATGATCGCACACGAGCAGTGAACGCCTGAGGGAAGAAATGAAGTACATTAGAATAAAGGAGAATTATTTATTAGACAAAGCATATTTTGACAGTTGTCAAGACAAAAATAAAGATTAATAGAGGAATATTTAAAAATAAATAAGACAGGCTATACAATTAAAACAGTACTCAACAATAATAACAATAAAAAAAATTAAAAATGAATACATAACCAGTCAAAAATTTGTAAAACAAAAAACCATTCAGCAAATTAAAATATGCTAACAACATTACAATGCTAACAAAAAAAAACATTAGTGCTAATGTGTAAACATAATTAGTGTAGTGATAAAGTAATAAACATCTCCCCAAAGTCGCATCTATTATTACTGGCGTTTCGATGAGGATCAGCATTTATAACTAGTTTATCCCGTTAGACAAACGTCATCGCTACTTATGCTTTACCCCGCGACTTACGCCTATTCCATACTGCAGTAAAAAAGGACTCACTACAAATAGCCAAAACCCAACCAACCCCAAATTTGTCAAGCACCAATATTTTGCTTTGATGATATGATATAAAAAGTATAGATTTACTGAACAAACACCTTTACTAGTACCTTTACCTAATACCTTTATTAGTTCTCTCTTGATCAAGAAAATAAATCTTAATTAAACTTATTTGATATAAAATGATAAAAATCTGTCTTACTAAGAATTTTAAATTTCTTCTCTTTATTATTTACCATATAATTTTAAGTAGGACCTTCTTGGTATAAGATTATAAAAATCTACTGTTTTACTCTAAAGTCAACAACAACATTTTAAAAAATATTTTAATTATCTTATAAAGCATAAAATCCTTTTAAACTTACTACCCTAATATCTTCATTGTTGTCAATTAAACAGAAAAACAAACAAACAATTGATATTAAATTTTCAATCTGGGTAGTAGGTTAAATTAAGTAGATTAAATAGATTTTTAATATATTTAATCTGCTCTAACAGTTTACAACCTTATTAATAATCTATAATTCATTTTTTGAACTCAGTGTAATTTTAACATATATTTTTTAAGTAATTAAAAAATATTTAAGATGATAATATATATATATATATATATATATATATATATATATATATATATATATATATATATATATATATATATATATATATATATATATATATATATATATATATACCTTTATATATATATATACCTTTTTGAAATTGTTAGAACCATTAAAGAAAAGTTAATGAAAAAAATCATAAAACTAATCTTTAAAAAATATTTGGGTTTATGCAGGGGTCAAAACGGTTCCTGTACTTTGGCGCCCCTCTGGTTGATCATGAGACCAACCCGAGGGGGGAAAAAACTGTTTTATATTTTGTTAAATAATATAACTAGTTATTAGTTGCCCCTTCAAGATGGTCTAAAAAACAACCCGAGGGGCACCAAAGTTCATCACCTATTTTGACCCGTGTGTATATAATCATTATTAAACTTTATAAATAAGTTTATAAAGAATGAATAATATATTTTACTTTGAATAAAATATCAAAAATCACTTTATCAATCTAGTCAAATATGTTTTCATTAGTCAAATGAAAAAATAAAATAAAAAAGCATACAAATATTGTACAGTAGTTTTATACTGAACAATAGTTTTATACTGAACAATACAATACAGACCGCAACTCATCATTACCACATGTGTAACCAAACTTCTTATTTCTGCATATTTTCATTTTGTTTTTTAAAAAAGAAGTATAATAAACAACGCTTGTAAGTAATGTTAAATGGTATCTAATAAGGAACCTATATACTGTAATAGTCACTATTTATATTTGTATTATATTATGTTATATTTGTATAGTGTGTTTGAAACATTTTTTAAAGAATTATTATATGGTATAAATCTTTATATTTTAGGTATAATAAAAAGTGTGTTTTCTCTATGTTCTTAAATTGTTTTATTTTTCTAGATAGAATGAGTATATTTAAACCGACCGGTACTCATGAGGAAAACAGGAGAAAAATGTGTTTATATTGGGCCAAAAAAACAAATAAACCTAACGATATTAATGTACCGTGGATTAAAAATTTAGGGAATTTTATATACAACATTAAAAATTCATTCTATCCTAAAGCTTTTTGCGAATCTTGCAAAAGCAGTATACGAAGAGGAAAAGAGCTTTACACATAAAGTGGAATAAAATGAAAATACCAGTTCAAACTAGAAGTGTTTTTGTATGTAAATGCAAAATATGTATAATTGGATCTACTCAAGGGAAACCTAAAAAATTCAAAAAGGGACGTAAATGTAACGCGCAACCTCCAGTTAATAGTCTAACTTGTCAAACGTGCTTTTCAGTTATTAGCAAAGGAATTACCCAAAAATGTTCTTTAGCTGTACTTAAATGTAATATGCAAAAGCATGCAAATAATGTCAAGACAATTGAGCAAATAGCTAATTCTTTAATAAAAGACAAAATAGACAAAAAGGGTAAAGCAATACTTGCTACTGGTGGTAAAAAGTTTTACACTTAAGAGAAACCATGATACTAGTAATATACAACAACTGTCTATAAACAGTATGATTGACACACAATCAACTTTAGAATTAAGTAACACAAAAATTTTAAAGCTAGCAAAAGAATTACGATTCAAAGCACAAAACAGAAAAATTGTACAGTCAGGGTCAGCAGCAGAGCTCAAACGTATTGACCAGCAACTTGATGATTGTTTTGTTGAGAATTTTGAACTTTTTAATATTAAATCTGTAGAGGAAAAAAGTTTGTTTAAACTCCATTTATCAGAACAACAGATGTCAATGAGTTTCTGTGGCAAATAATAGATAAAAAATGAGCCTATCCTCAAAACCAGTATATAAAAATTTCCATTGACGGAGGTCGGGGATTTCTTAAGGTAATTTGATTTTATAATGTGCCACTTTTTTTTCTAATTAAAAATAATGTTAAGTGTAGTTTATAAAATATTCAGGTTTGCTTAAATGTTGTATCAAATCCTAGTGAAACAATTAAAAACAAAAGGAGAAAATATGGAGAAATTAAATCACAAAATTTCAAGGAAGGATCTGTGAAAGCATCATTTATTATAGCACTGGTACCAGAGACAAACCATAATGTTAAAATTCTGCTTAACAAACTCTGTTTGGATAAAATAAACTTTACTTGTGTGGCAGATATCAAACTCTGTCAAGTCATGTGTGGTATGTCTCCGAGTTCTATGGCAACTCATCCGTGTTATATTTGTACATGGAACAGAACAGAGGTTTTTAAAAATGATTGCACTGAGCTACGAACACTTGGGTCACTAAGATTAAGCAGTAAATTGTATAAATTGAGTGGATCAAAGAAAATTAGAGCAAAAGGATATTTTAACTGTATTGATAAAGTTCTTTTAATTGGTGATGGTAATGATCTAGTTGTTAATCATCTTTCTCCTTCAGAACTTCATTTAATGGAAGGGGCAACAAACCATATCTTTAAAACAATAAACAAATTAGCTGATCCAGTACTATTAAAAAAGATCGAAAATGACTTAAATATTTCTAAATCAATAAGAAATGGGTCATATAATGGTAATGGTTATCGAAAAATATTAAAAAATTGGGTGAAATACTATAACTTGTTTCCAATCCTATTAAAACCATTGGCTGAAGTGTTGAGGCTTCTGGATAACCTTGTTCACTCTTGTTTTGGTGTAAATTTAAGGTCAACATTTGAAAAAAACATCAGGTTATTTAAGAATCATTATTCAACCTTAGTGGAAGATTATGAAATGACAGTTACTGTGAAGTTACACATCATATTTCAACATGTAGGTCCTTTTTGTAAAGATAAGGACATTGGATTGGGTTTCTTTAGTGAACAAGCAGGGAAAGCTCTTCACTACTCATTTCTAAAGGAAGCATGGGAACGTTTCAAAGTGTCTGATAACCATCAAAAGTATGCAAAGTATTTGAAAAAAGCAGTAGTTATTTTCAATAGAAAACATTTAAAAAATGTTAAATAAATATTTTTTAAAAATGTTTTTTTTCCCTTTTAATTTTAAAAGTACTCGGCATTGGCACCCCTCAGACTGTTTTTAAGACTCATCTGAGGGGGACATATAACGACTAGTTATATTTTCTGACAAAATGTACAACAATTGCATGCACCCCTGTGATGGGTCTTGATATCAGTTAGAGGGGCGCCTAAGTCCGGGACCCTATTTGACCCCTGTATAAACCCAAATATTTTTTAAAGATTAGTTTTATGATTTTTTTTACTAACTTTCCCTGTATGGTATGGTTCTAACAATTTCAAAAAGGTATGACACAACCCTATGTCATTTCATCAAACTAAAATCTGGTTCAGCATGGGTGTGAGATATATTAAAAAGTATTTTTATTTCTTTTTAAAAAGTAAAAATACTTTTTAACTTACTTTCTCCAATATTACTGTCGTCATCTAAACAGAAAAACAAACAAGTTTTCTTAAATCTAAAAATCTTTCTTAATCTACTTTAATAAACTTTAAATAAACTCTTTCTTAAATCTGCTTTATTTACTTCAATAATAAAATAAATATTTAATCTATCTGGATTGAATTAATTTAACCTTTTTTGCAAACTTCAATATTATTTCTTTAAAAAATTATTAGTAAACATTTTTAAAAAATTAGCAAAACTTTACAATATTTTGTTCTAAACCACATAAATACATTATTTGATAAATCTAAAATAAAAAATGTAATGAATAAGTAAATAAATAAGAAAACATTACATACAAAAAAAGAAAATCATTGTACCTAATAGAGAAAAGCCATTGTGATTTACCAGAGTAGTAGTATTAGGCTTTTAGTGAATATATATATAGAATACAGAGTAGTAGGTTTTTAGCGAATGATTAAAAGCATTGAGATCTATTAATGAAGTTACCTATTTATTATTTTTAACAATAGACACCAATGTGAAGGTAAGCCAAATGTCTATCAACTCAAAAGATTACAAAAAAACAACATCACAACAACGTCACAAAAACAATAGCACACACCATAAGTTAACATAATATGTATATAACATAACTTAAGTAACAACATTCATATATAACAGAACATAAGTAACAACATTATGCAAAATGTTATTAAAATACATTATGTATTTTCAGAATAATTAATAATAAAGGCTTGAAGACCCCTACACCTAAAGCATTAATAGTTTGACACTAAATACTGCCGTGTAACCCTCTGTTATAAGTACATCACTTGGCTGGCAAGGTTGACAAATCTTTCTCTACACGTTTACCAAGTCAAAGCACTTTGAAAACATGGAAATAACATAATATAAACATATGTACCAACTATAAACACAGTATATATATTTAAGCTTATATAAACATATTTAAACAATTATAAACATTTAATTATAAAACAATTATATAGCACATATTAACACATACACAAACAATAAAAAAAAACACTTTAAGTTGTTATAAAAACACATTGATAAACAGCTATAAAGCACATATTACCACATACACATACTTATCAAAAAAGTATATATGCAAACAATAAACATATGTAACTTGAATTGCAAACAAAAATTTTTAAAATGACAAGAAAATTTAAAAAGATTCAAAAGTAAACAAAATATAAATATATACAAACAATATTCTTTACCTTAATTTTTTTTTTTTTTTATAAAAACTGTAATCCTCATAACAAATATTTAACCTTTACATACAATAACATGTGACATATCATGTCAATATTGGCACAAATTTTTTTTTTTAATTTTCTAAAAACGAGCAAAAATAATTAATAGCATCACAAAAATTTCAAGGTAGTAATAGCCAATTTTATGGAAATAGCATTAGTATAACTTTTTTGTTGCATAAAAAATGCATAAAAAATAATTAGGCCTCATCTTTATTCCTCAAAATTAGGCCCATCTTCCTTTTAAAAAATAAAAGATAAGCTCAATAAAAACAAAACTGCTAGAAAAAATAAAGCTAAAAGAAAAAAACTAAAACAAACAAAATGTAAACAATTAAAATTGTAAACGTAAAAAATTAGAATTAGTATTCCTTTCAACTTTATATCTAATAAAAATGTTATATATAAATTGCTAAACTATTTTCTACATTTACTTCAATCATATTAAGATAAATAATCTTTGTTAAGATGATTATTATTTATCTTCATATGATTATAATTGAAGTAACATTCTTCTTAATGTAACATTTCTAAACTAATAAATAATAATCAAATTTCAAAAGGTAAAAAGTTTTATCTTGCTTGATAGATCTTTCTTTATTGACCGCGTGCATTTTGAGAACGTACTCTTTCAAATTCAGAAAAGCCTATTAACTAATTAAAACTACTTTAAAAATGAAAGAAAAAAACGGCGTTGAACATTGATCGTCTTACAGTATTAATGTAAAGAAATACAAGATAAAAGATAAAACTAAAGATAAAACTCTTGAAAAGAAGATAATACTCTTGAAAACTTAGTATTTAATTTGTTAAAACAGAATGATGAGTTTTCAAAAACGTTTTGTTGAGTTAGAAGATGGAAAATCATGTAGTCAAACTTCTAAAGTATTTTTTTTAATACAAGTAAACTAGAAATAAATGACCAAAAAATGATTATCTCCATTCTTAACGCTGTCTTGGTTGAAACCACAGATAGAATAAAAAGAGAAAAAAATATATTAGCTTTTGGTTTTGATGAATCAAAAGAAATAGATGTTAAAAAAATGAAAGACAGTGATGAAAAAGCGCTTAACGTCATCATCGTTTTTTTTTTTTTTTTTTTTTTTTAACATCTTCACTTCCAACAAGGCTGCAAGCAACCACTATAAGAGTTGGAAGTTACTGGAAGAGAAAAGACTAAATCTAAATATCTAAATAGAGCAAGATAACGATTGACTGATGACTTAAAAGATTGCAAATTATATGAATCAGGAAAGCAAGATGAAGGAAGCGAATTCCAAAGAACTGATGTTCGAGGAAAAAAACTAGAAGAATAAGAGTTTTTGAAGCACTTAGGAACAGTCACAGAAAAAGGATGAGACTTAATTGAATGGCGAGTAACACGAGAATGAATTTTAGTAGATGGCACAAGGGACGCTAGCTCTTTAGAGCAGTGCCCATTATAGTATTTGTAGAAAAGTGAAAGAGAAGCAACATTACGACGATGTGACAAAGGTTGGAGATTGGCTGCCAGAGCAGGTCCAACTATGTTTACAATTCGTTTTTGCACCTTGTCTAAAAGAGAAAGAGCATCATTAGAAGATCCGCCCCAGATGTGGCAACAGTATTCCATACAGGGACGGATTTGAGATTTATAGAGATAGAGAATAGAATCTGAAGTAAGAAAGTGTCGAGCTCGATAAAGAGATGCAACCTTAGCAGATGCTAATTTTGCAATGGATTTGATATACGGTTTAAAAGAAAGATCAGAAGTAAGAGTTAATCCTAGAAGATGAATGGTAGATGACTCATCTAGTACATTACCATTCATAAATATAGGAAGATCTAAATTATTACGATAACGATTGGCCGAATAAAATTGAGTTTTATCTGAATTAAAGTTCACCAGGCACTGTGAGCCCCATGCTGTAGCAGAAGTGAGATCCTTTTCAAGCTCAGATACCCCCTCCAAGCAATCAGAGAGTGTAGGCTTCTTATCATGACAAGAGTAAATGGTAGTGTCGTCAGCGAATAATGCCACCTTAGATGTGAGAATATCTGGAAGATCGTTAATGTAAATTAAAAAGAGTATAGGGCCAAGGATTGAACCTTGAGGAACCCCTGAAATTACAGGATGTGAAGAAGAGTGTTGTCCATCGAGGACAACTTTTATACTACGATTGGAAAGAAAGGACTCAATAATCTTAAAGACGTTACCAGCTACACCATAAGAAGAAAGCTTATGGAGAAGACCAGCATGCCAAACTTTATCAAAAGCTTTAGAAATGTCAAGTGCGATAGCCTTAACCTCTCCACCACTATCTAATGCACGGTAAAACCTATCGGTTATTACTGTTAGCACATCAGCTGTAGAACGAGAAGACCGAAATCCATATTGATGATCAGAAAGTAAGTTATTTGATTCAAGATGAGAGATTAAGTGTTTGTTGATTAAAGATTCAAAAACCTTGCTTATGACAGGAAGAAGACTAATGGGACGGTAGTTAGATGAATCAGATCGCTCTCCGGAATTTTTGAAAATAGGGATAACAGATGCTGCTTTCCAGCATGATGGAAAACAAGACTCTGATAAGCACTTGTTAAATAGTTTAGAAAGTATGGATGAAAGCTCCGGAGAACACCTCTGCAAGACTACAACAGGAATGTTGTCAGGACCACAAGCTGTTGAAGAGTCTAAGCAGGAAATTACTTTAGATACAGAAGCTGAAGTGATGCGAATGTCAAGCAAGGGATCAACCTGTTTGACGGCTATGTCAGGTAAAACGCAACTAGTGGAATCAAGAGATGATATTGATGAAAAGTTCTTAGCAAACAATTCAGCTTTGTCATTAGGTGAGGTGACAAAGTCTGAACCATACAAGAGAGAAGGAATAACAGATTTGCCCTTATTATTGATACTGTTAAAGATTCTCCAGAAGTCTCGAGAGCCTAATTTTTGTGATGAGATACGAGATTTAATGACCTGGGAATAGCGAGCTTTGGCGTCAGACAAAATCTTTTTACAATGGTTTCTGGCGATAGTGAACAGATGTCTGTTTTCTGGAGAATTGTTTTGCTGATAGATATGGAAGTAACGGTTTCGATTAGAAATTGCTGCAGCGCAATGTGAGGAAAACCAAGGAGAAGAGTGAGGCTTGACCTGGAATCGTCGAGAGGGAATAAAAGATTCCATGCCAGCCTGAATCCACGAAGTTATGTAAGAAGCACATTTGTCAGCAGGAAGACGAAAGATTTCTACCCAAGGGCCATCACGAAGAAAATCACGGAAAGAGTCCCAGTCAGCTTTAAGGTAGTTGTATGTGGTACGATGATAGGGGGATTCTGATGAAGTAGAAGAATTTGATAATAGTTTTAGAGAGATCAAACCGTGATCAGAAGTACCTAAGGGTGAATGTGGAGAAATTGAGCACTGACTAGGGTCCAAAACAAGACATAAGTTGAGTAGAGAAGGTAAATGATTCGGGTTGTCTGGAAAACGAGTTGGAAAGTTGACTATTTGAGTTAGAGATTGAGAGAGGCAAAAGTTGAGGGCCTTAACGCCAGCAGAGTCACTGACACTAGAGCCAAGCCAATCGGTGTGATGGGCATTAAAGTCACCAACAACGACGATATTGGCCGATGGATAAAGAGAGGGCTTGGTCAATTTGATCAGAAATAACATCAAGAATAGTTCAATCTTGGGATGAAGGAGAGCGATATAGAACAAAGAGAAAGGCGATAGAGTGAAGTTGTGCTAAACGAAAGCACATAAATGAATAGTCTGTAGATTCAAACCTAGTTTCACGACAAATGGGTGAGTTCTTACGAATGTAGATGCCCAGGCCAAGCATGTGATTATTGGAGTCTTTACGAATTAAAGGAAGATAACCATCAACACTAAGATCACAAGATGGGACAGCCGAACTCAAATTAGTCTCACAAAGAGCAAGTAGGTCTGGTGAACTTTGCAAGAGATAAGACTCAACAGAAGAAAAGTTACTTCGAAGACCACGAATATTGGTAAATGATAGGTTTAGAGAACTTGGTGATGACGATGGTTTTTTGTGTTTTTTAGTTTTAGGTACTTTAGTCATTTTAAATTTATAAAGAGCTTGACTCAAGTATAGATAGTACTCAGTACACTATTTAACAACTAAGCAATAGCCTCATTACTATTAATAAACCCTAAGCCGTAACAAAGGGCTCCAAATGTGGCCTCTGCAATGCACACCAAAAGTACAAACAGGGACACCATCCATGCGCAACATGGCACTGTTAGTACTCTGATATTTTTCGGCTGTTGATGGAATCAGCCTCTCTGAGAGCTACCACAGAGTTCGGGAAACCTGACTACCAGCCGGCCTCAGAACCATAAAACTGAGTTTTAGAGCTGTACCCTCATTAGGAGATAATAGAATGAGTTGCCCAGTCATAAAAATAGAGACACAAGCAATACCCACGCATTGAGTCAAGAAGATCCAGCGTTCAACACCCTAAACTGGAAACAATGTATTAAAAATACATCTGCGCCAGCCTAATAGATGAGGAAGGGGTGCGAGGCTGGTCAACAGATAGAATCTGTTTACCCCTTAAGTCTTTGCCTAGGAGGCCTTCTACAAGACAGCAGCTGGATGCATGTAACATCTGCCCTAGATGAGTATTTTTATCGAGACACCATCTCTAGCCTTTACTCAACCAAGAGCCCCAAGGCAGGGGGTGTTTTAATTCGGAGTTAACTTCTCCTAGCCTTTGCCTAAAAAAGCGTATCCTACAAGGCAGCAGGACATGAAGCAGGTTGTACTGGGTTACATGTTACCAGTAGCAGGAAAACCTGACCTGACAAGTTTTAGTTCTAAAAATAGGAAGAAAAAAGCGTATCCTACAAGGCAGCAGGACATGAAGCAGGTTGTACTGGGTTACATGTTACCAGTAGCAGGAAGACCTGACCTGACAAGTTTTAGTTCTAAAAATAATAAACCCTAATAATAATTGTAGAAATGATGAATAAACAATCAGCACACAAAGTAATTATGGAAGCCACGAAAATAAGCAAAATATACAAATACAAAAGCAAAGTTTATATTAATCTAGATCCTACGTTAACTCGATGAAAAAGTAAAAAAATATTGCAGAAATAATTAAGGAAAGAAACAGACTAAATAGACTAAATCTTTTCGGTTTATTATCAAAGATAAGCATCAAATTTAAAATTAACAAAAACAAATGACTCTAAAAATTTCTATAACAAAAAAAAAATCAATTCCTTAAAACAAAATTTAAAAAATAATAATAGTTTAAGATGAAGTCCAACAAGTAATTTATACAAAGAAGTAACTGTTAATCTTTTTAATGCCAGAAGCCTTGCAAATAAATTTCATGAATTTGATTTATATACAGAGGTTGTCAACCCAGCTTTAATTTGCATATGCGAATCATTTTAACAATAAACCAATTGTTTAAATAAATAATTTGCATATGCGAATCATTTTAACAATAAACCAATTGTTTAAATAAATAATTTGCATATGCAAATCATTTTAACAATAAACCAATTGTTTAAATAAATTGTTTGTTCAAATGGCTGCTCAATTAATTGTAAAAAATGTTTGAAAATTGGAGGAGTCGTTATTTACTATCAAAATGGTATTAAGTCCAAGCAAGTTCGGATCAAAACCAATATGGATATTATTTGCATTGACTTATTCTTTGAAGCCCACAAACTTCATTTAATTACATGCTACTGTTTACCTTCTTATTTCAAAATAGATTTTGACTATCCTTGTCTCTATGGTGTCAATTATTATTTATTTTTGCCTCTCAGTTTCTCTATTTGTTATTGTTAGTGATTTTAACTTACTAAAAATTGACTGGCTAATATACATTTCATCAAATGAAAAGTGTCACAGCTTTTAACTCAATTTTAACAATTTTTTAACAATTTTTAACTCTAGTGAATAGTCTTGGTATGCATAAATCAACACGCGAATCTAATATTCTGGAACTTGTTTTTTCTAATAAAATTTCTCTTTTATGCAAAATTTCTGTTGAGTTTTTAGCACCAGGTACCATAACTCAGTCCATTTTTCATTAAATATTAATGATAAATATCAGTACAAAAAGAAATCTGAATCTTTTTATGATTTCAACAATGCTGATGTCACCTATTTTACTTTTCAAATATTAATCATCAAATTTTCTTATGTTTTCAATATTGACAAATATTGGAACATTTTCTCAAATCACTTTTGGATTGAGATTGACCATCGTAGTATAAAGAGACATCTTTGCCCTAGATATATTAAGAAAATGTTAAGTTGCAATTTATTTTTATGAAAAAGATATTCCATTATTAAAATCCACAGAAAATAGCTTACATCACATACGTCATTAAATTTAAACAAACCTTTCTTTCTTACCTTAAAAAAATCGAACGCAAATTAGTTGATGACAATAAACTTAGTAAGTTATTTAACTATGCTAAAAAAAAAATTACCCTATAAAGGATAAGTACAACAGTGTAAGTTAACTTCTAGTAAAGAAACTGCTGACGTTTTTAATAAACACTTTGGAAGTATATTTACTGATAATAACAACTACTCTTCAAATATTATTAGCTTTCTTAACAACTTTATAAATATTGAAGACGTTAACTTTTCTGTTGAGATGGTTTATTTAATCAGTTTCAAATCCAGTACATCTTATGGTTCTAACAGAATACCGAATTTTTAAAAAAACTTCTTGTTTTATGTACTTGCAATTATATTTAATGCTTTAAGTTAAATACTTTATCACAACAATGACTTAAACTGTTGTTTCTCTAATTTTTAAAAAAGAAACAACATCAGACATTAGTCTATATTAGAATATTGCTCCCCAGTTTGGTCAGCATATCATGTTTAACGAATAAAGGAAGTTGAGAACATGCAAAATGTTTCCCAAAAAAAAATACTGCACTTAAGCAATTTAACCTTCTATAGTTGACTTCAGTTGGAGTTCACTTGGAGTTCACTTGGAGTTCACTTGGAGTTCACTTGGAGTTCACTTGGAGTTCACTTGGAGTTCACTTGGAGTTCAGTTGGAGTTCACTTGGAGTTCACTTGGAGTTCAGTTGGAGCTGCTTGAGATTAATTGTATTCTAACTATTTTATGTTTTATAAAGTTCTTATAAAATTTTTATTAAAACAATTTTTACTAGATATAACACTGTTAATTAAATAGCATTCTGAACCCAAAATCAAATCTTGAATCATTTTTTGCATAAGAGTATCAAAAAATCAATTCTTATGAATATTTGTGGCTGCTACAGATATGACTTATTCAAATCTGACTTATTTATATTAAGGTGGTACAACACCAAATATTTTCTCAAAATCTTCAAAAAAATGAAATTTTTGATATTTAGCTTATTTGATAGGCAATTTATTGTAGATTAATAATATATAAAGTTAGTTGGAAAATTTTTTTTTGATTTTGAGAAAAAGTAACTTTTTAATAAAAAGCTCCGTAGCAACGGCCTTAGCAACGCAAAACATCCCTAAACACAACTGGATAATTTCTAGTTTGTTCTGTAATTAATAAGTCATAAGCTTAAAGTTTTTATAGTGGTTTTGCATTATTACTTTTTCAAAATAAATTAAAAACAAAATCGGTTAATGTTGCTTAATTTGTTGAATAGTTAATAGTCTGACTGATTAATAAAACATTTGTTCTGAATAAAAGACTTGGGTTCTGTTAACTTATTAGCCTTAAAATGGTCAGATCCTATGCTAGAAGGAAAAAAAGACACCAAGGCATTAATCGTTACGACAAAGCACAAAAATTCAATGCCAGAGCACAGTTATACCACAAGAGCCAAATACCTTTACAACATTAGCCAGTGCAATTATTGCAAGGAAAAATCCAGAACTTGTTTATAATGATTTTAACTTTATAATGAACTTTGAGTTACTTCATTTAATGATTCTCGAAGTTATGAAATGTCCAAGTTGCTTTTCTTTAATTATCATACAAAATTGTTCTAATAAAAGAATGGGACTTTGTTTGACTTTGGAACTTTGCTGTACTTCCTGTGATTGGTGTTATTTATTTCAAACTTCCTATTTCAAATCTTTTTAATAATTCTGTAGGAAGAGATAGCTATGAAATAAATGTTCTTTCTGTATTGACATTTAGAGAAATAGGTGAAGGTTATGAAATAATGAAACTATACCACAAACATGCTATGGAAGGTGCAGGTGCAATTACTATTTTCCATCGGTCTGTCAAAAAATATAAGTTACAATATACTAGTTATTTGGGTGATGGTGATACCTCATCGTATTCTACAGTATTAGCTTCCATATATTTGTATTTCAATAATACCTGTATTTAAAGACTTAAGCAATGAAGAACTACTTGAAAAGTGTCTACACGGTCTTACACAAAATAATAATGAAGCATTAAATGCTATAATCTGGAAACGATGCCCCAAACATATATTTGTAAATAGAAGTATTATGAAATGTCAGTAAATTCTGCAATTATTAATTTTAATGAAGGTACCCATGGAATTATTGATGTTTCAAAAAATTTGGGAATACGTATTGGACATTTTACTCATATCGGATTGATTAACCGTGATAAATGCAGAATTAAAAAATGTACAATCAAGTCTTCACTTACTGCAAAATCCCAACGACAGAAGTTGCGCCACCATAAAAAAGGGTTTAATGATAGGGAAGTTAAAACCATGCCAAGCTTATTCTTCTGGATTTTATTAGTTTTTCATACTTTATAGTTAACTTTTTTTTGTTATCAAATCTTCTTTTGCGTTTTTCTTTGTTTTTGATTTTTGTTAAACATGGTGTTATTGAAAACACGATATCTTGTGAAGTAGTAAAGCAAATCACTTCAAATTTTCAGGAAATGTTTATTATATTATTTTGTAGGGAATGACATTTCAAAATTCTAAAATTATTCTCCCATCTCCTTATTTATTAGTTTTAAGGCCTAAAAAAAATTTTTTTTTAATGTTGTATAGAAGAACTGCGATAGTTGTTGATGTAGCCAAATAATCTTAAAATCCCTATGTTAATACCTTAGTTTAGATGTCCAGAACAAGTGCAAAAAATTTCATAGGTTATGCATTAATATATTTCAAGATAATGTGTTTTGAATAGACCCACCAAAAAGACGGTTTTTGATATAAGCGAGGCAAATTAAGCGAGACAAAACAAAGTTAAGTTTAAAAAAAGCATTCTTAATTTATATATTTTGCATTAATATCAAATTGATTTTTTTTTTTTCAAGTTTTAAAGAATTTAGAATATTTGGTGGTGTAACACCTTAAGTTAGATATAAAAAAGTCTAGTACTCTTCTAGTTTTTAAATTTTGATGTATAGAATATTATTCTATACATCAAAATTTATAGAATAAGTTAAGCCATGCAAACATTTTTCGATAAACTGTATTTTAGTTCTGTTTATTAAACATTATTTTTTGAAATAGCAAAACAACCTCAAAAGAGAAAATTTTTATTAAAACAATTTTTACTAGATATAACAATGTTAATTAAATAGTATTCTGAACCCAAAATGAAGAGAAAATGGATGCTTTTATTTTATAAAAATGGTGAGTTATCTATAAGACCTGAAATGCTGTATTAAATGGTAGGTTTTTTAGCTCATAATCAAGAGATTAAAGGTTTAAATTCATCCTATGCCTCTGGAAGTACTCTGTTTTTTGTGCAGCCTTTTTATTAACAAGGTTTGTGTTTCAGAGTTTATAGTTAAGAAAGAGTTTCAAATAAAATTAAAAAAAAAAAATTTTAATAATAGCAGTAGCAATATAAAATAAAGGCAATTTACTATTTAATATAGGCAATTGAACAATTTAAAAAGTATGATGATGATGATGATGATGATGATGATGATGATGATGATGATGATGATGATGATGATGATGATGATGATGATGATGATGATGATGATGATGATGATGGTGATGGTGATGATGATGATGATGATGATGATGATGATGATGATGATGATGATGATGATGATGATGATGATGATTGATGAAATAAGTCAAATCATCAAAAAAATGCTAAATATTTTTTATTTTTATAACTTATTACATAATTTCCTTTTTTAATTTTAGCTAAAACAGAAAGAAGAAAATGCACGATTAGAAGATGAGGTTTAATTAAAATATTTTATTTATTCTTATCAGTTATTTCAATTATTTTTGTTAAAATTAACTTATAATTATTTTAAGGCTTTTATTCAAGCAAAAATGGAAGCTTCTAGACGAAGTAAAGAAAAGGTGAATAATTAAGTTATTGAAAAGTTAAATCTTTTTATTGAATAAAATATTTTTCATATATTTTTTTAATATCAATAATATTGTTGTTTTCATAATATATCAATAATATATGATAGTATTCAAAAAAATTTTATTGTATGTTAGTAATATATTATAGGCTATGACCAGTCAAAAATGTTAACCAATTGAAACTTGATACAAATAAATTGGTTTAGGGTCTAGATTGGATCTAGATTGGAAAGTATTTGTTCTTTAGGTTGAGGGTTCAAAAAATACCCAATCCATTATAATGAAAACTTGAGTAATACTTTGCACATTTTTGTAAATGACCAAGCATTTTTGTTCAAATAAAAAATTTTTTTTAGCCATTTGATAAATCTCGCTTACCAAATATGAAGAGTTTAAACAGTGTACAGTTTGCAAAATGGCTTTCTGAAGAAAATATAGATGTAACAAGGTATATATTATGTAGTATTTTTTATTAATATAAAGAACAAATATGAAGAAACTAAATATTCTTTTCACTTATATACTATACACAGCGGACCAGAGAGACTGTCAGTTTTTATGTCGTGTCAATTAGAGAAAACTTTTTTTTATTTATTAGTATTTATTTTATAATAATAGAAAAAGTTGTTTTTAAAATCTAAACCAAGTGCTAAGGGTCCCAAATTGGGCAAAAGGGAAGATTGAGGGGTCTCAAACCCATTTGAGATTTTTAATTTTTTTTTCTCTCTCTGTATTTATTTTAGAAGTTTAGATTTGCAAAATTATTAAAAAATTATGATATTTCATTAGTCACGTACAGTGCCCCCAGAATCTAATAAAATATAAAACTCTTATTTTTTTATTTATTTATCAATCTTTTTTTAATTTATTTAAATGAATTGAATAAAATTCAAAACAATAGTGACTAATATTTACAAATACTACTGACATATGGAACATAAAGCACCTAAACATTACCTACTCTTCTTCCTTTAAAGTCAATCACAGAAGAGAGGAGTCTTCCATCATATTCTTTGTTTGTAACTTGTCGTTTGAACCTGATCTATGTTGGTTTAAATTTTGAGTGAACTGATTGTGAATAAACTCCGCATTGTTCAGCAAACTTAGATTAACAACACCTGTGGTATTCAACAAAAGGTTGCACATGACACAAAAGTATATGTACTTTCCAACTAATTGAAAGTTTTTTTCCAAGAATATCTGCAATTTCTTTAGCAGATAAAAAGGAGTTCTTAAATTTTAGAAAGGCCTGCTGATACCCAAGCTCAAGTGTTCTACCAAAACATGAATCTTTTACAATCTTAAAGTCTTTTAAACATTGAACAATTGGCAGAAGATCAGGATATTCATACAAAACAACTCTTTCCAACTCATCAATACACTTTTGTATCTGGTTTAATTTTTTTTTTGTTTTTGTTTTTTTGTTATTCACCTCCTCAAGGCTGACAAGGCCACTACAGATGAGGAGGCTACTTAATAGTGGTTATAACCCTCTCTCAACTCTATAACTCCGAAACACAAACCCTGACAAATAAGGCAGCTGCCCGGAGAAACAAATTGAGCGCGGTACTATCAGGGACGTGGTGGAGAGATTGAACTCGGAACCTCTCGCTTATGAAGCGAGCGTTTTACCACTACACCACTACCGCATACAATTATTCCCATCCCAACCTCTGCCTTGATATCCTCTCTGTAGAACAGCACTATTTTTCAAAAAATCATCAAAACCTGGCCAAACATTCCAGTGTTGTTAATATTCCTATCACAATATCATAGATGAGTTTTTTCTGGGAATTCCCGGAGTTCCGGAAAGTCACTTAAAACTCCTTTAATTTTCCAGAATTTTCCGGATGTTTTTTGTTATTAATTTGAAAAAAAATTTATATATTTTTACATAAAATTTTAAATGCAACAACTTTTACATTTAAACAAATATGTTTTCTATAATTAAAATTTTCATGAGATAAATTTTCGTAACAATTTTTTTTATTTTTTATTTTTTTCTTTTTAATTTATTCAAATTATCTTTTTCGAATATTAAAAATTCCTTTTTGTAAAATGTTAAATAATCTAAATTCCGTTTTAAAAGTTTATGAAAGTTTTTTTTTGTCTCTTAATACGATCAATTTTTAATAAAATAATTTTCCGGGATTTTCCAGGATTTTCATAGAAAAAAATTTCCAGGATTTTCATAAAGTCAAATACTCATCTATGTAATATGTAATTCAGGGGAGGTATTAAATGTTGGAATAATGTATCTGGATCTTCGTTGAGGTAGAGAATTCTTGGATATATCATGTTCATAAATTGTTTCATATTGGATTTCTTTGAACTATTTTTTTTTACCTGGATGGCTTGGTTTTCCAAAAGCTGCATTAGCACATTTCAAATTAAAAGCTGCTAAAAACTTAGTACCTTTAAGCTGCTGAAAACTTAGTACCATTAAGTTTCTCTAAAATTATTCTTAATTTGAAGTTTGATTCTTGCACATCTTCAACTATTGAGAGGATTTGACATCGTTGTACTATTTAAGTATAAATTTGAAGTAGTATTCTCATTAACATCAAAAACATTTACAATGACCTTCATGAAACCACCTCCTCCATCCATAGAAATACGAAGAAATGCTGACTGGGGATCAAGACAACGTTGAATAATTAAATCAAGAATGAAACTAGATGTGTCTTGAACAAAAACTTTTATAGAAGTGCCACCACAACTATCAAGGAAGTTGACCTGAAAAATTACTTTTAGAAAAACTTTTAACGCTTTAATTAATTTTCAATACTAAAAGATATATTTGATATAAGATATAATTGCTACCTTTTCTACTTGATAAAAATGCCATAAAGACTCTTTTAGGTCACTCATTTTTCCAAATATATTGTTTTCTACAGCCAACTTACTTTCTATTCTTTTTCAGAAAGTAGGTATCAATAGCTCCGTTTTACTCAGGGAAAGTTCTTACACTATTTGAAGTTCTTTAATCATCTGAAGAGATACTTGTTTAACTGACCTAGGTATAAATGAACAAAATATTAATATCTTCTCATTTGATAAATATGTACTCAACAGTATATAAGTACCTTTTCTTTTCAGGACATCCAACAATAATCATCAATGGGTTTCCGCTAGAAGATAAAAAAAATTGTTCCCCATTCGCAATTTCGTCAGTCACCATTTTTGCTTTTATTATACTAAATGCAACTTGCTCTGCTTGCAAATTTCCTAGACTTAATGCTAACAAGATCAGGTTATCTACTGCAGGTAAAGAAGAGCAGTTGTGTAAATATCCTTTTGCAATAGTTGAAAAATATATAGTTTGGAAGACACACTTGAGTGTGATATATTAGGAACTTCCTCGGTATGAATTGTTGAAGATAAAGCTGTTCTTGTCATCATCCTCCATTCAATCTTGAATAAATTTTAAAAGCTCTTTCATAATTATGTATGTATAAACATATATATATATATATATATATATATATATATATATATATATATATATATATATATATATATATATATATATATATATATATATATATATATATATATATACATATTTAAACAATTTAAAAATGTATTCTACAAAATAAAGTGCTCAATGTTCTTAAAAGAACAGAGCAATTACCCGACTTTTATACCTGATTTGGAAAATTTTGAAACTGACTTATTGCACTTAATTAAAACAATAAAGTTTTGCACTATCAAAAATAAATTTCAAACAGAATTAAAGTTAAAAAAAATAAAATCAAACCCTAATTTTTTTTGTTTTGTTTTTGCTGTTAAAACAAATATCAAACTATGAAAAAATCTTATGTGACAATATTCTAGTTCTTATGAGAAAGCCCCACATAATACAAAAAATATGTAAAATGCAATTAATTTAGAAGCAAAAAGTATTGCTTAAAACATAAACCTTGATAACAGAATTACTTCAACTGCCCCTGCCCAAGCCTTCGTAACACTAAAAAACCATAAGCCAAATTTTCAAAACAAACTTCCTTGTAGGATATTGGTTCCCTCAAAAAGTGAGATTAGACATGTAAGCAAAGTTAAATTGAACAAAATTAGAAATATTCTGAGAAATAAATTAAATTTGCAACAGTGGAAAAATACCACTGATGTTATAAATTGGTTCTCCATAATGGAAAATAAAAACTGACTGTACATTTATTCAATTTGACATTAATGATTTTTACCCCTCAATAACTTCAGATATTTTAGATAAAACAATTGAATTTGCGAAAAGCCACACAGTTATTCCTGAAGAAACAATCCGTATAAAACATTGTAGAAAAATGTTACTTTATTTTAATAAGGAAACTTGGAAAAAGAAAAACATACATGACTGCGTTGACGTAACAATGAGCAGTTATAATGGAGCAGAAATTTGTGAATTTGTTGGACTATATATTTTAGATTTATTAAGTTAAATAATCAATATAAATGATTTAGGCCTTTATCACAACAATGGTTTAATAATAATACTTAAAAAATCTGGTCCACAGCTCTATAAAATTAGAAAAGATATAAAAATTTTTTAAAATATTGCCTTTCAAATCGAAATAAATATAAATTGAAAAATTGTGAACTTTCTTGACGTACCATTTAACCTCCCTGATAATTCATATAAGCCTTTCAAAAAACCAAATGATGAATTATTGTATAATAATATTAACTCAAATCATCCACCCTAAATTCTAAAACAAATTCCGATTTCAATTAATAACATGCTAAACCAAAAATGAAAATGTATTCAATTCCTCTTAACAAATGTTTGAAGATGAAGACCTTAAAAAAAGTGGTTTTGAAAATTTTTAACTAAAATTTTACCCTGTAAAAAAAGAATACAAAAAAGCGAAATAGAACTAGAAATGTAATTTGGTTCAATCCCCCATATTGCAAAAATGTTTCCACTAACATAAGTAAATTTTTTTTAAAATTAGTTGATAAGCATTTCCCGCCCTCTAATAATTTACATAAAATTTTTAATCAAAATGCAGTTAAAGTTAGCTACAGTTGCATAAAAAATATGGAAAGAATTATAAAAGGTCACAATAATGCTTTGTTAAACAAAAAAGAAATCCTAAATGAAAAAACTACAGAAAATTGTAATTGTAAACAAAAAAAACAATTGCCCAATGAATGGAAGTTGTTTATCCAAAATATGTGGTATATAAATGTGTTGTTTCCTTTAAGAATGTACCTAATAAACAATATATTGGCATAGCAGAGGGTGAATAAAAAAACGTTTTGCCAATCATAAGCAATCCTTTAAAAAAAAAAGTATTCAAAAGACACCATGCTGTCAAAATATATATTGGAATTAAAAGATAAAAATATTGATAATTTTATAATGAAATAGTCCATCCTTAAAACAGCATCTTAAAAAAGCTTTATAACAATATTTCCAAAAAATGCATACCATGCCTACAAGAAAAATTTGAAATTATTATACATGCAAACCAAGAATGGTTATTAAACAAAAAATTGGAATTAATTTCTAAATGCAGACACAAAAATAAGTTTATCCTAAAAAACTATAAAAATAAGTGAGCTCAAATAATAATTACATTAAATTCCTCCTTTTAAAAAATATTAAAAAAAAAAAGCTTAAATAATCAATTCTAATAAATTCTTGTTATATAGTGTCAACATTTTCCACAAATGTGTGAAAATTTACAGTAGTTACGATATTTGCGACTTCCTGTAATTTAATTGTATAAATTGAAGTTTTATTAATTTGATCATTCATTTCTGATGAGTCTTAATTGATAAAACACAGTGTTAAATGAAAAAAGTTTTTGCAAAGTGATTTTCTACTTCTTTATATATATATATATATATATATATATATATATATATATATATATATATATATATATATATATATATATATATATATATATATGTATATATATATATATATATAAATATATTAGGGTGTCCCAAAAAACAACATTTTTGAAAATAATCTGCTCTCACCCCCTAAATGTGTTCTATCTAATGCAAAACACTAGGTTTAAATTTTTTTTTAATAAAAAATATTTTAAGGGGTCCCTCAAGACCCTCGAATATTTAATGGGTCCCTAATATTTTCGAAAAAAAAGTTTTTCAAAAATATGTCAACCTGGTACTCAAATGAAGCGAAATTAAACAAATATTTCAAAAATAATATTCATTTGGAAATACTTTTAACTTATTTATTAAAAGTATCATAAAAAAACATTAGAAATGCATTTTTTTCATTTTTTCTTAAAAAACGCAATTTTTTATGTAATAAAACCAAAAATAACAATTTTGTTTCGAAATAAATATTATTTTAAAAATTTTTATATAATTTAGGGACCCATTATATATTCGAGGGTCTTGAGGGACCCCTTAAAATATTTTTTATTCAAAAAAAAATTAAACCTAGTGTTTTTGCATTAGATAGAACACATTTAGGAGGTGAGAGCAGGTTATTTTCAAAAATGTTGTTTTTTGGGACACCCTTATATATATATATATATATATATATATATATATATATATATATATATATATATATATATATATATATATATATATATATATATATACATGCTTTTATAATATTTGTCATATATATTATATGACAAATTTTATAGAAGTACAATATCCACATATAAAACAATAACTATCAAAAACCATCTTTTTTGCGATTTTATAAACTTCTTTATATAATCACCCTGGATTTTTTTTTGCAATGGAAAACCTTAACTAACATTAACAAGTTAAGCAACATTTTAAATGTTGCTTAACTTGTTAATGTTAGTTAAGGTTTCTTTGTAAATAAAAATTGTATGTCTACTATTCTTTCCATTATTTAAAAATTATTAGCTTTTAAATATCTCTTATATAATAATTAGTCGAACATTTTTCAGCAATTAGAAATTGATGATAATAAAAACTTACAAGTACTAAAATAGTTATTTTTTTTCCCTTATTTTGTTAAAGGTGCAAAAAGGAATTTTTAAAATGATGTTCGTTTTTTACATTTTAATATATTTTTAATTTTAAATGTAAAATAGACCACTTGCCAGTAACTTTCAGACCTATGTTTTTATATGATTTCAATCATTATAATATATTTAATCATAATCAATCATAAAAATGGGTGAGTGTAAACTTAACACCTTATTTTGCCCCATTTGGGACCCTTAGCACTTAGTTAAGGTTTTAAAAACAACTTTTTCTATTATAAAATATTAAATAAATAAAAAAATATTACATAAAAAAAGTTCTGTTTAATTGACAGGACATAAAATGTCCTGTCAATTAAACGGTAACAAGAGAGGAGAAATAGTAATAGTAATAATAATAAAACAAAAGTAATAAAATAAGTTTAATAAAAAAATAATAATAATAATTTCAACTCTTAAGTTAAAATTTTAATCAAGTAGTTTAGCAAATATTTTATAGTTATTTAAATATTTTTAAGATCTTATTAGCTAAAAGTTAGTGATTAACAAAGATTTCTTTAGGAGTTAATAAGCGGTGTCCACTGTGTATAATTATAATAAAATATTTTTTATTAAAAAAAAAAAAAGATATTAAAAATAAATTTAAAAAAACACATTAGTTGCAGAGCATTAACCTTACCATATGTTCTGTGAACAACTTTATTACACATTTTTTTTTTTTTTTTTTCACATCTTATCTTTATTCTTGTCACAGTTTCTCAATTGTTTTTTGAGGATATATGACTGTAAAGTATCAGAGTACTACAGCTGAAAGGTATCAGAGTACTAAGAGTGCTATGTTGCAATGAGGCAATTGCTTGGGCTATTAAATAGTGTACTAAGTACTATCTATGCTTTAAGTCAAGTTCTTTAACAAATTTAAAAATGACTAAAGTACCAAAATATATAAAACACAAAAACCGTCATCATTACCAAGTTCTCTAAATTTTTCATTCATTTGTAATCTTCAAAGTAACTTTTCTTTTGTTGAGTCTCTTGTGAGTCTAATTTGGGTTTGGCTGTCTCATCTTGTGATCTTAGTGTTGATGGTTATCTTCCTTTAATTGGTAAAGACTCCATTAGTCACATGCTTGGCCTGGGCATTTACATTCGTAAAAATCCACCCATTTGTCAGGAAACTAGGTTTAATCCACTGACTATTCTCTTATGTGCTTTTGTTTAGCACCACTTCATTCTATTGTCTTTCTCTTTGTTCTATATCGCTCTCCTTCATCTCAAAATTGCATGCATTTTGATGTTATTTGTGATCAAATTGACCAAGCCTTCAGCCAATATTGTTGTTATTGGTTACTTTAATGCTTGTCACACTGAATGACATGGCTCTAGTGTCAGTGACTTTTAAGTTAAGGCCCACAACTTTTGTCTTTCTCAATCTCTAACACAAATAGTCAACTTTCCAACTCACTTTCTAAACAACCTGAATCTTTTACCTTCTCTACTTGACTTATGTCTTGTTTCTGATCCTAGTCAATGCTCAGTTTCTCCACATTCACCCTTGAGCGCTTCTGATCAAATGTTCTGATCAGATCTTCTGATCAAATGTTCTCCAGAGCTGCCGTCTATACTTCCTAAACTATTTAACAAGTGCTCATTAGAGTCTTGTTTTCCAGCCTGCTGAAAAGTGGCATCTGTTATTCCTATTTTTAAAAATTCTGGAGAGCGATCTGATTCGTCTAACTACCATCTGATTAGTCTTCTTACTATCATAAACAAGGTTTTTAATTATTTTTTAACAAAAACTTAATCTCTCATCTTGAATCTTATAACTTTCTAATCATCAATATGGATTTCAATTTTTTTGTTCTACTGCTAATTTGTTAACCATAATAATCAATAGGTTTTATCATGCATTAGATAGAGGTGGATCGGTTAAAGCCTTTGCTCACAACATTTCCAAATGTTTTGATAAAGTTTGGCATACTGGTCTTCTCCATAAGCTCTCTTCTTATGGTGTATTAGGTAATATCTTTAATAATATTGAATCCTTCCTTACCAATCATAGTATAAAAGTTGTCCTCAATAAACAGTACTCTTTTTCATTTCCTGTAACTTAAGGGGTTCTTCAAGATTCTATCCTTGGCCCTATACTTTTTTTTTAATTTACATTAACGATCTCCCACTAATTCTCACATCTTAGGTGGCATTGTTCACTGATGATACTACTATCTATTCTTGGCTAGATTAGAAGCCAGCACTCTTTGATTGGTTGGAGGGGGCATTTGGGCTTGAAAAGAATTTCACTTCTGCTACAACTTGGGGCTTTCAGTGGCTGGTGAACTTTTGTATTCTAGGATTAACTCTTACTTCCAATCTTTCTTTCTAAACCATATATCAAATCCATTGCAAAATTAGCATCTGCTAAGGTTGCATACTGTTCATTACTTTCTCACTCTGGATTGTATTCTTTATCTCTATAAATCTCTAATCAGTCCTTGTATGGAATACTGTTGTCTTATCTGGAGCAGATCTTCAAATAATGCCCTTTCTCTTTTAGCCAACCTCCAACCATTATCACATCATTGTAATGTTGCATCTCATTCTCTTTTCTATAAATTTTATAACAGGCACTGCTCTAAAGGGCTAGCATCTCTCGTGCCATCTATTAAAATTCATTTGTGTTACTTGTCATTTAATTAAGTCTCATCCTTTTACTATGACTGTTCCTAAGTGCTACGAAAATTATTATTTGTCTAGTATTTTTTCCTCGAACATCAGTTCTTCTGAATTTGCTCCCATCTTGTTTTCCTGATTCATATAATTTGAAATTTTTTAAGTTGTCTGTCAATCATTATCTTGCTCTACAATCTTCATCTTTTCACTTCCAACTCTTATGTTGCTTGTTGAATATGAATGTGTTTGAAAATTGAGTTTGATACTTAAGAAAAATATTTATTATTTGAATTTTTCTTTTTTTATTTTATCTTCTCTATGAGAAAAAAACTCCTTTCACAAATATTCTTGAAAATTTGTTGTAATTAATAATAATTAAATTAGTTTAATTAACATCAAGATCGAGTTTTTTTATTCTTAAAAGTTTAGTATCTAAGGTTTGTTGGTTTGGTATAGTTTAGATGAGTTTTCATTTGCCATTTTATTTAAATATGATATTATGGAAACTTATTTATATTGTTAATTATTTTGATAATTTGCTTTTGTGTCAATATAATCAGATCAAACCAAAAAATTAAAACAGTAAATCATGGCATAATCATAATGTTATCTGCTTTGCATTACCTACTTTCTTAAATAACAAATAAATAAGTTGGAAGCTGAGATATGTATAAATTGCAAGTAAAAGTGCAATTAAACAATTAAGTGTTCTGCAATAAAAAAGTGCAATTAAACAATTAAACAATTAATTTGCAATTAAACAATTAAGTTGTCATTATTATATTAAGACCTTTGATAAGTTGTAGAATATTGCAATTTTTTGTTTATTTATTAAATAGGTACATTTAATTAAAAGGGAACTGTCTCATAAAAATATATTGATATGAAATCATGTTGGATCTGTATATTTGTTTTTCAGGTCTGAATTCAGTAATGTCCTATTAACAGCTCAATATTATTTTGTTTATAACTTTTTTATTGATTTATCTTTTTCTCTTTTTTTTAATTTTGCATGTTAATAAGTTTTTCTTGTATATTTGGTAATTAATGTAACTTAAACAAAAAAGTTTTAAAACCAAGCTCTCTTTTACTCAGCCACAAACTCAGCAAGTTTTATCAAAACTTTCATCAAAACTTTTATCAAAGCTGTTCTCTCTTACCTTATTACACACCCAGCAATGTTTATTCAAACCAAGCTCTCTGTTACCACAATCATGCACCAAGCAAAAGTGTTGTATTTCAATAACACGAGTTGTTAAATATCAATAACAAAAAGTGACACAAATGACAATGATTGATAACAATGCACAGTGTCATTGTGCAAACTTATTCTTGTGACTGTTTTTATTGATTTAGATTTTTTTGTAAAGTAATTTACTTTATAATCTTTTAATTCTTTTGGAGAATTAAAAGAACTTTATAAACTTTTGATTTAGTCCTGATTTTGATCTTGAAGATTTTGATGATTTCCTTGAAAAAGCAAATACGAAATCTGCACAAAATAATGGTAGCTCTTTGTTATATTTTTATGCTTAATTTTTTTTTTAAACTGTTTATTTTTTTTTAAACTGTTTATTTTTTTTTTAAACTGTTTATTTCTTTTTTAATTCTTTTATTTTGTACCATCAGTTTTTATACAGTTATGGCCAAAAAGATCTGACCACTCATAATTATTATAGTTACTTATAAATGCAAAATTTGCATGATGGCAACACACTAAATAATCATACATTTCTTGATTGATTAGATAGTTATCAACCAATAGGAAAATATCTTATGTATTCCATATACATTAAAATTATTTATAGATCAATTGTTACTATCTTGGAGTATTGTTACAACATCACTTGCTAAATCTGTACTACATCACTTGCTAAAACCTCTAATAGAAGACAGTAGTTCTGAACAAATGTTTGCCCCACGTTTGAAGATGTCTAAGACAACTGTTCATTATATCATTTGTCAATCAGTGTATCAAGTCAACAGATAGCATCAAGTCAACAGATAGCATCAACACAGTATTTCAGTATTCCACAAAGTCTTGTGGAATACTGAAATACTGTGCTGCATTGTAGTTCTTTCTCAAAAAAGTATTCATGATCGCTTTAAATTTTTTTAAAGATCACAAGGAATAGACAAATTAAATGGAGTCAAAATGTGGTAATGTGTCAAAATGTGTTGATGTGTCATGTTGTCAGGCGAAGAACAAGTTGTGCATTTTCAGCACACAAACTCAACCATTGGAATTAGAAAAAAAAAGGTTAATAAATTGCTTTTTTTTTTTTCCTAATTCCATAAATTTAGCAATAAATTGCCAAATTCAAACTGTTAGAGGTCAGCAAATAAAATTTGACACAAAGGGGTTACCATAAAACATAGAAACGAGGTCAGCTACTTTTTGCAGACCTCAAACACTTTTAAGACGGCATTGGCGAATGCCAACCCTAATTCTGACGGCTGCAAAGTAAATATTTGTCAGCCACCAAACTCATATTTTGATCCCTGATACATTACACCTTTTGTTAAGCAGTGTCTAGCAGTTATGATAGGGTGCAATCACTCCTAACATTTGTGCTGGTTTTTACCCTTTACAATAAGTTGTCTGTCAATTCTGCAAAATTTTCGGATGTTTTTTTTTTCAAATTAGAAAGTTTAATATTTTCATGCGTGACATATTTCATGATGGTAAATCATCAGGCAAAACTATCAAGACATCCAAAAAATGCCATTAATGTTCTTGTCTCATGGCCAGGCAAGTCACCAGATTTAAATACTATCAAACACAGTTGAGTTATTTTAAAAACAGATGTTTTTTAAGAGGACCTAATCTCACCAGCACATCTGAGAAAAACCATAATAAAAGAGTGTTGTAAGAAGTGTGGCAAAGAATAGAATCTGTTCTAAAAGTTCGAGGAGCTTATACAAAGCACTCAAATACTTTCTATAATCTCATGTGCATATTAAATAGAAGGGGGCGTTTATTAATTTTTGGAAAATTTTACCTCCCACCCCAAGCTTATCAAGACCTTCCAACCACCCCACCCCTATTTATTAATTTTGACCCCTATTTATTAATTTTTACTTGTTATCAACAAAAAAACTTCTTCTTAAAAAGAAAAAAACTTTCAGTGTAAATCGGTCTTTCAAGTTGAAAAATATAAACTTACTGATAAAGATATAAATTTTCAGTGTAATCAGGCTTTAAAAATTGTCAACCTATACAAAAGTCTTGTAAAGCTCGATTTGGTCAAATAGAACTTTTGGGTTCTCTACCAAGTAAATATTTCTCAACATAGTTTTCTCTACCAAGTAAATATTTCTCAACATAGTTTTCTCTACCAAGTAAATATTTCTCAACATAGTTTTCTCTACCAAGTAAATATTTCTCAACATAGTTTTCACTACCAAGTAAATATTTCTCAACATAGTTTTCTCTACCAAGTAAATTTCTCAACATAGTTTTCTCTACCAAGTAAATATTTCTCAACATAGTTTTCTCTACCAAGTAAATATTTCTCAACATAGTTTTCACTACCAAGTAAATATTTCTCAACATAGTTTTCTCTACCAAGTAAATTTCTCAACATAGTTTTCTCTACCAAGTAAATATTTCTCAACATAGTTTTCTCTACCAAGTAAATATTTCTCAACATAGTATAAAACTTATATAAGCATATTAAATCTTATAGAAAAAATAGTTGTTATAAAATATTTTGGCCACAAGCTGCGCTATAATTAAATAGTTTTATGCATGAGTTCTTCCAATTATTAGAACTCAAGTGACCATTTTTAAAAAAACCTACTTATTCTATTTGGAGACAAAATTCTACCCCCTCCCCCCAGATCTTTTTGGCCATAACTGTATAATATAATTAGTAGTCAGTTATAAGTATTAAATGAAAAAATGTTTTTTGAGAAACGTTTTCACAGGTAATTTTACAGGAACAGTTTTTTCACTAACAGTTTTTTGAAAATATTGCCTCAAATATTTTTAAAGATGGTTAAAAAGCATAATGATTTATTTTTTTGAAGTTTTTCACAGTTAAATAATTAAACCAATAAATCATTCTGGGAAACCTGATTTAAAGTGGTTCTCAAATGGTTCTTATTTTATTTAAGGTTTGCGTCGTAGCTAAGACAACTAAAAGATATTATGATATTCTAGATATGCGTTGTTATAATCAGTTTTTCATAATTAGTATCAGTCATCAATCAGTTCATCAGGAAATTTGTTTTTAATAAAACCTCTTTAAATTAAATAGTTTTACGGTCATTTGTGAACATTTTTTATTATTTTTCTATTATATTTCTGGCTTTTTTTGTTTTTACTATATATGGTCAAGAGAAAAAAATAAATCTTTTTAACTTTTTCTTTGTGATGGTTTTAGTAGATGTTTTTGTTTTCAAAAGTTGTAATCCTCTTAGCATTTTGAAATTTTTTTTTATATTTTATTTAGTCTTCACATATTATCAAAAGTTTTTAAATGAAACCTAAACATCTTTGGATATGAAAAACAGATCAAATTTTATAAATGTCTTTGAGCTCTAGCAAACCAAAAAAGACTAAATAAAACTCAGACTTGAAAATAAAAAAAAAGACCAAATTAGTCTTGTTTTGAAATGTCTTGAATTAATCAGGACCTCCTTTAGAAAATTAAAACTTAATAATAATTATAAGTATAATAAAGTAATAATTAATAAACTTTTCAACCAGTGCTAATCTATTTAAATATTATTAATTTGTAAAAAATTTTAAAAGATAGAGTTCTTATTTTTACTTAATTTTGATTTACATCAAATCAGTTCATTGTTACATATATATAATATAATCAGTTCGTTGTTACATATATATAATATAATCAGTTTGTTGTTACATATATATAATATAATGATAGTATTAAGTAATGTAATAAATTTTTAATACATATATACACTAGGGTGTCCCAAAAAACAACATTTTTGAAAATAATTTGCTCTCACCCCCTAAATGTGTTCTATCTAATGCAAAAACACTAGGTTTAAATTTTTTTTGAATAAAAAATATTTTAAGGGGTCCCTCAAGATCCTCGAATATTTAATGAGTCCCTAATATTTTTGAAAAAAAAGTTTTTCAAAAATATGTCAACCTGGTACTCAAATGAAGCGAAATTATATAAAAATTTTAAAAATAATATTCATTTCGAAACAAGATTGTTATTTTTGGTTTTATTACATAAAAAATTGCGTTTTTTTAAAAAAAAATGAAAAAAATGCATTTCTAATGTTTTTTTATAATAATTTTGATAAATAAGTTAAAAATATTTCCAAATGAATATTATTTTTGAAATATTTATATAATTTCTCTTCGTTTGAGTACCAGGTTGACATATTTTTGAAAAACTTTTTTTCGAAAATATAAGGGACCCATTAAATATTCGAGGGTCTTGAGGGACCCCTTAAAATATTTTTTATTCAAAAAAAATTTAAACCTAGTGTTTTTTATTAAAGACACTAAGATAACTTTTGTTCTTGAAAAGAACAAAAGTTATTTCTAAGTTTTTTTGAGCATATATGTTTTTATTTAAAAGATTATTGAAGTCCTATTTTATTTGCCATCATTTTTTAAAGACTTTATATAACTCAATTTAAGACTTAATTAAAGTTACTTAATTCATTATGATACTTAGTTAAAGTTACAACTCAATTATGTTACTTAATTAAAGTCGATGTTTAATTTTAAGCAATTTTTTGAAACCTGCAGCAAAAAGTAAAAGAGAATTTTAATTTTTTACTTTGTTTTTTAAACAATCGGAAAGTCAGCATCTAAGTCATCTTTGTTGCAAAATGTTATTTCAACAATGCTAAACATTTACAGCAAAGCAGGGGTTAAAGTAGGGGTGAATGCAGGGAATGCAATTCCTCCATAGCCGACAAATCATGAAATCATTCCATTTTTCTATAAATTTACTTTTAATTGTTCCACAATCGCGTTTTTGATTTTTTTTTTTTTTTTTTCCAATGCGATTGTCCGTAAATTAGGCAACGCTTAATTTATTTTAATAATAAAAGTTGATCATTTTTATTTTTGCGCAAGGATTTTTTTTTAAAGTTAAACAGCTATTTTAATTTTCATTATTTTGATACTCTGCAAGGGAAAACTTATGTACTTTTTGTTTTGCTTACAATTAAATTTAAAGTTGCGTAATTTACGGATGATACAAAAGAACTTAAAACAATTCAAATATTCTATTTTAAAAGTTAAGATTTTAAAGAATACTTTCCTGCAATAATAATTTCAAGTATTTTAATGTCATTAATGAAACTTTTAAAGATGTTAATCGACGCAGCTGAAGTTTTTTATGCTAATTCTTCTTTCTTTTTTTTTTTGTATAAAATTTTGTTTATTATTGGCAATAAGTATTAGATTGATGCATAATTATTGCATGTTTTTAAGCGCCATTATTATATAAAAATACTGAATAATAAATGAATACTGATTTTAAAAATATATAGGTACTGAATTATATAAAAGTATATAATTTATAATAGTTGTATAATAAGTAATATATAACAAAAAAATATTTAATAATAATTAAATACTTTAAAAAACATGCAATAATTATGCATTAACCTACTTGTTGTCAGTTTTCGTATTTATTGAAGTTTAGTTGTTATTGTTTTTGTTAATATTTTTTGTTGTTTTTGTTAATACATTTTTTAAAAAGATTCTCGTTTATTGTATTGTCTATTTTTATTTCTATTGTTATTATTAATAACATTATCTAATGTTATTATTAGTAATATTATCAAATATCCCTCTAATAACTTTTTTAGAACATATTTAATTGATTCAATGTTAAATAAAAAATACATCCCCATTTCTGTAAATGCAAATGGCTACAAAACATAAACAGCAAAAGTTATCAAATTTTTTTTCGCCCGGACCTCCACTCTCCAAACTACATGTTAACATTGTGCCTGGCGGAGATACATATCATGGGTTGTTACAAGTTACTAATTTTAATAGCACGATAGCAACGTGTTGTTCATCATAATGGCCTCAACAATCATGTAGTCTACTAACGAATTCTTTATAATCGATGTCTCAAGAATCAGTTCAGCAGCCTTATCTGACAAAAATTGTATCCGGAAAAGCTTGCTTGATTTATAAACTTTTGTTATGCATTTGATGATTTTCCAACTAACATATTTTTAGAGTTAAATGTCAATTTTGCTGAAATTGCAACTCAGATCCTAAACTGTCTCAATCGGCATAAATTTTCGGATTCCTATTTTTCCAACAATTTACTAGGGTTTTGTCTCTGTTATGATTGGATCAAATAATGGCGTCTTCAAACAATTGAAGCAGAAGTTTCCTCGACTAGTTGGATGGCATTGCTTGAATCATCATCTTGAATTGGCTGTAAGTGATGCAGTTAAAGCATGCATAGCCATTAACCATTTCAAGTGCTTCATTGATACTCTTTATGCTTTGTACAGCACTCATTTTTTTAAAAACAAGAGTAAGCTTTCTGCTGCAGCAATTGAGGTGGAAGTTTGTCTTCTTAAGATTGGGCAAATTCTCAGTACACGATGGCTTGCCTCGTCATTTCGAATGGTAAAAGCCATTTTGCACAACTTCAAAGCTTTACATTTGCATTTCATAAATGCTTCAATTAATACAACTCGTGACTCAAAGAAAAGATCTATATTTAAAAGCCTTGCACAGAAACTTGCAATCGTGTCATTTCTTAAAAGCCTGGTATTAATGTATGACGCATAGTAAGAACTCAAATCAACTTCAGAAACTCTACAATTAAAAAATGTCACACTTGCAAAAGCAATTCATGTTATCTCTCGACTCATATCTATCTTCGAAGAAAGAAAGTTTGGAGGAGGTCTCAAGGTTTCTGAAATCTAACTGGCCATTGGTAATGGTATTTTCCAAGATGTGATTATATCAGAAGGTAGAAATCAACTTTTAATTGATCTGGCCACTTTCTATCAGCAGCTTGTAATAAGTTTTAAGTCACAGGTAGAACCTGTTGGTGAAAATGATGTCATAACACAATCAGTGCAATGCTTTGAACCATATTCATGGCCACAAAATGAACAAAATGAAATACAAATTTCCCAAGAATATTTGGAAACTCTTCTGAAAGAATTATACAGTTTTCTGCTTGAGGATTTTTCTATAACAAATCAGGAGTTTCGAGACTTCAAAGATCACTTTAATGGTCAAGAACATGTATCCTTTTCATGTGATCATATCTTCCAAACGTTAGAGTGACTCAGATTGCCGAGATTAAAACCTGTGTTTTCTTCATCAATGATCATACCTGTAAGCCATCTAAAATGTGAAAGGGGCTTTTCAATCATGAACATCATCTGAACAGATGTACGAAGCATATTGTCAGTAAAACATATCATCATTGATGTTTATCAGCATTGAAGGTCCCTCGCTAAAAGAGCTCCAGCCAAAAGAGTATGCAAAAAAATGGGTGAATATAGGAAGATAAACAGCTGATTGTGAGGAAAGACCATGTAGAAAGGAAAATAAACAAACCGAAACAAAATCATTTTAGAAATTGCTATAGTGTTTACGCTCATAACACATTAATAATTTACTATTGTATTCTTGTTTAATATTGAACATAATTATTACTTGTTTATGTTATTATGTTTATGTTTTAACACCAATAATGAGCTCATTTCAAATTTTTTTTTACTAATATAAGCATTTAATTTAAACATATGATATAAGCAAACAATTGTGGACAAAAATAGTAATTTTGGTCATCACCCAAGACCTCAAAATACAGCAACAATGCACCAAATAAAAATACACCTACAAACTTGAATGATCTATAAAAATACAATTTAGAAGGCGGAGAGGTTATTACGCATTCTGTTGAACACGCTTTGAACTTTTTAAAACCATTCCACTTGATTTATTTTTCTACTTTAACCACTGCAACAAAGTAAATCTAACACTAACAATGAGGCTGCCATTTTACTGGGTGACTTCGAAGAAAATTACATCTTTGTATTCCAATATGAGATCTAAAGTTTTTTATTTAAATAACATTCGTTTGCATTATAATAAAATATTGCATAATGCATTTTGATGGTATCATATCTTTCATGACTTGAAACATTAAAACTGATATGTCCCAGATCAAGAAATTTAATATTTTCAGATGGTAAAAAAATTGAAAACTTACACAAAAACTTTGTTATGAAAGCACAATTAAATATTTTCAATCAGTCAGAAAAAAATGTGATGGTATCAGAGATATATTAAAAAGAGTCATAATGGACTCCAGAGAACATTAAATATGCAATTTTACAAATGTTTTAAAGATGTTTTGAAAGAAAGAGTACTAGAAGTTAGTAGTATTTTATCAATCTGTTTTTTTTTTTTTGTGTGTTTTTTTTTTTTTCTTTTACTGCATTTATCTTTTTAAAAAATGTCCTTGAAGAGGACTTTTTTTTTCAAATAGTTGTTACAACATTTTCTTATTTTTTATTACAACACTCTCTTCACCCTTTAACATAAAAAAAGCCTTGACAAACAAAGCTGCTGCACAAATAAGCAATTGAAGAAGTAGTAGAAGTTGTAACAATCCCAGGACCATCCAGAACCACGAATCCCAGGAAAATCCCTTCTCATCAGTTCACGTGACTAAATTTATATCAGTTCACATGACTAACTGTATGTCATGACTATCTGTATGTATTCAGTTAAAAAAGTAAGACTAAAATTGATGATTTGATCCAATATAATAATGCTTGATAAGAAATAAATTTGGCGATTGGATAAGCAATAGATTTGGCGATTGGATAAGAAATAGATTTGGCAATTGGATATTTAAAAGAGTATAGTAAAAATTTGAGTGATAGGTTTTTGTTTATTGACATTTTTTAACTTTAATGATGTTTTAAATTATAACATGTTTCTGTAATGAAAAATTAAAATTTAATAACAATGAAAAAAAAGTTTTTGAGTATTACTAAAAGTAAACTAAATGTCAAATATTTAAAAAGTTTTAAATTCCTTTCTAAAAGCATTTCTTATAATATAAACTACAGCAGTGTAATTTTTGGAATGCAGCACCTACACGTTTGCTATGTAGCGCTTACATGTTTGCAATGTAACATTAGCTAAAGTTGCTTTAAACAAATGGTTTAAAAAAAACTTATTTTAAAATTTTTGTCTCTTAACCAAGCAGTGCAAAACTTAATAAATATATTTTGCAAAAAATGTAAATCTACCTGATTAATATGTTTTAAATGATCAAAAATTGATTCACTGCTTAAATAGGGTGTGTCATTTAAAAAAAAAATTGATTTCAAAAAAGTTATATTTAAAAAATATTAGGATTTTATATATAAATAAGAAAAATAACTTTAAGTTTTTTTGAATTTTAGCGCTAGCTACATTTTTTTTTAATTTTTAATTTTACTCTTTATGGCTATTCTACAAACTACTTGGTGAGCACCCAAAAATGTTTAGCTGTTTTGAATAACTTTTTTCTGCCTAGAGTTGAACAGTTTTATTTTTAATTTCTTTAAGTACTCTATTTATTGCAAAAGTCAAAAAAAAAATTTGAAATATTCTGCTTATATGTGTTAAATATGTAAGATTATCATTATAAAAATCCTTATATTTTGTACAAAATACATATTATTTTTTATTTTATTTATATAGTAATTTTTACAAAGTACTTTGTAGGGCTTTTTACACTTGAGGATTTTGGCACCCTATTGTTAGATAGCCCTATAATTTTTTTAATTCTTATAACACGAGCTTTCTCATAAAATAAATTTTAGGCACATATTTTTGTCTATAAAAATAAAAATTGTTATGACAACTAATATTATTTTAAAAAAAACACTACTATTCTATTAAAATAATAAGTAATCTATTAAATATTAAGTGCTTATTAAATATAATAATACAAAACAAATATAGGTTGAATATTAAAACAACAACAGAATGTTATGCTTTTTATGCTTAACAACAAATAATAATTAAAAAATCGCTTTTTTAATTATTGATTTTGAAGGTTGGTGCCATATAGGCCACGCTGAGAAACCCATATCCTGCAAAATCTTAATGCTGTTGTGAGGCACCTGCTATGGCAAACAGGTCCTATCTCTAGCATTGCTAACTGCTGAAGTAAATCACCAGACCTTATTGTTTTTGTTATTTCTGTAAGCATAGCTCAGGACTTAAAACAATTAATGCAGGCCCAACATCAATTTTTGTAAATCTGGGATTAATTTCAAGACTTGTTGCTGTATTTAACATTTTTCCCAGTAGTCCTGACCACTTATTTCCACATTTTGTTGGACCGTCTAAGCTTATAATTAAATGTCTTAACCCTAACTCGTTTGTGTGAATATCGCATACAATCCACACTAATCTCTTTCTCAATTTTCTTTCCACCCATTGCATCACACCACCTTCCCAACCTGTATTTACATTTGTACTGTCTCCTCCTATAGCTTTAATTTGTGTTCCTAAATTTCTTTTCACCAACCAGTTAAGCAAGTGGTCTGCAATTACCTCAGCATGTTTTCTGTGATCAGTTTTATCAGTAACAAAATGAAATAGATATTTACCACTTGGTTCAGTGACAACAGAATAATGTTCTTCCTTAAGAGGACCAGGGAAATACCTACCATCAAATTCCGTTAATACTTTTGTATTATCTTTCCTGCCATCAAAATAAAATAAAGAAAACCAGATTATTTTCAAGATCTTTATTAAATTTATTATCTAATTCAATTGCTAACTTCTCTTGCACCCTTTTAACCTTGCTGTGATCAATAGTCATCGATGTATCATTCTTTGTTATAACTTTTGTATCTATAAGTGCTGCTGTCACTATTTCTGCGGTTTCTCGTAAGCTAGTGTGATGCCTCATACAAGCAAGTGCAATGTTTGTTATGTCCATTCTGTTATAAACCTTTACAATATTATTGGAAGGTTCTGGTTCTCCAGAAATATTTGGTTCTGAGTCAACTTTGTTTGTTTTTTCAATCTGAAAAAATTAATTCAAGACTTAAACTTTGTGTTATTATCATTAAGTTAATAGTTTATGAAAAATTTAAAAAGTAAAAAAAAAAGATATTGAGATATTTTTATAAATCACCTTATCAACATTTAATTTCTTTAAAAATAGTTATATTAGAATTATTTACTAACATATATATTTTATTATTACTTGATTAATCTGTGCAAGGCAATTATAATCTTCTGGAATCATTTGGTTGAGTTTTTCTTCTTTTTTAAATATTTAAATCTCATTTCTAATTGCTGCTGATACTCCTCTTTTCTCCTTACAACTTGTTTTATTTTTTTTTTGGTTCTATTGTGTCAACTCCACCAATATAGTAATGGGCAAAACTTCCAATTTTGGCTCTCTGTGACTTGATAAAGCTGAGTTCTATAACAGGAATTTTGTTTTCGCGTACACACATACATTTAATATGGGCCTGTTTTTTACAGCCTTGATCACAACCATACTCTGAAAATAACATTATTAAACATTTACAGGATAAAACATCAACAAGTTTGTCAATTTTTGAAATAAAACTATCCTTTACTAATTTTTTTGCATTTCCAAGGCTAACTTTAACTGCAGTTTCCCACAGATACTTCAATTTAGCTTTAATACTACATTCTTTTATTATTACTGGATGTAAAAACTTGCAATTAGCTTTTTTTAATTGAGCAGATAAAGCAAGAGTCATATCATTAGCTAGTTTATCGACAGTATAGTTTCTTTTATTAAGGTCACTGGTCCCTCTTAAAAATAATCCATATCTTAAAATGTCCCTTGCAGGAGGGAGCTCAGATGGTAAAAGGGGTTTTCCTTTTCCAACATATCTACTTAAGTGAGTAGTTGATAAATTTCTTGTGATTGGTGCCATTATTTTATTAAAATATAATTTTTCAATAATCCAAGTAATTTTATTTTTAATTTATTTTTATTAAGCCAAGCGTTTAAGTTTTGAAAATATCTCCTAATAGGTCCGAAAAAAATTTCTTCCACTTAAAGTTAAAGGTTAAAAAAAAAAAATATGTTTTAAACGAAATACGTCATTGTTTTAATGATTTTTAAAATATTAGCAAATTAAATACATAAAAGACCAAAAAAATGTAACTACCGCCTAATTTAATTAATTTTTAAAAGTATTACTCCATTTCATTTATGAAATTCTACCATAATTTCACTATAAAATTTATTTTTTTCAAAATTTTGGGTTTTAGTCATCAAATTGACACACCCTACTGCTTAAAGTTGGTTCTTTTTAACTTCTTTGAGCTGGTTGTCCAAATTTTTTCAGGATAGTTATCAGATTTTTCATTTTTTGTAAGTGAAAACTTTGACCAAACTATTGTGTATGTGTATTCTCCGAGTTCTTAACATTAATTAGTTATATATATAATTACTACATATTAACTAATTAATGTTATGTTCTTAACATTAATTAGTTATATATAATTATTATATATTAATTAATGTTATTATCTTTTATATATATATATATATATATATATATATATATATATATATATATATATATATATATATATATATATATATATATATATATAACTAAATAATTTAAAATAAGTGCAAATATGATTTTGCAGGAGAAGAGTTTGAAAATTTGATTTGTTGCCATAAATCAGGTAATAATGACAAATAAATTATTTTCGTATTAGGAGGCAAAAAACAATCATAGTTTGACCAAATTAATCTAACAAAATATAACAAAACTATATACTTATCTCAAAATTTTGCACTTATCATAAATTGACTAATATATATTTGATATATAACTTAGATGGAAGTCAATTGATTTAATATTGTAAATTGTTTTGAATTCAATTTTAATCATTTCAGTTGAAAGAAATTAATATCTAAAAAATATTAATTTCTTTCAACTGAAATTGAAATCAATTTCAGTTGAAAGAAATTAATATCTAAAAAATATGTCTTTATAACTTGATAAGTTAAAAATAAAACTTGGTAAATTAAAAATAAAACTATAAAATATAAAAGTACATATTTTTATTATATAAACAGATTATACAATAGTATGATACAATATAAACAGTATAGAGTAAAACAGGGTAAAATGAAATAGCGGATAAAATGAAATAGTTGACAATGTTTATTCTTTTGCTCTTAATTATTGGATAATCTTTTTGCAAATATTTTTAAATCAGGTTGTAGAGAATATTTTTCTGAGTAAGATAAAATCAAATTTTATTTTTGATGAAAAAATTTGTTAATACCTTTTTTTTTAAATGCTTCTAATGAATGAATGAAATACGCTAGTAACTCTCTTGTTAAATGCGGTTATTATTAATTAGTTAATAATATTTATAGAGATAGCTTGGTCTCAACTGACCAAGCTATCTCTATAAATTTTGTGCATAAATTATTGTTAAATCTATTTTAATATAAAATATGCCTCAAAACAACTTGCACGCAAGAAAAAAGAAAAACTATACACTGAAGAGTAAGTTGCGCTTGCGGTGGTTAAAGTACAAAGCGGTAAATTTTCACCTAACAAATCTGCTAAATTGTTCAGCATACCAGTAGCAACTATTCACAGGCGTGTCCATGGCATAGGTGTAACAATTGGCAGTAGTTCAAGCACGAGATTGTCAAAACAACTTGAATCGGTTTTGGTAGATACGCTCATCAAATTATCCGATTGGGGCTTACAATAGAACTTACAATAATGTCATCATACTAGTTACCGACTATTTGCAACACCAAGGTCAATCTCATTTGTTTCCTAATAACACATCAGGAAATGATTGGTATAATCTTTTCATAAAATGATGGAGTCATAGGTTGAGCATCAGAGTCATTGGCAATATTTCATCACTCAGAGCCACTTCTTGAAAGCAAGAATTAGTTACAAAGTATTTCAACACACTGCAAAGATAATTCAATGAACAGGTATCAACGAAAATACTCCATGTAGTTTGTGGAATTTTGATGAAATTGGCTTCTCTGGTGATCAAGGTAAGCAAAATATAGTTTGCCGACGTGGTGCAAAATGACCATTGAAATTGGTTGGCCACAATTAAAAAATCCATTATACAGGTGGAAATTGCATTAATGCTACTGGTAATCGTTTTACCAGTAGCATTAATGCAATTTTACCAGTTGCATTAATTGCAACGTACAGAGATTGGTGTTTAAGTGGTTCAGATGATGCCATATACGCTATATATCCATCCGGATGGGTGGAAGATAAGTAATTTGTGCAGTGGCTCACAAACGTGTATGTTCCTGCCATTAAGAAAATTCAAGGTGATTAGTTCAATCTAATTATAGCTATTTAATTTTAGGTATTCATATTTTAGTTGTAGATGAATATGTGATACATGTCATTTATCAGCTGTACTTATTTGCATCAAAAACAATATCTTGTTAGTTTGCTTACCAACTCACTTGTCACATATTCTGTAGCCACTAGATGTCAGTATTTATTGCCATGTCAAAAGAGTTTGGTGCAAATTACTTCAACAGTTTTATGCAACTTTTCAGCTCTGGTGAAGTTTTTACATGTACCTAAATAGTGACTGGGTTTCAGAAAACTGGTTTGTTTCCACTAGACATCAATAAAATTGATCAGTCAAAGCTGCAAATTGCTAATACGTTTGAAACACTGTCATCTGAACCTGAGCCTTCATTATCTCAACAACCAGAATCTATGATAGTACCAGCACCAATATTAGCACCAGGAACTACACTACCTCAGCCACTGCCCTTTGAATCTCCATCAAAATCTAGCATCAGCATATATCACATAGCCTCAGCTCTAAAGTCACTTTAAATGTTACCCTGTCTGCAAACAACCTTCAATATTGTAGTAAATCTGGCTATTCAAATAGAAATTCAAAAAGAGGTTGAAAAACAACTGCAATTAGCCCAATCACTTGCAGCAGCTTTGCAACAAATGTTTTGTATCCAACACGTTGAAACAAAAAAAAGAAAAATGTAAATGTTCCAAGGTTCGAAGGGGAGTGCCTCAACAAACCTGAAATACTTGAAAGGTTGAAAGATGCTGTGAGCAAAAAAGCAGCAAAGCAAACTAAAAAACAACGTAAGCTTAGCTTTAATGGCAAAAGCAAATAATTGCGAGGTTTGGCTATGTCAAACATGCATACCAAAGTGATACGTAAGAGGCACTGAGTTATATTGCACCAAAAAATGCCGCTCAACTGAAAACTGAACTCAACCTCTAGTACCTCTAAACGACTCAACATCATCACAAGAATAAAAAGTTTATTTTGTTTGATTGATTTTTTAATTGTTATTATTGATTACTTTTTGTTTTTTTAATAAAGTGTTATTTTAATTACACATATATTTGCGTATTTCTTTCTCCCTGAATGTCAGTGTAGAATGGGATAAATTTTTTTTTTAATCAAACAAAGTTTCATAAAAAACTTGAAAAAATAATTATTTGATTTTTATATATTTAAATACAGCTCAATTTTTTCTACAACTTTAAAAAAAAAAATTAAAAATCCTTTTTCCGTAAAAAATAAATAATTAAACTCCTTAACTATTCTATTTGAACCCATTTTATTCTATACAATAGTTATAACATGTTTATGTTGTTTATAGCAATAGTTATTACATAATTATAACATGTCAGATTTTACCTGTTAATTTTTTATAAGAAAAAAACCAAATAAAAGTTAATTTAACTTATCTGTCAAATAATCAACTGTCTTTATCCATACCTGAAAATAGTTCCTAGGCGGTGAATGTCTGGTTCATTACCCGACAAGAAAGTATATGTGGCCATAGTGCTTACATGTGGGAAAAAAGTGTAAAACTATATTCCAGTTGATTTTGATATATATGCTGATGATCAGTGTGGCCCACATGTGGAACACATGCATCCACATAATTATTTCACTTAGTGTGGTATAATTCTTAAATAAATACGTGCTAAATTAGGTTTGGCTATCATATGGGCCATACATATAAAATATAAAATCTTGCCTCGTTTTGAATTTTAAATTTTAACTAATTGTCAACTACAATTCCATTGCAATGCATTGGAGTAAACTAGCATATTCCATGATATCATGTGGTTTACAGTTTTGATAATTTTCACTTCATAGTTGTAAGTATGTTTGAGCGGTTTTGTAATGAATATGTTTAAAGTTATTCAGAATAAACTTTCAATAAAATTTGTAAACCAGAGTTATACTTAACGAATAAAAATTTGTTGTTATACTTAACGAATAAAAATTTGTTGTTATACTTAACGAATAAAAATTTGTTGTTATACTTAACGAATTATTAACGAAAAATTAATATGCAAGTAGATAATAATAACATAATATTAGGTGAAAATGGTTATTAAATTAGTCACCATAAAAGCTTCAAACTAAAAAATGCAAATTTACTTTTAAAATAAAACATTTAAAACAAGTTATAAACTATAACATTTAATGAAAAGTGCTTCTAAAGTAAAATGTTCTTCATCTTCATCAAAATGTACTTCATCAAGGCAAAATATCATTTACAAGCTCAGTCAAAAATAATTTGTGGAAATATTGTTCTTTCAGTAAATTTTTGGTTGTAGTTTCTCACTCTGTAAATAGGTGCATATGTACTTTATGAATGACTCCAAATCATATTTAGCTATTTAACTACAAGTAATATTATGGAAGTGCTGGGAATACAATATAAATCTTAAGGTGAGTTTCCACTCATCCGTTTTTTCACGGGAACGGGATAGGAAAGGGAAAAATAATCACGTGAGCATGCGTAGTTTTCCTTCAGACATATTAAAACTTATACTACGCATGCCCACGTGATTATTTTTCCCGTCCCTTTCCCGTTCCCGTGAAAAAAACGGATGAGTGGAAACTCACCTTTACCAGCCTCTTTAAAGTAAAATGCAGGCCAAGGAAAAAGAATATTTTCTTGTGAAATAGGTGTTAAAGGAATAGTAATATCTTCAATGCCACTAAAAAAACTTCTTATCTCATCATATTCAACAGACTGGAGCTGTGTTTAATAAATAACTTTCTGTCACCTCTGACTTGTGTCTCTCTAAATTATATAAATAAGAAATTGTGAACCACTATGAAACCATAAACATGATCCAAGACAATATTTAATAGCATTAACCTAAATACAAGATATTACATTTTTCTTAAAATTTACTTGATCTAATTTATAGAGAACTCCATTATTCAACTCACCAGTAGAAGTGATAAATAATGATACAGTGTTTAAAATCATTCCCTTTAGAATAGTATATGGCATATTTTTAAAATTAAAATGTTTAATATTTTTAATTACTTGGAAACACTAGCAAAGACAAGGCCTCAACTTCCAGTTTTTGCTCATTTAGAATGGCAACAAATGCATCTTCATCGACATTACATCCATTCCATGTGATTCGACAAATGTTCCCACTTGTACTAGCAAATTTCTTTGAAACTAAAATAAAAATAAAACATAATTTTTCTTCAGGTCTGTCTCTTGTAGGCTCTAAACATATTTCAAATTTGTTTAAAAAGAGTTTTAAAAAAAAAAGTACTGTGGGGAACTTTAACAACAGAACTTGACAACCCCAATTAAAAGTAGCAACTTAAAATAAAACATGTAATAAAATATATATTTATGTGTATAAATAAAAATTTATTTTATTTTATGTTGAAATGTATCTGTTTAAATTGGGCATTCGCAGTCTGCTTTTAAAGTTACCTTATATAAACTTGATTAAGAATTAAAATAAAAATATTAAATAGCATACATATATACTTGCAAAAATTTTACATTATTCTTAGCAGCAATCTATAAACATAATTAAATGTGTATTTCAGAAATTTTTAAAAATAAATATGCATACGATTATTTAAAAAATCAATAATACTACTATTATTAGCGATAAAAAATTTTCGCTCACCAAGGTAACAATACAGCTTTGATCATTTTATCTTCTTATTTTTTATTTCTTTTCTAGTTACAATATAAATTATAAAAGTAATGGTGTTAAACCATGTTTTGTACAAATATTATTTTCTATGATAATAAGGCACGTTAACTAATATATTATATATTATATGATTTTATTTAGGGATTTATATATATACATATATACATATATATATATATATATATATATATATATATATATATATATATATATATATATATATATATATATATATATATATATATATATATATATATATATATATATATATATATATATATTATATATATTTTATATATATATTATATATATTTTATATATATTTTATATATATATATATTCGGAAAATGTATTTTCATGATAGGAATGTTTCACACGCCAGTCAGCAAAAATTAACTACAGTTATTGTTTTTTTAATTTTATCAATCAGTTTGACCACATAATCATCAAAAGTAAACAAAAATAGTTGTATTTTTTATTCATTCGGTGCAGTGAATGATAAAGAAGTGCTAGTGGTTTATTTTTTTCTATTTTATTATAAGTATATTAATTGTATTCTGTTTAAGAGTCGTTTTGCAAAAGAATGTGGCAATTTGAAATAGTTGAGTTCTTGGATTTTCATGAAATTTTCATGAAGAGCTCAATTATAGCTTCAAATCTATTGATAAAAACCGTGATTGAAATCAGAGGAAGTGTTGAATTTTTATGACCAAATGTAACAATGGGTACCAATACATGAAATAAAAAAATTGAGCTTGTGAAAAATATGTCTGCAACACATATTTTTCTGTTACTCAAAACTACTCCAGAGGCATTCAACAATTAAAATTCTGTACTTTGGAGCCTTTAGTAAATTTTTAATTGGGGTCTTTAGTTATATCTTTAGTTTAAAGAAAGAACATCGTATTTTATTCACTGGAAAAGATGGTCAAAAACTTTTAAAGCTCAAACTTAGTCTAAAAATTTAGATTTTTAGACTAAGTTTGAGCTTTAAAAGTTTTTGACCAAACTTAGATCACATTTAGATAATCCAGATGAAACATGATCTAAAATGCTTCTCACGTGAACTTTCTACAAATAGACAACATTTTGTATAGCCAACATTATTATCTTCAGTCGTGTCAAATATCAAATGATTTGTTTATTTTATGCAACTTTAAAACTCTCTTACCGATTCAAATAACACTCTGCCATTTATAAATTTCATGTAAATTTATGTTAAAAATTTGGGAATAAAATAAAATCTATTATTAAAAAACCTATTTAAAAATTGTTAATGAGCTGTTTTGCTCACTCTTAGTTATATTAAAAATTTACGAGCGTATCTTAAATATAGTTATATAAGTATTATATACTAATAAAATTATATAAATCATAAACTACGTAAGCGTCAAAAAATGCGTAATAAAATAAGTAAATTTCATATATTGTACAACTACCACAGATCAACAAAAATTGACAAAACTTTATTAGATAACATTTTATTTTGTATCAAAGGTCATTTTAAATGATTAAAACCTGCCATTTTAAATGATTAATATCTGCAAGTAAAAAAAAATATACTACATCAGCTCGTTGACGCATTGACCGTCATTTTAGTAAATAAAATATAATGTTCTATCTAAAAAACCTATAGCAATCTAATTTAATTCTAGATTAATCCAGTGCCGGATCAGGGGGGGGGGGGAGGCTAGGGAGGACTATATTCCCGGGCCCCGCAAATTTAGGGGTCCCCAAAAGTTTTACAGGACTTTTTTTTTTTTTTTTTTTTTTTAATAGTCATTTTTAGACTCTGGCCCATAAAAAGGCCTCTAGAAACAAAAATAGCCCCGGGCCCCAAGAAGTCTTAATCCGCCACTGGATTAATCAGAGACTTATTCCTCAAAAGTACAGATTTTGTGTTATTAAACGCCCATAGAGTAGTTTTGGGTAACAGGAAAAAGTGTGTTGCATTCATTATACAAACTCAAATTTTTTTTAAGAATTGATTTGAAGTTATCTCTGAAAATCTTAAATCCACGAACTTTACTATTTTAAGTTGCTGGTTTTACATCATATTTATAAAATACAGCTCTTAAGTCATTTTTTATTTCACAATTTTGCTATACCGTAGTTCCACATTAATAAATTTGCTTAAGCTTTTTACAATAGTGTATTTATTTCTCTAAAGGATATGAAAATACTTTTCATCGAGCATTTAATGTTAATGACGAAGAAATAAAAATTACAAATGGAGTAATAAATTCGTTGCAGCCAGTCGAACTTTACGCAGTTCAAAAGAAATCGGAATGTACACAACAACAACAAGTTGCGCATCAATCGAACAATGTTAGTTTTAATACATTTATTTATAATAACATGATTTCTGACGAAAATGGTTTAAATGATACGCGTCATTTAAATGAATGCGTTTTCGTTGAAGAGGAATTTGTAATAACCTCTTCAAATGATTATGATGAGCTTATAAATTAAAATTATATTTATTAAAACTTCCCTATCACAACTATATTTAAAAGTTCTAAGGTAATTAATTCTGATTGTAATTTGTTTTTATTTTTGTAAATGTATAAATTTTTAGTAATTTAAAAAATTTGTATGCTTGTTTTGAATAATTTAAATAAATGGAAACTCAAGTTTTCTTTCAAGAAAAAAGACAACTGATTCAATTCGGTTTAAAAATATTAATTTTACTTGGTCATTAATAATGAAAATTAATAATAACCAAATTTCAAATAAGTCAAGCAAACAACACAGGCAATTTGTTATGTAATGAGTCATTATATGACATATTTTTTTCTGTTTTATTTGATTTATTTGAAATTTGGTTTACATCGTTTTTAATTCTCTTTTTCTTTGTTTTAAAATTTTAAATATTTTAAATCTTTAAAAAAAAAATGTTCATTAAAAAGAGAAAAAAAAAATTTTTATTTTTAAATTGATTATAAAATGCATCGTCTCTATGGTCTTATTGTCTTTTAGGTTCGTTTTCGAAGAAAACAAATTAGTGGTATTATCCTACAATTTTAATTTTTTTAAAATATTATTTTTATCTTTAAATGAGAAACTATATTTGATAGTGTTAAGCTGAATATAAAAATTTTTATAATAAAAATCAGCAAAATAAAGCAAAAAACATGAATGTACAAGAACATAAATAACATAAGCAAATGTTGGGATTTAACTTTAAATTTTATAAGCATATAGCTAAATGGTTTGTCGAGAGTTTCTCAAAATACTAACCCAAAGTAAAATCGTAGGTATATACCTGTAACAAAGTAAAATCGCAATACCTGTAACATAAAGTACTTGAGGTAAGTAGAACTTTTAATTCCAAAATAAAAAACATTTTTATTTTATTCTATAACCAGTTTTTCAGCGTCGATGAAACTGTGAAAGTTTTAAATAAAAAGAGTAAATAGTTTCTGCAAATTTTCTAGTTTTAGAAATGTTCAAAAAATGCAAAACTAAGATAAGCAACTTAAAAAAATTATAAACTAAAAAAAAATCTCTTATTAAAATGCATCAAAACAAGCAAAATAATATTGAGTATCCTTATTAATCTTTTTCTCTTTGTTAAAATAGTATTGAGTATCCTTAATCTTTTTCTCTTTGTTAAAATAACTTTTTCCAATAATATTAGTCTTTTGACTTTTTTAAAACTCTTTTTAACTCGATAGTTTTTAGGTGTTTTTTGTTGTACTGTTGAGCACTAAGAATAAAGCAGTAACATAGCAAATATCCTAGCAATTGAAAAACATTAACAAGTTCTGATATATCGTTGAATTATATATATATATATATATATATATATATATATATATATATATATATATATATATATATATATATATATATATATATATATATATATATATATATATATATATATATGATGGTCTTATACCGATACGATACCATCAAACTTGTCTTACTAATGTTGAAAACTGAAATTGACAGTTCTGGTTGGCAAATCGTGTATTTTCCCTAATGTTTCCATAAATCAATTTTTATAAATTTTATTAAAAAGTTACTGGATAAATCTGTAAAAACTGAGTTACAGACATTTTACAGATAAGTGATAAGCAACAAAAGTAGAACAGAAATGAAACAAAGGTTTTATACGTTATCTTTAATGTTTAGCAGCTGATCTTTTTTAGATTTATTTGCAGTTATTTTTTACTTGATGCTTTTTAAAACAACTTTTTCCAGTAGATTGATATGAGACAAAAACCGGTAAAAATGGATTAAAAACCGTATTAATTATATGAAATATGAACTGTATTTTTTTTTTAATTTTTTGGACCTTTTTATAAAACTGCAAAACATACAAAAAAATGTTCCTTTTACATTATTTAGGATCATATTTGACAAATAAATTTTACACCACTATATAATTTGGCCATTCAAACGATACTCTCACGTGCTTAATACACAGGAGGGGGACGTTTAATAATTTTTAAAAAATTATTTCACCCGCCCCAAGCTTATAAAGACCAATACTAAACACATAAAAAACGAAGTTTTTTGCGTAACACAGAGAGGTATGCGTAAAAAGCAACCCCCTCACCTAACATTATATTTCTATTTTTTTAAGTCATGTGAAAATTTTTTCGAAACTAAATAGTTATATACCGTATCAATTGAGTATTTGTGGAAACTTTTTTTTTTGCAATAATTTAAAAGCAAATACCCCACAATAAAAAAATCTGTCGTTTAAATATTTTAATTTTTGTTTTAGGAGTCCAAGGAAAGTTTTCAAGCTCGGCCATTTAAAAGTTTTTTTAAAACAAAAAAAAATACTCATAAAATTAAATTTCATCCCGTAAGCGCAGTTTTTTTTTAATATTATTAAAATTGTATAATCTCAATATCAAAGTACATGCTTTATTTTAGAAAATTTAACAAATAAAAATAATCTTATATTTTAGGACTTTTTTTTAACTTTAAATATGACAGTTAAAAGTATTACAAAACATAATAAAAAGTTACCATAAATGGTTAAAGATCTTTTTTAGCCCAAGTTTCCCCACCATAGGTTTAACTTTTTTACAGTGTCTCGATATTGTAAAAGGTTTCTAATTAAAAATATCTTGCTTAAAGTTGCGCCAATTAAAGTTTAGCAGGTTTTAAACATAAAACTCGTTAGTCATTTTTAATTGTTCAAAGCACATTGTTGTTAAGTATAATTTCTAAATAATTAATTGCAATTACGGAAACTACAAAAAACATTAAAATATAATGTTATTCCACTTTATTAAGTAATGTGTTTTTTTATTTATGAACTTAAACTTATTTCAGCTAATTATCAATAATGTTTTTAATTATGTAAAGTACGAATCTTATTTAAAAACTTTAAAAAACTATAATTATATTTTTAACTTGAAATTTTCTTCTACCAATCACTATAAAAATAAAAAAATTACTTAAAAATTATTTCATGCTTTGGAAAACAACGTAATCAAATCAGTTACCGACCCTGATGCTTATAAAGTTACAAAGATCTCTGACATAGACTTCAGATTATTTTTTAAACAGTTTAACAAAAAATGGAATAAAGTAAACAGACAAAGAACACAAGGATTTGAGGTGCATTACAAAATCTAGTTAGAAAAAGAACTACAAACAAGCGATGCATGTTTTGAAACAGATAGACTACACCTTTTCAAGATGTAAATGAGAACATGAAAGTTGTAATTAAGAAGTCGTAATATGTAATTAAGAAACACAACATGTAATTGGAAAAAAACGTAAGATATAATTGAGAAATCATAATATGTAATTGAGAAATCGTAACTTGTAATTGAGAACACATAAATTAAAATAGCAAATTCACAGTCTAAGTTTGTAGGTTGTTACAAAAGGTCTTTTTGGACATGAATTTAAGTTATAATCTTAAATTTTGCTTTTGTATGCACAAGTAATAATAATAGAATTGAAAGATCGTTGTGTTATATGCCAATACACTATGACCCGAAAGTCTGTGATTAAGCTAAATCCGTGTCAACATTTATGTCACCAAATTTGTTTACGTCCAGTTCTGGAACAACCAGATTCAAGTTGTCCGATTTATCGAAATGAAATACACACAACTGAACAAGTTGAAAGGAAACGTTACGTTTTATCTTCTCCAAATGACAGGAGAAGAGTTGTTGAATGTGCGGAGCGATTTGAAGATTGGGTGAATCTCGCGCAAACGCTAGGTATCAAGTATAAGACAGCATACAATTGGGTTCGCAGCGGAAATTCAAATTTCATCGGAAAAGGAGGTTTTAAACCGAAAAAGTTGACCGAAGATCAAATTGAAGAAACATTAACATGGATTGAAAATGATTGTCAATTAACATTGGTGGCCATTAAAACAAAGATATTAAGACAATTTAACATAAACGTTAGCACAACAACAATAGCAAATTACCTCGAAGGCAGATTGTTCTCATTAAAAAAAGTGCACAAGGAGCCTTCTACAATGAACAGTTATGAAAACAAACAAAAAAGAGCTGAATATGTTAGAAACATCAACGAACATATCACAAATGGTCGTCAGATAGTTTGGTTGGATGAAACAAATTTTAACCTTTTTTGTAGAAAAACGCAAGGACGCGCGAGACAAGGAAAAAGAGCAATTATGAAAGTACCTGCTTCAAAAGGTTTAAACATACACTTGATCGCAGCTATTTCAACTACAAATGTCTTCATGATAGAAACTCGCAGGGGATCATTTAAAGCAGATTCCTGTAACGAGTGGATGTTGGCTATGTTTCACCAGTGGGTTACATCCGGGAATCGTTTGGAGGATTTGGTCGTCGTAACAGATAATGCTCCTTGTCACGCTCGTTTGCAAAGGGTGTTTGATAATTCACCAGCTCAGTTGTTACGTTTGGAACCTTACAGTCCAATGTTGAACCCGGTGGAAACGATCTGGTCCAAAATTAAAAGTAACGTTAAAAATGCAATTCGCATTCCACCTGTATTAGGTGACGGGATTGCGGAGAGCGCATGCAGTACTTAGAACGAATTGTAATTGAGGCGAAAAATACTATAATGGGAGGAGATTGTGCACGTGCGGTACAACACACAACCACGCACTATGCAACTATTTTAAATATGGAAGACGTACAAGTTGGTGCTTAAATGATCAATGAAGTGATTTTTAATTATATAATTTTTAATTATAATTTTTAATTGAATTATAAATTTTTCCCTAAAATGTTTTTAGTGTTTATTATGTTAAATTCATTTGCCCAAAAATTATAAATTTTTCCCTAAATTTTTCCCTAAAAAATTAAATTTACGCTACAAATTTTGCGTCATTTTTAAGTGCGTCATTTTATACGCTCCATTTTTTTACGCGCCATTTTTTTTAAGCGCCATTTTACACTTACTCCTTTAAAGCGATATCTAAATTAAAATTTTCGTGTTCTCAATTACATCTTTCTATTTCTTAATTACAACTTACATTTTCTCAATTACATGTTACGATTCTTAATTACAATTTTCGTTTTCTAAATTACATCTTATGTTTCTTAATTACAACTTACGTTTTCTCAATTACATCTTACGTTTCGTAATTACAACTTTTGTTTTCTCAATTACATCTTACAATTCTTAATTACAATTTTTGTTTTCTCAATTACATCTTGAAAAGGTGTAGACTAGGCCAAAACTCGGGCTTGGCTTTTCCTACTTCTTCTCACAATTTAGGTATAATATTTTATAAAAACTAGTAATGGACTTATAATGTTTTTCACTGTAAAATTCTGTTTTAGCAAATGTTTATAGTAAATACAATCATCTGATATTTTAATATAAATTAGTTGTTTACGGAAGACCACCAGGTGCAAATCCCATTCACTCAAGCTTCTGAAAAACAAAAATAAGGAGAGCAGAAAAAACAAATATTGCTTTTGAAAGAGAGGAATTATTTTACTTATTTTGAAACTAAAAGAGGAAAAAAGGTTCAGCAATATCAAGGTACATTATTATCCTCTCCTTTAATTTGCCATTTTCCTAATTCAATTTTATAACTTATATGATAACTTATAAAATAAAAAAAAATACCAAGGGGGATAATTTTTCTCAGTGGATTGTATTCACCTCACTCTTTAAGTTTACATTTTTACACTTAATATTGTGAAGCAAATATTAAAATCAGAGAAAGATGGTGCAGTTAATTCAATAACAATGTATACTGGAGAGGAAGCATTAGCGTTGATTTTGGACTGCCGACTTAGTAGACAACCAAACAATTCTCATTGCAGTTTCTAAAGGAAACAAATTGTATCCAACTTATAATGAAGTAAGGGAAGAAAAAGATTTATGCATACCTCGTTGTGAAATACAAACTACTAATTATTCAGCCTCAGTTAATTTACAAAGCCTTATTGACCATATTACATACAGGTTATTAAAAATACTCAATGACAGGCTTCTGAGAAATCTATTCTTGTCTTAATACACAAAGTAGGATTTGATGGTTCAACCGGCCGATCATTATACAAACAAAGTACAGAAGACGAGATAAGTATCAGTTATGTCAAAGAACAATCTTTATTTTTATCCTGCATTGTTCCAATTAAACTTTATATTGAATAATCTGGCGAATCACTATGGAAACTAATGAAAAACCATCCTCTACACTCTACTGCCGTCCAGAACAATTTCAATATGTAAAAGAAAGTGCTGAGGTTATTACACAAGAATATATTTCCTTTGAGAACAGTAACTTGAAACCAACAATCTTTGATTTCTTTGTTATCAAACATAAGTTAGAATGCACAATAGTTGATGGTAAAGTGCTTACTAAGGTTTCGCTTTTAAGTAATTATTTTCAAGAATGTAGTATTTGTCGACTGATCCCTTCAAATATGATCTAAATGTTGCTTTTTCAAATCTATAATACAGTTTCCACTGAGTTTGGATTGAGCATATTACATGCATAGAGTAGGTGCTTTGAATGCTGCCTTCATATAAGTTATAAAATTGAATTAGGAATATGGCAAATTAAAGGAGAGGATGATAAAGAAATTGTGATAAAAAAAAGATTATTGTTTAACAAAAGATAAAAGATTACTCAGGTTTAATTGTAGATGTACCAAAAGCAGTGGTTCAAGTGCAACAAATGATGGAAACAAGGCACGAAAAGTGTTCCGAAAGTTGTCTGCTGAAATACTTGGCTTAGATAAAAATCTCATGAAACGTTTCTACGTAATTCTTTGTCAAATTAACGGAGATGAACTTGAAAAGTATACCAAAGAAACAGCAGAGCTTTACGTTTCTCTTTACCTAATGTTTCCAATGCCTCAAATTGTACATAAAATTCTAATTCATAATTCTCAAGTTGTACGAGATAAACCAGTACCAGTTGGTTTTCTTTCTGAGGAAGCTCAGGAATGTCAAAATAAAGACGTAAAAAATTATAACAAACACTTTACAAGAAAATTTTTAAGAAAAATCACAAATGAAGATGTTATGCGAAGATTATTGTGCAGTTCAGATCCAATTATTAGCTCTCTAAGAAGAAGTCCGAGATGTATTGAAGAACTTGAGTTTAACAAAGATTGTATTAAACTTTTATTGTAACATTTTTTTAATTTAAAGTTTTGAATATTTTTACTCTAATTTCTGATAAAATATCTATTAAATAAATGTTTCTTTGTTTATTAAAGGGGGTCTAACACGTCACAAATATTTTAATTAATTTTTAATTTCAAAATATTTTATTTTTAATTTAAAAATTTTCAATTTAAAAATATTTTAATTAATGCTTCAAATCTGGGAAAAAGTGTTTCTAAAAATAACCAAAAGTTATTTTTAGAAGCGCTTTCTATTATTTTAAACGCCCTTTTCTATTAGGGTGTTTAGGATGCCTGCATCTGCAAAAAAAAAAAATTTTTTTTAAAAAAAAAGATCTTCATGTTGACTAGAGTCACTGATAAAAATTTCAATTTGACAACTTTAAAAATATGATTTTGATTTTTGTCCATTTATGTCGATCTTGGCCCACTGTGCGTATGGTAGAGCAAAAGGTTTTTTTTAATGCTGCAAATATAAAATGGTTTTCTTTTAAAAAGAAACTTCAAATTTACATTTACTAAAAAAATTCAATAAGTTAAACTTTTCATCACGTTTAATTGACTACCCCTTTTTTTCCATTATGCTGGTACATGCTTAGCAGCTAACGAATACTTTTGGAATCGTAAATTATGTAACGCAAACTTTCATAATAACAAAACAAAAAAGATCATAAGTATAACCCTTGCGGAGTCTTAATTTAAATAAAAATGAAAATAGCGCATTTAAATTTAATGAAAATTGCCGCGTAAAAGAGCTTAATATCTCCTACTTCTGTTTTTAAAATACATTTTGTGTTTCGTAATTTATGAACAATCCCTTCACTCTGCGAAATTCAAATTTATCTAAAGAACTTGAATTTAATTTTGTGTCCGAAAATAATGGCCATTTTTACCAATAACGTACATACAACTAGATATATGACTATGCCCGACGGGCATTTGTTTTTAAAAGTTACGTTCTAAATGTGTTTTAAACGTCTTTTAAACGTCTTTTAAACATTAATGTTTAAAAGACGTTTAAAAGACATTTAAAATACATTTAGATCGTAACTTTTAAAAACAAATGCCCGTCGGGTGGGATTGTCCATAAATTACGCAAAGCTAAATTTTACTAATAAACAAAACAAAAAAGATCTAGAGTTCTTCCTTGCAGAGCCTTTAGTTATATAAAAATAAAAATAGTGGATTAAGTTTAATGAAAATCACCGCGTAGAAGTGCTTAAAAAATCCTATTTCTGTTTTTTAAATAAATTTAGCGTTGCGTAATTTATGTACGATCCCTATTCGGATTTCAGCATTCCACATTTTTCGGGTCGGTGCACTTAGTTTAGGTGGTGTCAAACAGTTTAGGCAATTTTTTGTTCCTTCTATCGCCGGAATTTTATTGCAAAAACTTGTGACATAAGAAAACGCGGGAAAAAATGTCTTTTATTTATAAAAGTTTATATATATATATATATATATATATATAGCAAATAACAAAAATCAAAAAAAAAAAAAAAAGAAAGAAACTGAATAGATTTATAGAAAGTTTAATATAAAATAAAATTTTAATTTTTTTTCTTACTTTTAACTTTCAACTTTAAACAAAGACATTTATATATGATCAATATATACTTTTCTCAAGATTTTTAGATGTGACTATCCCGTTGCACAGTGTGCCCAGAATGTGGTTTTTTGGAAAAAATTCATAAATTCGTTATTTGTTAATGAAATCTTTCGAAAATTTTAGTTTACTTTTTCGGACTGACAAATCTGATTTTGAGATTAAGTTTTACGTGTGTGCTAACTCTAACCCAGAGAATGGGGCAACGGTGGGGAAGGGGCGCCGAGAGTCATGCCCTTACTTTTTTAAAAATTTTTAAATCAACTATAATGTATAAATTTAAAAAAAAAATTTATTAAAAAAATGTGTCTTTATCATCAGTCTGCAGTAAATGTCATGTGTATTAATTTGCAAAGACATCTGTCTTGTTTTACAACTTGTTCCTGATTTATAAGCCTTAATGTATTTATTCAAACTTTCGCCTGACCACTCGGACTACTTGGCAATGAGTGGTCCACCTGTAATAACAAAGTGTTCCCAGGCATGTGTACACATTTGATGCAAGCTGGGGCTAAGCATAGCGGAAATGTCTGTTTATGGAATATCATCAATCCATAAGCAACTTCTTTAACTTTACCAGGTTCAACTTTTTTGCTAACATCACATGCTGAATAATGCTAAGGAGTATATTGAACTTAGATTAGCAAAGCCGAGAAGCTATCTTAGTCTTCTGTTTTGATAATTACGGAACATATAGACTTTCTTTCTTTTGGATTAAAAAAACGATCTGCTATTGGTCTATTGTTAGTGTTACCACCACTAGAAGTAGAAGAATCAAGAAGCATTCCTGTTTTCTCACGTACATTTTGAATAACTTTTCTTTTTGCTGTCTTCAGAGCAATTTTTACCTTTATGTCCTGCTCAGACAATGTATTAGATTAAATTAAAATTTATTAGAACAGTGGTACATGTTCTAAAGGACACGCAGGTTTATAAAATATGAAGGACTCTGACAACGTGCCCTACAATCACATAAAACGTATGTTAGATAATTTAAAATATATATTACAATTATATATAAGATCATAGTTATAAAACAAAAACCAGTATTTTTCGGAACAGTATTTTTCAAAGTTGATAAAGTTGATTTTAATTTTGAAGCTCTTTATATTTTTGGCGTTCGCGACGTCAGATGACAAGTTATTCCAAATATTAACTAACCTGAGTGCAAAAGAGTATTTACGGACATCGAGTTTACATTTTATTTTGTAAACTACTGGAAGTTTTGTTGGTTCTTTTTTAGCTGGTGGACCTTCAACGCCTAATTCAGTCATTAAAGACATATACTAAAAAGAAATAAAAAAAATAACTATTAGATAACTTATAATCTTAAGCAATAAAAAAAATACAAATAACTTTAAAAACTCTTACCTCTGTATCCATTTTAGCTTTTTCTGCAGATGTTTGCATATATTACAATTATATATAAGATCATAGTTATAAAACAAAAACCAGTATTTTTCGGAACAGTATTTTTCAAAGTTGATAAAGTTAATTTTAATTTTGAAGCTCTTTATATTTTTGGAGTTCGTGACGTCAGATGGCAAGTTATTCCAAATATTGGCCCAGAATTAACATCGCTAAATACATTAAATTACTTTTTAATAATTTTTTAATTTAGACCATATTTTTATTTTTAGACCATATTAAAGTTTAACATGGTCAAAATTTTAATAGACCCTTTAAACCTTTTCACTTACTGCTTTATTTTACAATCAGCAGCAACATGACCATATCCACCACATTTTTTTTGGCGTTCGCGACGTCAGATGGCAAGTTATTCCAAATATTAACCAACCTGAGTGAGAAAGAGTATTTACGGACATCGAGTTTACACTTTAGTTTGCGTAATTTGAAATTATGTAATTTGTATTAGTGTAAATATAGTTGTTAAATAAAAAGAAAATTGATTGATTTAGGCAAACTAAATTGTTCAGAATTTTGTAACATGTAATCATGTCTTGCTTAAGGCGACGAACTTCTAGTAGTCCCAAACCAAGAATTTTAAGTCTATTTGAATATGAAACGTTAATTAGGTTAGAAATTCTCTTGGTAAAACGTCTTTGTGCTCTTTCTACTGTATTGTTCATTTCAGTGTGATTTGGCGACCAAACCGGAGAGCAATTCTAAGATCGGTCTTATATAAGTAGTGTAGGCTTTTACGATAACACGCGGATCACAAGTTTTAAAACACTTAAGGATTAGATATCCTCGAATTTTTGATGCGCGGACGGTATTTGAAATATGATTATTGTAATTTAAGTAAGAATCCATGGTCACACCAAGATCTTTTGGGTTTGTAGACCAAGTTAAATTATGATCGCCTAATTGATAGTTATAATTTATATCTTTACAAAACTAGCACTTTACTAATATACTAGCACTTTACAAAATTTCAACCTTTAATATTGATGTAATCTGAAGATATATATGTTCTTGGGACATTAACTTTTTCACATTATTTTGCTGAGCCAGCAATTTTTTTTTTTCCAAATTAAAAAATATTTGCAATACGTTTTAGATTTATAATGCTAGTAATTCATAAAAGCATTTATAATGCGTAAAATATAAGAAAATAGAAATAATGGCTGGGTACCACTTTAAAGTTCATAACAATTAAAAACTTAAAAGTTTATTAATACTAACAGTAAGCAACCCGTAATACGGGTTGTTAGTAAATTAAATTAAAAAAACCGCGTATAGAAAAGCCTAGAAAATGACGTAAGTCGACTATTAACTACTACTATTAAATTAGCGTATTAATACTATCAGATATTAAGTAAATATTGGCATATATACGACTGAAACAAGAGTTTAAAGAAAAGTAAAGAACCTCCCAGTCAAAGATTCGGTCGAAACAAAATTTCAGTAGACGACAATCACAACCTATTCCGACGTTTGAAGTTTTGTGTAAATTGATGGCCAGAATATAACAAAGTGTTTGTCTTGATTTTTAAACAAACTATTCTTGTAATTTATTGCCTGCCCAAACCAAAACACTTAGTCGATGTATGCACACTC
>NC_061167.1:20831410-20911410 GCF_022113875.1 Hydra vulgaris
TGAATTTTAACAAATTTTTTGGTTATCAAAATAACCACTATTGAATGTCTAATATTTATTTGATGGAGTTTAAAAACCCTTTTTAGATTTTTTTTTTTTTTCCAAACAAATTTGTTCTTTTTAATATAGAATTGATTTTATGCAAGTTTATAGCTCTTTTGAATAGGATGAGCGAACACAAAAACAAAGTGGCAAAATGGTCTAGAAAATTAATAGTCACTTTAAACATCTCGGTTAAATCAAAATAAAAACTATAAATTTTGGATAAAAAATCTTCAACTGCATTAAAAGTAATTTTTATAACTTCTTTTTATTAACTTGAATGATAGCTTTGTATTATCTTTTAAAAATATGTACTTTGAAAGCTCATCCCTGATATAAGGCAGCAAAGAACGTTTATAACAATAAGAATGTTTTTTTGAGGCAGCAAAGAACGTTTATAACAATAAGAATGTTTTTTTGAACAAAATTCATAAACTTATTTGTAGAACACGTTTGCTTAACATCAGTTTATGCATTTATTTGCTGTATTAAAGAGAAACTCTTTGAATGCTGCTTTGTTATGTAGCGTTTGAATTTATGCTCCGACTTACATTTAATCATACACTGGTGAAAGTAAATTTGGTTAAAACGTTTTTACTTCTTAAACGAGAAAAGAACTGAAATCATTGATAAACTTGAGTTTACAAAAAAATATATGATTCTAGATCTAATATGAAGTAATCGAAGCACTGTTTATCTGTCGAGTTCGCCATTTTTTAGATTTTTGTGCACTTATTGGTAGTCTGAGCACGATAAATAAATGATTTTCAACATAAATTTAAAGTTTTAAATTTTATTGTTTAAAAACAATAGAATCTTGCAAAAACGGCCCAACTGGCCAGACTATCTGATATTATGACTATGGATTAACGTTCATACAATAGACATAACGCATAAAACTAGAACTAATTATTTCAAAACATACACAAAACATAACCGATGCCGCGTCGCCCGGTAACGCGGCAAAATTATAAATCACACAACTACTCGACACGTTTGTATCGCAGTTAGAGTTTTTTACGCTATGCAATTATTAAAAACAATGATTTATTATTGGGTCATTAATTTACAAAAAACTTTAAACGTCGGAAAAATTTGTGATTCCAATATCTACAAACAATTTTCATAAAAAAACGAGTTATGGTAAGTTATGCGAGTAGTTATGCTAACTAATGCTATAAGTTAACTTATGCTATAAGTTATATAGTTATGCTAAACAGGTCTTTAAAATACTTAAGTTTACTTGAAATACTTAAAATAACGTACACTTAATATCAATAGAAAATATATGCAATATATATTAATAAGATTTTTAATTCATTAAAAAATTGCTTTTCTTATCGATAAATAGTCAATTCTCCACAAGGTTTTAAAAGGAGGAAATAAGGACAGATGAATTTTCATTTCTTGCAACGTCATATGAGAACGCCATTATTCCAAATTTCTTTTTACCACGAAATTTTTTGCTATATATACCACTTAATTTTGTTTTCAAATGAAAGTTTTGTTCAAGTAATAAAGTTGGTGTAAAAACATTTAAAAAGCAACGAATTCAAAATTTGAATCGGAGTTTAGCTCACATTCGTCGCATAAAAACGAGAAAGCAGTTTTTTCTTAATTACTGTAATCTTAACGATGGGGGATTCTACGTGGGTATGGCATGTTAATGATCTACAGGTTTCTTAAATGTGATGCATTTCAACGGTTTTATTTTTGTGAGGATATCAGAAACAAAATTTTAAAAACAAACTCAAACTTGCGTAGCGTAACGGTCACTGATCGTCAATAGAACAGGTATAACTTAAAATTAAGTTAATTTGTTAACGAAATCATTCTTAAATAAATACGTGGTCTCCGTCATCCTTCAACTTGATGGAGGAGGTGGTGGTGGCGGTGGAGGAGGTTGTTGCGTCTAAATATCAATTAAATGATTACAATAACAATCATTATGTAATAAAACAAGATTTTAAGCTTGTTTTTAAAAGATGTTTCTAAGGCATACCCAAGGAGGAGGCGGAACAGCATACGGTGCAGGCGGATTAGTAGAAGGAGGCGCAGGTGGCTGTTGATAAGGATTGTAAGTACCATACATTTGCTGCTGCCAACCTATCTGAGGATAACCGGTAATCATACCACCAACAGGGGCAACTGCAGGCAATCCATAGCCAGGCAGTGGAGCGCTAAAACGACTAACTGAAGGACCTGAAAAATAATTTACTCTTAATAATTAAATTAAGAAAAAAATTATAATAACCATAAATATCAAAACTACAAACAAACAACCTGCTGCACCATTTTTCACAATCTAAAGCAATTAATCCGATCCTAAGCTTAATACCAACTTTTATTTACGCAAAGCGTAAACGTTTTCTAGTCTGATAAAATGTATATTATTTTACATAGCTTGTTTTATTAAAAAACTGTTTTGTAAAAAAAAAAAAAAATACTATCAATATCATAATAATTACATAAAATTTTTATTTAATTTAAACTAATTTAAACTTATTTTTATATATATTTTATAATTATATTAACATTAAATAAGGTCAAATAAATATCGTTGGTCAAATCTTTCAATATCTTATTTTATTAAAAAATTAGTTGAAAAAGAAGTTAATTAGAAATTAAAGTGTAAAACAAAAACTAACCACCACGAGGTAAACTTTGTTGCCAAGGAGGAGCAACAGTAAATGGCCTGTTTTGCTGAATAGGATATTGTTGATTAACCCAAGGTGGTGGAACAGAAGACTGATTGGCTTGAACACCTGGTTGAGGAACACGAAATTGGGAGTTGATAGCAGTTGTAATTAGATTATTAGTTTGAATGTCTCCAATTGATTTAGGATTATTTCCAGCAGGAGGACCCCATTTACTTCTAGTATCATAGTGTTCTTTAGAAGGATCCTGAAAAAGTAAAAAAATACTCATAAGCTACTACAAAAAGAAAAAATAAAATACTACAAAATAAATGCAAAATATGTAAATTACTGGAAGTTTTGGTGGTTCTTTTTTAGCTGGTGGACCTTCAACGCCTAATTCAGCCATTAAAGACATATACTAAAAAGAAATAAAAAAAATAACTATTACATAACTTATAATCTTAAACAATAAAAAAAATACAAATAACTTTAACAACTCTTACCTCTGTATCCATTTTAGCTTTTTCTGCAAATGTTTGCATTGGCCCAGAATTAACATCGCTAAATACATTAAATTACTTTTTAATAATTTTTTAATTTAGACCATATTTTATTTTTAGACCATATTAAAATTTAACATGGTCAAAATTTTAATAGCCCCTTGAAACCTTTTCACTTACTGCTTTATTTTACAATCAGCAGCAACATGACCATATCCACCACAATTATGACAGCTAATTAATGCTGTAACATTTCTTTGCTCTTGACATTCCCAATGTTTATGGTCTGTAGCGCCACAGTTTTTACACCTATAACATAAGGATAAAAAAATATGCAATTACAGTATTTTACACATAAATAAACAACCAGCATTGCGAATTAAAATATCTAAATATCTAGAAACAAAATTATAAAACATACTTAATTAACTCTTCGTCAATTAAGGTGCCATTAAGCTCAGCTAATTCTCTTAGCTGGTTTCTTCTAAGTTCATTAGCAGCATCTGGACATTCGACACCTTCCTTAACAATAGCTGCAACAACTTCGACACCTTTTCGAACTTCTTTTTCAGAAGGGCCAGTTATAAGTGCATGTAAAGGTTCATCTTCACCTGGCATCAATTGGCCAGGAATTCTACCAACTTTTCCTTCTTTCACTGATCCTTTGCCACGAATTATAATTTTACATCCAGTCTAAATATTTTAAGCAAACCTATTAAACTCTGAAATAAAAGATTTTTGACAAAACTTCAATAAAAAATGAGAATATTTGTATCTAATGTTATTTATATGCTGCAATTATTACAACATATATTTTCATCCATTGAAAATTGCTTTAGCACTGTTTGTAACATCATATTGATTTATCAAGAAAATGTTATTAGGAAGTGCAAAAGCAATCACTTCCATGCATACAAAATGCATAACTACCAATTTATACCTATGTACTTTGTTCCTAATGTACAAATAAAGTCTAAAATCAATTATTTGTAATTTGCTATATTAAATGTGCAAGTTGTTTATTATTGATAAGTGTAAAATTTAAAGATTTAATTAAAATATAATTAGTTAATTAAAAAAAATTATAAACATTTTTTATGTATAGCAGATATTCACAAAAAAATTATTTAAATTAAGTAAATTAGGGGTCATCCAGAAAAATTACATTATGCTAGTTTTGACCATTTTTGACTTTGCCCCCTTGTCACAAAATTGTAACACTTAAGAAGCAAGTTTTGTATGATTCGCAACAAAACCACCAACCCCCTCCCACTTATAGCGGGACATAATTTATGAATAACCCTTTACATTGTTTTGTATATCAATTCAAATAAAGTTATAATTCAAGTTTATTTCATTATATTATTGAGCTGATCATTTTATATTGCATTTATAGCGACTTCAAAAATCATAACAAATTAAGAAGTTATTAATAAATGCTGTTAATACTTTTAAACTACTGAACTTTATAACAAAAAAAAAACATGACTTTAAATCTTTGTTTACTATTATTATAGTATTTTCTTTGGTTTCCATATTAGCTGAAAATCTTTTTATAAAATAGACTATTTTATTTAAGTACTGAAATCCTCATGGATGACTATGCCTGATAAGTGACAAAATTAATCATATTTCATGAGCAGTTAAACCCATATTTATTCTTATATATAAATTTAACACCCCACTCATTGAACTTTTAAATTAGAACACTTCAGAAATGTCTGCTATCATCACAGCCATTGCCTGAAAGAGTAGATAAATATCTACACAGTGCTTGTAGTCAAGCGGCAAAATTAGACTCGAGATTAGCGCGTCATTTTCATCAACAGCTTCTACAAAAACATTGTAAAAAAAAATTAATCTGAACAATATTTGATTTAAAAAAGCACCTATAATTCAAACTTATAATACTTAAATGCAATTAATTTACAAAAATTTTAATACCTTTGTAATAATTACTTGACTGGAGTTTGACACAGATGTTCATTTTTTAGCTGATTAAATTAAATTACAATACAATAGTATTGATATAGATTAACTACAATAGTTTTTTATTTATTTTGCAAACTAAAAATTGTAAAGAATAATTGGGAAATCAGGATATATATGGAACAAAAAAAACAATTAATTGTTAAACTAAAGCTCCCCTCAGAAAAAAAATGATATTTATGACATAAACCACCTGGTATTTTTCTATTTCAACATTTTGCTCCTATACACCAGAAGCCAGAAGAAAATAGTGACTTGAAATCCTTAAGAGTCCATTTTGGAACTTTAATTCCAGCTACAAAAGTTTCTTTTGACAATAATATATTAAAAAAATATAAGGATAAAATAATAAATTTACACTATTTTACCTCTTTCTCTAAACGCCTGAGTGTGTTTCCCCTATAAATAAAAAATAATTATTACTTTTTGAAATGATAATAATTTAAGGCCTAATGAATAATTAAAATGCTTGCTCAGTTGATTTTATAATCACAGAAATGTAAGAGATTTTGATTTAAGGCATCATAGCAAACAACAAAACATACATTCATAAATATACAAAATATATGCATAATAATAACTATACCTAGGACCAATTAATAATCCAATAAAATTTACAGCAGGATTTCTTTCAGCTGGTATAAAAACTTTATCTTGAATCTTTGAAGTAGGAGCTCTACAACATGATGATAAAAATAAATATTTAAAATTAGTTATTACTTCAACTTACAAAAATTTTTGAGCTTTACAAACAATATTTTATAACAAAAGTTGTATAAGTACTTGTAATCTAATGGAGGCTTGTAATTAGGTATTTCTTCAATTGCTTTTTTGATGAGAGTATGACGCTCTTCTTCAAGCTGTTTGCGAACACGATATTCTCTTGTGTTTAGCCTCTTACCTTCTGAGTTGTATATTGGCTCAGGTGAAGGAGACCTTTAAAAAGAAAAAATAATAATAAGAAAGCTAAAATTACTACCACTAAAAAAGTTAACACCATATATATTTATCATAACAGTTATTAAAAGCTAGATAAAAAAAAAGATATAGAGGTTAGAGCTATAATAAAATTAGAAATTAACAAAATATTAAAAATAGTAAGTGTACTTCACTTTAGTTCACAATATGCAAAGATAAATATTAGTTCTTAGAAAATACAAAGAACCGCTTCAATTCTTGAACTTGAGTGAAGGCATTAAATAAATACATAAACCTACTTACTTTTTAATCTTGAGAATCTCAAGGTTTACAAAAATTAATAGCAATGACATAAATAAAATATTCTTTTAAAAAGAGTTTCTTTTATTAGAAAATTTAAATAATCATGCTTATTTTATGAAATATCAGAGAACCATAGATCCAGCCATGTTCACTTTGGCTGAATAAAATTAAATACAAATGAAGCATTATGTTGTTGTCAACAGCCTCGTTTTTGTTGAAACCAACCTTGCGCCAGGATCAGCGGGAATACCGAGGTCCCCTGTACGTAGCTTTTGAGATATTTCTTCAATCTTAAATTGGACTAAGGCAAAAAATATACATAATTCAAATACATTTACAACAATATAGTCAACCATTTTTGCTAATGTTTGTCGACCTACATTACCCTGCAACCAGGAAGGGCTTAAACAAGCAAAAATACAAGCATTACAAATTTTACAAATTGTTATAATATACTAAAACAAACAAAATTATATGCATGCTTGTTTGTTTAAGATCGACAAGCATTTAGCTCTCCAGCCAAGTAAATTTTATCATAATACCTAGATACTCATTACTTCGTTCCATCTAATTATTTCAGAATATTTTCTATAAAAAACCACATGAAAACCACTCCAATAAAAATAGAAAAATAGCCATCATTTAAAAAACCTTTATTTTCAGAAAATGAGATTCTTTTAACCTGTTTTCTATACACTATAACTATGTTACAAAAACAAACAAACATTTGATAGTTTAAAAGTAAAAATACCAATTAGACAAGTTTATTATGTGTATGTTATGTGTGTGTAAATGTGCATGTAACTTATAAATAAACAAATTAAATATTACTGAAACAATTTGATGAATAATGAATAAAGCTTGCATAGTATGTATGAATACAGCAAAAAATATGTTAATTTAAAAAATGCTCTGAAATAATATTATTTAAAAATGATATATATCATATACACACACTATATGTGTATATATAATGAGTAATACTGATAGCAATCTTGAAACTAAAAACAAAAAAATTCTCAAAAAGAATATAAAAGATTAGGCACTAAATCTTTTTAATTCATACATAAATCCTTAATAGAGTCTAAAATAAAAATGTTCTATAATCTTTATAATTAATAGTATTTAACCTTTTTGGTTGCAAGTCATTTCTTATTTAAACAATACCCAACCTAATCCCATATCTTAATTGATGTAGCTACCACAGCTCCTTACTTAAGTATTAACACTATCAGTGTGCATCAAATGTTTTATATATATACATACATATACATAATATATCAGGCCTCAGCAGAAAAGGCTGGCAATTGGCTGCCCCCGCATACAACCCATGTAATTTAGTTTAGACCAGTAAAATAAAGCGCATGCAAAATACAATACTTTTTTTAAACATCAAAATTTATTTGATAAATAATTTAGCAAAAAATACTGTTTCGATGATTTGACCTTGACGCTAGACATGTTTTCAAAATTTAAAAATGCACACAAAAAAAACCTACTTAAACTTAAAAAAAAAAAAAAATCCAATGAATGCAAAAAATGCTTAACTAAAGCAAAAAGCATAAAATATATATAACCCAACCAATCAAAACTCAACAAACTAAAATGTTCAGTTTATTTAATTCATGTTTTATATTAAATTTGAATTAATTTAGTACAAAGTATTACAAAAACATTATTATCAGAAATAATTTATTCTTTCCACCAACATTTTCTAAATATCAAAAAACACTAAAGAAAAAAAAAAAAAAAAAAAAAAAAAAAAAAAAAAAAAAAAAAAAAAAAAAAAAAACTAATCGCCAGCACATGCACTTTAAGCACAGATATCTCGAGTCACACGCAAAGTTGGTTTTAGACAGGCGTTTCACTACTTGTGCACTTATTTACTCCTGCCAAGGCCTGTATATGAAGAATATTCTTTAAAATGTGGTATGAGCTTTTTCATATGCCGCTTGAAATTATTTAATGAAAAAAACAATAAGCACACGAAAGTGCACTTCTTTTTTAGATTTTTTAGTTTAGTAGTAACTTTTTTAAGTTTGTCTTTAAACAATTATGTTATTATTAGTTATGTGTTATTTTTTAAGTTAGTCAAAGTTTTTATATTTAAATTAACACATTTAAAAAAAAAATTGCTTAGTCTACATTTTGGAAATAAGCTCTACATACACAATTATCTTCAATACTAAATACATCAAGATTGTATAAAAGCATTTAAGAAACTGCTTATACAAGAAAAAATTAAAAATTATTACTTTCAATTTAATTGCCAATGTATATTGTACATAAACAAAAAACTTAAAATAATCTTAAAAAAGGTTAGCAAAATAACCTTGATATTCAATGATAAATATTTAAAAATATTTTTCTGTAGGGTTTAATAAATAGTAACTTGCTTTGTGCTTTTTTCCATGCACTATCTGAAAATTTAACAAAACAAAAATTTAAAAAATTATGTTATTAAAATAATAAAAATTAAGAAGTTTGAAAGGAAATAATAAAAATTAAGGATGTTAATGCTACTATACAAATGACACAATTTTACAAGAATAAAATAAAATCTTAACCATAGATTAAAACCTTATTTATGGCTATTCACTCTTAACACGAACAACAACATTATTTTAAGAGTAATCAACCTAAATTAAATAATTTATACATCATTTTTGCTAAAATATTTTTAAAACAATTATTTCAAATAAAAAAAACTAAAAAAACATTAGAAAAGAGAAATTGCCAAAAATATGCTTTATTGAAATCTGTTGCTCATACAAAATATGAATATATGCATAAATCCAGCCATATCACTAAAATTAAAAATAATCATAACAGTTTCCCTGCAAACTTTAAAGAAATCTGTATGGTTTTAAATGGATTTACTAGCACTTGTTGATCATTAAATAATAACAAATTGACATTTATAAACCACACGATTAACACTTTGAGAAAGCTGCTGGTAATATTTAGTACTTTTTATACGAAATTGTTGCTACAATATTAAACATAAAATGACTTTTTTGATACAATATAGTATAAAGTAAGTTTACATTTTTTAAGATAATATTTGAAGATTTATGGTCATTGTATTTTGCACGCTGAGTCAAATTTTGTATTATTACAGACATTTTTATACAAACAACTAAATTCATACAAAAATTTAGGATCTTGTAAAAGTAAATCAAAAGAATAAAAAGAGCAAAATTATAATGACTTTGAAAAAATATTTAAGCTAAATAACAATTTTCAAATAGGCCAGGCTTTTAAATAGAATGTTATGATAAAGAAAAAATAATTAGACACATTAAGTAATACTGCATAATGAACTAAGATTTATTGTAATTTTTTTTTACTAATAATAGAAATATTATTAGCTAAATACACAAATCTCTGATTATTTGTTTATAATTATTGGTTTGATCAACAAATTCTTCCTTGATCTTAGATATTTCTACTAGGTTTTTAATTAATACTGCTTTAAATTGAATGAAAAAATAAATATCAAAATTAAAATCAATGACCTAGTACATCAAGTTAATAAATCAGATAGTTAACATTCATTTTAAATTATTTACAATAGAAAAATAGGTTTTGAATTTGAGCATATGATAGGCAGAAAATCACATTTGGCAATAAAAAAGAAAGTGATAATAAATTCATCCTGTAAAAAAAGTTTGTTGACATAATACAATAGTTTAAAAGACAATGCTTAGGATTGTTGAATTGGATTTTGATCTAAAAATGGTAACAGTGGCTGCCTAATATAATGGATAAAGCTAAAACTATTTCTATATAATATAATTTAGATAAATTGATTTAATAAAATCTTTGATTTATTTATTAATTAAATTTACGAATTAAAAATATTTAAAATTAAAAATATTTTTTTATTATTTTATAGCAAGCATGAAAAATAAAACACTTGTATTTCCATTTAGAAAAATCCATACCCAAATAATGAACTCTTTGTTCTTCTGTAAGATCAGCTGGTAAAGTAACAAGACCAGTCATATTTGCCTTTTCTTCTTTGGCACCCCATCGACTTGATCGTTTCCTTTTTGAACCATCAGATCCTAAAATATAATAATTTCAAAAAAATCAGTTTACAGTGACATATCCAGAAATTATTTGGGCATACCGATCTAAAAGTCTTGTCTACTTTTAAAGGACATTTTTTTTTTATTATAGAACACAAATTTAAAAGATTTATATAATATTCCTTGCCTAAGTATTTTACGTTTTTCCAAATAAAAATATAATTAAAATGTTACACTTATTACATGACGGCTTTAACGCCAACATCAATTTCCCGCTAATTTTCATTTACATGCTTTATTTGCTTACTGATATTTTTTATAAAACCAAATTTATTTCCTTATTACATCTATAAGCGTTAACTTTCATTAGCAAGCTATGACTATAACATTTAATAAACAATATTTTTTGTTTCTTACACATGGACTAAAATGATTTATTAAATCATGCATTTATTGCACAACAATGTCAATTCATTCAAAGTTTTGATTAATTTATTGAAAACTTTTTTTTGTTGTTCTTCTCTTACTTTTCAAATCCAAGTTTTTTGGTGTGATTATTATAATGTTATTATGTTTTATTATTTTAAATACTTTTATGCAATTTAGCTGTTATTTGAAATGAAAAAGCTTTAGTTTAATGTGACAGTCTGTTTAAAACTGTTACGGTGTGACATCTACTGTTGTTAGACTCTATACACTGTAATGTGTATCACAGCTTGTTTGCTATTTGTTATTTTATTTATTGTAACTTTAAGTAAACAAATCAGCATATATATATATATATATATATATATATATATATATATATATATATATATATATATATATATATATATATATATATATAGCGGTTATACTATTTTATAAAAACATAGGGTCTTTCTATTATTATTCTAAACATAAGGTTATACTATTTTATAAAAACATAGGGTCATCTGTCTTTCTGAGGTAAACTTGAAAACTATGTTACATAAAAAAAAGTAAAAAAATGCACTTTGTTTATAATCAATCTGAAAGTGATCTCTCTCTCTATATATACATATTATCACATCTGTTTTAAATGTCGTTATTCAAATGTTGCTATTTTCTAAACAACATTGATAACAATTTTGTAATTATCATAACAAACTTCATCACAAAACAGTAGGACAATAAGTTATAAAGAATTGTTTTGTTTATTTTTTTTTTATGACAAACTTGGTGCTAATATATAATTGCTTTAAATTGATTTAGGCAGTAACTCGGGGGCCCATAACAGTATACCGGTATCAAAATCGGTCTGGATACATTGCTGGTTTAATTTAACTAAATCATTTATTTGAAATTTAAAGTTTTTCTTGTTTTAGAAATTAGAACTTATAAAAACATTGAAATTTGACCCGCAACATTAATATATAAATACAGAAATCCAATAATATATAAAATGATGAATAGTTTCTATTAAATAAAATTTAATCATAAATTTCTAATTTTTTTGAAATTCTGAAAAATTTTTCTTATAAACATCCCAGAAAGTTTGTGATCACAAACATGTAATGCGGATAAATTCTAGAATGTTATGTAAAAATGTGGCCAATTTTTAATATTTTAAATTCAATACATAGAATATATTTAACAAGCCTAATGCTAGAAAACTTAGTGGGAATTGAATTTACATATTTATTATAAACAAATTCAGTTATTTTTCAACATTGCTGTTTGAGTATAAGTATATAAGCACGAAGCAAGTTCTACCTTGATTAATGTTTTGAAACTTATATTTTAATATTTTAAATACCCACACAAATTAATTTTAAAAAACATCCAAAAATTTGCAAAAGAGTTAAAGAGTTTTAAGTTAAAGATTCTTAGTTTATTTCTGGAAAGAAAATCATATTAAATAAATATAAAATTTAAAGATATTAAAATACCTCCTTCAGTAGTATTGGTAGTATTACCATTGTTCATTGGAGGTTGGTTATAATTTTTAAAATTAAATTGAGATTGAGTTGTTTGCTGAAAATTGTTAGATGAAAATTGATGCTGCCCATAAGGAGGAGCAAAATCATTACGCTGCTGTGAAGGTAGATCATGCTGCTGATTAAATTCTTGATGCCCTGTTGGCCTAAACTTTAAATAATAAACAAGGAAAAATCAAAAAAAAAATAGACAAAAATAAATGTTAAATTTAGTTTTTAAAAAGCTGTTAAATTTTTTTAAACTTTAATGTCATATTATCGATTATTAGACATGCTGTTATGATTCTATTTCAGGCACCCCCTTCAGAAAGTCCATAAAAAACAAGTAAAATTTTACACATAACATTTATTGAAAATTGTACTCTAACCCTGAACCCGAAAATAAAGTTTATTTTATTGAAAGCCATGCTCAAACCAAACCCTAAGCCTAACCCTAAGTTTCAAGGTTGGGATTTGGTTAGGGTATGGTTTTCCACAATACTCATTTCATATAAGCGTTTTTTAGGGACTTACTAAAGGGGGGTGCCTGAAATACACGACTGCCAATTTTTCAGCTGTAACTTACTGACAGAAAAATTTGTAGAATGCCATATTACAGAACTTTGAATTGATTTTTTAGACATTGTTATGATTTTAAATTTAATTAACATAAAAATTTCTGCTGTATCATACCCTGAGAGAAAAAGTAGAATATAATATCTATTGTATAAAAGAAAAATATTTAACAAATGTTAAAAAATGACAGGTTTGATGTCAATTAAGTTAAAACAATAAAAAATATTTGTAGCTATCAATAAAAAAATATGATAAAAACAGTTATTCAAAACTGAAGTTACATTTAACTATTAAAATTTTTTAAACTCTTATAATGAAATTATTTCATGTAACAAGTTATTTTATATTAGCTACCTAGTTGGTCTCACCAGGTAAATATAACATAGTTAACATGTTAACTTAAATTGTTTTAATATGACAAAAAAAGACAATGCAACAAAAAATCATTGAGTAAATATTACTTTAAAAAATGTTAAAAATTATTGTAATAAATTACTTGTTGAGGAGAGGATGGCGAGCTTGCTTGTTGGCGACGTTCTTGATGTTGCTGTCGATATTGAGAAAGAAGACTACTACCATTTGAAGAACTTTTTTGCTGACCTAAGAGAATAGGGTGTACTTTGGTCAGAGGCATGCGATTCGCACCAGTTCCAACCATATTTTAATATTTATTCATACACTATAAATATATTGTTGCCTTTAGTGCTGAGATGAAAGAGATATAAGCGGGCGACCCAAGCACGGTCTATGGAGAAAGAACATCGTTTGTAGATGTTAAAACATGCTTTTAATATTGCCAGGAAGGAAAAACATTTTTTATAAATAAAAATTTACATTTTTCAAATTCTTTCTAAAATATAAACACAAATTTAAGTTATAATTATTAAGACTACGTTAAAAATTGATTTTTACTTGTTTGTTTATTACTTTAGTTTATAATTAAAAATAAAAAGAATTACGATTGCAAATAGTGTGCTTCCCCCGTCTATTTTTTTTAACTCTGAAATCGAGGTAACCAACAAAAACGAAGGTAAAAACCACATTTCAGATTACAAAAGTTATTTCGGATATTAATTTGTTTATACTCGGTTAAAAATATATTAACCGGGTATGAATTACATTCCATAATTCGTAACCTGATTGTTAATAACTATTTATTAAAGTTTTAGCAAAACAAAGTAAAGCATAAAAAATAGTTTTATTCAACAATTACTGAGAACAAGCAATACATAATCTAAAAAAAAAAAATTTTTTGATTTTCCAAGAAGTTTTATTTATCTATTAACAATTTAACAGACTTTAACAACTTAACGGAGATTTAACGGAATTTTACAATTTAACGGAGATTTAACGGACTTTCCAAAAGCTTTATTTATCTATTAACAATTTATCTATTAACAACTTAACGGAGTTTTTGCACGAGAAGACAGGACTCCAGCTTAGCAAGAAGCGTTCAACGATACTCGAGCTAGACTTAAAAAGAAAAACAAAGAATTGAAAGATGCTGGGAATCTCGTCAAACCGTTTCGGAATGTCATTCACAAAAGAACTGGTCAAATTTGCCGTATTGATGTCACAAAGTTAAACGAGCAAAAGAAATATGTGTTTGCCTCAGCAACGATAGCTCTCAACGAATATCGACGAAGCAATACAGCAGCTACAACAAGTAACACTCAAGAGAACTCGTCCGCCTAAAAAAAAACACCCAAAAAACACCCACCATTCCTGTAATAAATAAAAATAATCTGTCTCCTGTAAATCTCCGCTTTTGGGCAATCCATGCTCGTTAAATAAAAAGAAACGCAACGAAGCCGTACCTTGTTTACACAACTTAGACGTTAAAAATACTCCACACATTCTATTCTTCACCGAAACTTAGTACAACAGAACGAGTGACACGGTTTTACCAGGCTATCAAATTCATCGAAGAGATAGAGACGGAAAAAGAGGTGGCGTGGCCATTTATATACAACAAGAAGTAACTACATTAGAAACCAATTTTGCACAAGTGAACTCAGACTCTATTAAACAAATGTGGCGCGTTATTAGGCTTGGCTAAACTCAATTCTTCTCGGATGTATATATCGACTTCACGACCTAAATGACGAAACTCTCAAAAACTGTGTGACATCTATCAAAGCTTTGAAAGCTGTCGCTCAAAGGTCAGAGTGTGGTTTCATTCTGATCTATGGTGACTTTAATTTTAGCAACACATTTTATAAGTATATTGAGATTGGCGGCGGCGTGGCGACAACAGCACACGTGCTTAATGAACGACCAGGCGACATGAGATTTCAAGATTGCTTAAACGAATGTTCACTCACACAATTGATCACCTTCAAAACATATCGTAACATCAGATTTTCAGAGCCGAAACAGTACTTTCGACCTAGTAATAACAAACAAGCCAGATCTTCATAGAAATAAAAGAAAAAGACTCATTCGGGGACACTCGAATGGGACAATCTCACGCTCTAATCACGGGTAAATTTGTTCTGAACGATACGAGCTAGTTTAAACTCTACGCAGATGATAGTAAGATCATGAACATCATAAAATTGAATGAGATATGCTAGTTTTAAAATCAGACATTGATCATGCCATAAACTTGTCTCATAAATGGTTGATGTTCTTTAATGTGGAAAAATGCAAAACAATGCATGTCGGTCAAGGTAACAGAAAATCTAATCAAGTCTTTTCAATGACAAACACAGAAGGCACTCGTCAATACTTGGAGGAAACTTAAACTGAACGAGACCTAGGTGTTCTGATATCAAATGACCTCAAAGTTCGTGCCCAAGTGGAATCTGCAGTCTCAGTAGCCAATTACAAATTGGGCCTACTCAAAGAAGCATTCTGAAGCAGAAGCATTCGTCTCTGGCGAACGCTTTACATCACATATGTGCGACCACACCTGCAATTCGCTATTCAAGCATGGTCTCCTCACCTCAAAAAAAAATATCAATATGCTTGAAAGAGTTCAGCGAAGAGTAAAAAAAGTTTCCTCAATCAAACATCTTCCATATGAACAACGCTTAAATATATTTAGATTGACTACACTGGAAGAGAGAAGAGTTAGAGGAGATCTTATTGAACAGTTTAAAATTGTGAATAAAATTGATGATGTTAATTTTTTTGTTACTAAAAGGTTCTTTTACAACACATATAGCTAGAGAAGTCATAATAAACAGACAATTTGTTAGCGACTGCGAAGAGCGGCATCACTTTTTTACTAATCGTGTCACACCGTTCTTGAATATGCTACCACAGGAAGCAATTGACAGTCACACGGTCAACTTATTCAAAAGTTTCCTATCATGATGGACAACTTGTCTCATCAACAATTTGCGATACACATCAGTTAGTATAGAGATGCCTGGTGTTGCATCTCTTCGTCAGTATACTTTATAATTAATGATTAACTAATTTACAATATTATTAAATTTTGTAAAAACATAAATAAATTATTTTTGATTGTAAATTTATTGATTCTAAATAAAATCAAATTCAAATTCATCTTAAGTGCATTATCGTAAAAATGAGCTTGCAGCCGGGATTAGGGTGATACGAGTGGTTATTGGCACTAAAAGACCCATTTTCAAGCCCTAAAAAATTATTATTAAGTAAAAAAAAAGCATGATATTTATATGGGTATGTACGCTACAAACCTTTTTCCCTATGTCAACAACAAAAAAATCCTGTAGATCACAGATGAAGTTGAATATTATTATTCAAAAAAAAAATAGTTAATAATTTCAGTTAAGCCTCCTTCCTTACCAATGTATAAAACTTGCCCAGAGGTGGGATTGATCTCTACGCTACGGTTAATTCAAAGCGGTTTTAGCTTGAAGAAAAAGAATAACTACAATATCAGTACCAAACGCAATAAAAACTAAAAATAAATTATTTAATGATCCAAATAAAATTGCTTTTAAATGTAATATTTTTTTTTCTTCAATTGGAACAAGCTTATCAATAATAAATTTATAAAAATAATGATCGCGCCGACATCTAACTAGACCCATATCGGTACTTTCTGTTTTCTCAAAAATCTTCGAACGTTTAGTTTATAATTGAATGTTTGATAATTTTACAAAAAAAAAAAAAAAATTAATTCAAAATAACCTGGATTTCAGAAAAAAATATTTGACTCAACATGCCATAATTGAATTCAACCAAATAACTGATGTTTTGAAAATGATAAGTTTACCCTCCAAGTATCCATAGATTTATCTAAGGCATTCGACACTGTTAAAAAAATAAAACGGTTCTGGGTATCCAATATTATATAATTGGATAAAAAATTATTTATCTAACAGAAAACAATATGCTCATAACATGAAATCAGGAATACTGAATATTTTGTGTGGAGTGCCTCAAAGATCGATCCAAGGACAGCTTTTATTTTTAATTTACGTTAATGATTTTAACAATCATCTGTAAAACCTAAATTATATCATGTTTGCAGACGATACAAATCTATTTTTATCCAATAGCAATATTAATCTAACTTGAACATTGAATTAGAAAAAGTAAATAATTGGTTCAGGTCAAATAAACTTTCTCTTAACGTTGAAAAAACACAATAAAATTTGTTTCATAAAAAAAAACACAAGAAAAACCCCTTCCTCTAAAACTGCCAAAACTTATTATGAATTATAAACAATTTAATTAACTACAATTATAAACAAATTAAAAACAAGATACTATAAAGTTTTTAGATGTTATTGTAGATGATCATATTATCAAAAATTAGTCAAACCATTATTATTATGTATCGAATTTGCCCATACAGTATCGGACAAAACAAGTGCAACCAAATAATGCTAATTCAGTTTCTTTATATAAAAGAGCTGCATTTTTTCAATTTAGAAAAATAACTATGTAACTGTTTAGAGACAACGTTCTTTAAGTTTTATTCATCACAAAGTTCATTATTTGTACACGAAAATTAATAAATTAATCAAAAGTATTAAAAAAAGTTGATTTCCTTCTGGACAAAACAAGTGCAACTCCACAAAATGTTGACCAAGCTGTATTTCGCTATCAATGTTTCGTAGCGAATCCTTTGTTGTCGATCACAGCCTTGCATCTTTGAGGCATAGATTCGATCAGGTGATCAATGAAACTTTGTGGAGTCGCTGCCCAGGCCTTTTGGATTTGTTCAAACAGTTGATTCTTATTACGAACACCTTCACGAATAATTCTGCGGTTGACGATCTCCCACAGGTTCTCGATAGAGATGGGATCCGGAGATTTAGGCGGCCAATCCATCACCAATAGATGGTTTTCTTGAAATCACTGCTTGACTACTTTTGAAGTGTGTTTCGGATCGTTGTCCTGCTGAAAAACCCATTTTATTGGCATATTTCATTCAGCATGAGGTGACATAACATCTTTTAGGATATTTTTATACATAAAACGGTCCATTATTTAATCGTTTCGATGTATTGGATCTAGACCGTTAGCAGAAAAGCACCCCCAGACCATTACATTGCCTTCACCGTGTTTCACGGTCTTATGGCAATAAGGTAAATCGAGGCGTTTTCCGGCCGGTCGACACACGACAAATGCCATCGCTCCCAATGATGTTGAACTTCGATTCATCACTGAACAGGACCGTTCGCCATTTCTGCACATTCCAGTCAATATGAGATGTAGCAAATAGGAGTCTTTTCTTCTGGTTCTTTAGTGAAATCAGCGGTTTCTTTGCAGGGCGTCGAGAAAACAATTCGGCTTCAACAGTACGTCGTCTGATTGTTCGGTCCGATACAGGCAGATCTAATTGCTTTTGTATCTCGACTGATGATATCCAGGGATCCTTCTTGACGGATCTGACGATCATAGGATCCTCTCTAGAAGTGGTGGAATGCGGTCTTCCACCTTTGTTATCTGCTGCCAACTTTCTCGTAGAACGATGTTTGGAACATAGTCTTGATACGGTCCATTTTTTCACGCGATATTTATCACAAATACTTTTTTGTGACATTCCACTTACGTAATCGCCAATAATTTTCTTTCTTAGTTCCAATCCAAGACTGTCGGGAGCCCATTTTGCACTTGAAGTCATAAAAATAATAAAAATAAATAATCACGCTTCTCAAGGCTTACCGTGTTACATTTACCTTGTAATGATACAATAATGCTCTGTGGAACACAACGTCTTGGTTGGATGTGAACTGTATTGATGTAATGAAACACTTGTTGTATTTCACTTCTTGTATTGAGATTCTTTGATAAAACACTTTGATAAACTGTCTTGATAATACTGACTAATTGACTTCCATATACTGATTAAATTACGTGTCGGTTTACATATCTTTTATATGAATGAACCTGTGTGAGCCTGTTCTGGAAGATTCTAGACGCTTCTTTTTGATGCTTCTGGAAGCTTTTGGATGCGTCTGGATGCTTCTGAATGTTTCTGGATACTTCTGGATGCTTCTAGATGCTTTTTCTGAAAGCTTCTGGAAGCTTCTGCATGGTTCTGGAAACTTCTGGAAACTTCTGGATACTTCCTTTAATTATTAAAAAACTTCCGTGACGTTGACACGGACCAGACTTAAGAAATTAAAACAAACCAAGAAAGTTGCACTTGCTTTTTCCGCTGCAAAATGGCAAAATTCTTTGTTTGCAAATGGCTAAAAAAATTCTTTGTTTGCAAAAACATACTTGTAGAATTATATACAACAAAAAACGAGGGGACCACACTAAACCTTTAATGATGGATATGAAAATGATGAACATACATCAGATAATTATTTATCAACACCTAAACTTTATGCATAAATATATCAATAATCTAACTTCTGAAATCTTATAGGTAAATTTAATAAAAATCTAGATGAAAAGTATTTCTTAAGAATAAATCAAAGTAACACATATAAATTACCTAAAAAAATAAACAAATAAATAAATATAAAGCTTTTTTTTGAAAGGCAATTTAAAATATGGTAAAATCATTAAAATCATTTCAGTGTCAAACAAAAACTTACGTTTTAAATCTTACAGAATAATTTTTATTTTAATTACAAAAAAAATTTTTTTTAGCATTATATCTTCATATTTTCATAGTTTGTAATATTATATGTAGTCTTTATATATTATATGTTGAATAAAACCAAGAGCGGATCATAAAACTTTAGAGATGTTAGAAGTTTCCGGGTGATTAAGAAGAGCATTGTAAGTATTATCAGAAAAAAAACTTTTGCTTTCTGAGTTCATTATTTTATATGTTTTTGATAACGTGGACCAAAGTCAAAGAAAAAAAGTGTTCCATCTGTAATTAACCAAGATTTTTCATAAAGTTTTAGAGTTAAATTTTTATTACTTTTATAGTAAAATATGTTTTATTAAGTTATTGAATTACAAAATTATTTAAACATATTTCATTATAGATAAAGTTTTAGTTGAATAAAAGATAAAAACAAATGAAATATTTTGGTTGGAATTTTCTATTGGCCCAGGCAAAAATTACTACATTACTGTAATTAAAGAAGTCAGGCATATTCGACATACCTCTAATTATGATATACACAGGAGCGGATCTAGGCTGTAGCAAGTGAAGCAGTTGCTACAGCCAGCTTAGTTTATTTTTCTCTTTTTATTTGTCAAATATTTTTCTTTTTTTATGCATAAGAGAAAAATAATTAAAAAAAACATATATACTTTCTTTGTTTATCATTTAGAGATCTAAATGATAAACAAAGAAAATTTGTTTTGGATTTTGGCGATACAGCATTATGCATGAAAAAAAACACCAGAAAATAGGCATAAAATATCAACATACGTACAAGGCATTTCAAAAATTATACACATGAAGAAATAGTCTAGCTGATTAAAACACTATTAAGAGAAACACTTTTGTTACAAATTTGTTATGTAATGAGAATTTGTTACAGAATTATTTAAAACAGAGTTTAGAAATTTAAGAAAAGTATCTGTAGACATATTTTTTAAGTGTTCTTTGAAACCAAAGATGACTCTTGTTTACATTAACATGTATTTTGATGTTATGATTTGCTTACCAAATTTGACCAGTATAATATTTTTATTTTATAAACTTTGGTCAATATCCAAAATTATTTGAAATAGGTAGATTAATAAGTCCTGTTGACAGTTCAATGGCTTTTCTTTAGTTTGATTTTGACATTTAATTTGATTATGATATTTATGCTTTACTGTATTACTTTATTAAAATTTAGTTTTATTATCACAATATACTTTCCTATATTATTTTATCAAAAACCACTGAATACTTTCTATACCAAAATCAAACGAAGAACTATGTTGTTTTAAACAAAGAACCATCATAATAAGTTTGTGTTGTTAGATTAACATTTATTCACTGACACTTTTTTTTATTATTTGCTGAGATTTTTTCATTGTAATATGCTTAAAGTTTGTTGTTTTTGGATTTTAAAAACATTCCTTATTTATTAAAAGCAATATATTTTTATTGAAAAAGTTTAGTTACATTCGTTCTATTTTTTATTTGATTTAAAACCTGTTTCTTTTTTTCATTATTTGACAAAAAGTTTATTTTAATGAAATTTGGGATAGCGGAGGCCCGGGAACAAAAAGCCCTAAAACGCTTGCCCCCATGCCCAAATGTAAATTTAGTTTAAAATAGTAAAGTTGAAAATTTTACTTCATCAATGCCCTCACGTGCTTGGACATGTATTATAGTTTTTCAATGTTTGATTTGTATGCATGAAATTTATGATATTATATACATTGTAATACAATGTATATAATATGCACACATATTTATCAGGCCCAAACCGTAGGATGGAAAGGAGGGGGGGAGTTGTTGGGTGCGATCGACCCCCCTTTTTATGCAAAGTGCCTTTTTTAATTTGACGCCAAAAATTATTTCTAGACTCTTTTCGATGTCAAAATATTCAATCAAAATTGTTATGATAATTACTTGATTTTTATGAATCATTCTATCATTCTCATGAAAAATTTTTTATTTTATTGTTCCACAACCGTAAGGCGTCTTTACAAGTCATTGCATTGTGAAATTTTTTGAAAACGAAAAATAAAAAATAGTCTCTCCAGAGTTTATACTTTAACTTCAGTTCTCTACTAATACTAATTCACTTTTAAAAGAAAACGATAGAGTTAACATACCTAACCAAATTAGGAAACGAGCAGCTGATAGAAAAGAGCTTCAAAATGCTGCAAAGAAATGCAAATCGTTAACTGGATATTTTAAGTAAAAAAGTTATTTTGATTTTCTTTTTATAATAATTAGTTTGATTAGTTTGATATTAACTAGATATAGATATTAACTAAATATACACTGTAAAACTTTACCGTGAAATTCACGGTACTATACCGTGAATTACATGGTATTGCACCGTTAATGTGTTTTACGGTACAATACCGTTAATATTACGGTACCTTGGCCGTGAACACTAATTTACGGCGTTGTTTAATTACTTTACGGTATTCTACCATGAAATTTTGCAGAGATTTTTTGCAAGTATGGGTTGCCATGTTTTTTTTTTAATATTTAGTTCTTAATTTCTATTTGAAATATTTGTATATGTTTTAATAATTGATTCTGCAATTAAAAAAATAATATAATTTTTTCCAATGAAATTTCCTGTCACATTTTATTTATAATATAAGGATATAAGATTGAATATATAAAATGCGTGTTTAATATCTTCGAAAATATTGTCTGAAGCTTCAGGCTGTATTTCTAAGATATTTCTAAGATATAGCTGTTCAGCTCTATCTTAGATATATCTAAACTATCATAACTATATTCAGCTATACGATATAGTATATATACTATATCATATAGCTTAAGAACCTAACTAGCTAGGTTCTTAAGCTAGCTGTGATATAAATATTATCTATATCACAGCTAGTTGTGATACAGATATTATCTATACCACAGCTAGGTTATTTAGCTGTGATATAGATAATATCTATATCACAACTAGATATAGATATCTATATCTATCTGTCATATACTCATGATATTTATATATATTTCTTTTTTTAAGATAATGTTTGCTATTAAGAGTAATATTTTGAAAACACTGCCAAATATTGATAAATGTGTTTTGAACAAGGTTGTCAAAAATTTATTGGAAATAGGTGTTGAAAAAGAAAAAGATCTCTGCCTGGTAAAGGTTTTTCTAAGAGGATTTGGTTTTGCTAAAACCCATCTAACAGCGCAAACTCCTTGAATATCGGGCAAAGGAAAGCTCCGATAATAAAGATTTATGATATATATATATAAAATAAGTATCATTTTTATTGTCATATACATTTGTATACTTTTATTTATAATGTTAAATAACGTTTTTTGCAGACCAATATCAAAATCCTGTAGATTTTTTTGTGGACATACAATCTAGCATGCAAATGATGCCCGCAATTGAAGTGAAAAATAACTCAACTAATTTGAGTAAGCTGTTAAAAAAAGTTGTTAATAAAACATGGTAAGCAATAAAATGTTTAATTTAAAGTGTTCTTTAAATATTTAATTGCTCAATTTTAAATATAGCTTCAATTCTGTCTACCAATAAAGATTAAACACGTAAGTGCTGCTGATTGGTATTTGAGATTTGTTGTACCTTGGACCAATATGTCTAAAGAGGCACAAGACCAATATGTCAACAGCACATCGTTGTTTAACTATAAGCATTATTATGAATGATGTTCTTGGTGTTTGTTTACGCCATTAAAAAACATTTAGATGTAATTGCATCTTCTAGAGTTGCCAAATATTCTAAATTGTTTATAGATGAGTATGGTCCCACAGTAATTGGTTGGGGTCATGATAGTTTAATGTTACAATTATTTAACCATTATGACTATCTGTGGCAACCAAACCGTGTGCCACTGTTACTGGGTGTTTTAAATTTGGAATCTCAAGAGGGATCCCAATTATTAGTTGATGTCATAAAAAAAAAACTGATAGTTATGGTTATTTAAACCGAGAACCAGATCTCAGTGTTTCAAATAGCCCTGAAGAACTCCATTACTATTTACAATGAACTAAAATTATAATTAGTGTAAATAATTGTATTTTATATAAACTATTAACGTGTTGCGTCAGAAGGAATGTTGTGGGCGCGTCGTATATATTATATTGTACATAACCTTTATACTGTTTATTATACTCTCGGGGGTATTTGCAAATGTATATATATTGAGTAAAGATATTTAGAAAGACAGTAAGAAAAAACAAATATATTTTATTATTATTAATGAGTATCGTTAAAAAGTTTGCGGATCTGGTATCACAATACGATGGTTCGGGTGATTTTTCAGAATGGATATAGAAATTGGAACTGGTAGCAAAACTTCAAAGAGTTGACGAGCTGCATGTGGTGCTCCCCTTATTTCTTTCTGGTGGGGCGTTTGCCATTTATCAAGGCCTAAGTGATGAGATAAAAGAAGTCTACAATGAAGTAAAAACTGCACTGACTTCTGCCTTCTCTGCTTCTCCGCTAACAGCATACGAAGAGTTCGTAAATCGCCGTCTTAAAGAGAATGAGTCCGTTGACGTATATCTCGCAGAATTAACAAGACTGAGCAAGCTAATATCATCTCACGTAAGCGAAGAGTGGGTAAGGTGCGCATTTATTCTTGGATTAACTGACGAAGCAAGAAAACAGCTGCAAACTGCATGCTCAATATCAACAATGTCGCTGTGCCAGATTGCTGAAAAATCCAGAAGTTTGGTAATTTTACGTCGCAAAGAATCGTGTTTTGTCAGTTGCGTGAATCCTGTTGCCATTAGTTTAAGACAGGTTCCTAAAGGACGCGGAAAAAGGACCATAACGTGCTACCGTTGCGGTGAGGATGGACATATCAGTCAAAATTGCAGCAAAGAGATTGAGAAGAAGAGGTGCTTTGTGTGTGGAATGGACAATCACCTGGCCCAGTACTGCTATAAAAGGTGTACGAACTCAAAAAACGTGGAAGGGAAGCCACTCGTTTTTGTGCGAGCGGTTTCCCACAAAATTTAAAACCGCCAACTCTCCGCGTATATGTCAATGGAAGAAAAATAAAAGCATTGTTAGATACTGGATGCTCCAAATCAATTTTAAGTCGGGATGTTGTAAACCCAAAAAATGTCAAACATGCAAGCGAAAAGGTTATGATGAATGGAAAGTCAATTGAAGTATAATACCAGACTGTTGTTAATCTTTTTATAAATGATACCACTATCGATTTGGAATGCCTGGTTGCCAACATTGTTCCCGAATATCAAATGCTACTTGGTATGGACGCAATACGACTGCTCGGAGGTGTCCAAATTGGGAAAGACGGCAAAACCATAAACTTTAATGTGGAGCAACTAACTATTGGCGCAATTGCAATCTCTCAAGGAAAAACGAATGAAGTATTCACGCCTACTGTTCAAAAGCTGATTGATAAAGACTTTGTAGCAGAATTCAAAAATGGCAGTGTCTTGGAGCGTGTCTTGGAAATGGCTGATGGAACCACCAACTTTAAAAAACAAAATTCCAAACTATCACATCTCTCAAGACGTTAAAAGTGAGTACGCAACGGAAATAAGTGAATGGATAGCACAGGGATGGCTGAAACCGTTTGAAGGGAAATGTAATGGCATCATTCCGTTGGTGGCAGTAATTCAACAAAACAAATTAAAAGTCCGGTGATGGACTACCGGGAGCTGAATCAATTTGTATCCAGTCATGCTGCAGATGGGTGATGTTTGCAGTACCAAACTTCGCAACTGGAGAAAGTTCGGAGAAAATCTTGAGATAATCGATTTAAAAAAAGCGTACCTGCAGATTCGTGTCGACGAAGCATTATAGAAATATCAAGTTGTGGAATATGAAGGGCAGCGATACTGTCTAACAAGATTGGGTTTTGGTTTAAATGTGGCGCCCAGAATAATGACAAAAATCTTAAAAAAGGTATTATCCTTAGACAAAGTTGCCGAGTCTGGGACGGATTCATTTATTGATGACATCATTGTAAATAATAACATAGTGTCAAGTTGTAGAGTTCAAGAACTTTTGAAAAAATATGGCTTGGATTCTAAGCTGCCAGAAAAACTTGTCGGTTGGGCGTGTGCTTGTACAAACAAAACAACCAAGTGCGTTGGAAACGTGACAACATACCCAAAGTTCCTAAAGGAAAAATGACGCGTCGGCAAACTTTTCTTGGTGCGGACAGCTGACTGGACATTTTCCAATAGCAAGTTGGTTGCGCCCTTCGTGCAGCTATCTAAAAAGGGTTTCGAGCAGTTGTGGATGGGACACTTTGGTGAACGATCGTGTTGTCAAATTAGTAAGCAGTTTAAATGAAAGACTCGAGTACACGGTCTTGGAGAACACTTGTCCGTCGCCGGTTGTCGTTAATTGAAGACCTTGTGAAGGAGTGCAGTATACAATTAAAACTTTTCCTGGTTAAGTCAGCAGAAAATAAAGCCGATGCTCTTACGAGGGTACCACAGAATTGGCTGCATTCAAACCATTCTGCAATGACAGCAAATCTTGTACCGCCTGATGTGAAGTCGTTTCGTAATCTTCTTTGGAGTAAATCAAACCCTTTATTTGATGAAACAGACATATCCGAAGGAGAAAGTTTGTAGAAAAGACATTGAATCAGTCGTAAAAAGTTGCGAAAGATGTTTATCTGTAGATCCTGCTCCAATCAGATGGGAAAAAGGAAATTTTGAAGTTGGAAAGAGCTGGTACCGTTTAGCTATTGACGTTACCCACTATAAATCAAAGATTTATTTGTCTATCATTGACTGTGGCAAAAGGAGCAAGTTTGCAATTTGGAGGAAGCTACAAAACGAGAAAGAAGCAACAGTGTGTTTCCATCTAGAAGAAATATTTCGAGAAAGAGGACCTCCGTGGCAAGTTCTTCTTGACAACAGCAAGACCTTTTGCTCAAAACTCGTTGGTGAATTATGTGCAGAATGGGGAGTGTCCATCCTGTTTCGTTGCGCTTACAGGCCATCTGGAAATTGAATTGTTGAACGTCACCATCGCACAATCAAGCGCATGGCAGCAAGAAGTGGCAAAGATCCGTTAAAAATGGTATATTGGTATAACGTGGCTCCCAGAAAAAATGGCGAGGAAACATCGCTTCCCTACAAAGCTATATTTTCCTTTGAGTGGAAACCACACACAATTTTTGCCAAAACTAACGAGGAAGTTCTCCACAACTACACACAAGGACAAGAAGTATTTGTAAAACCACCTAATTCAAAATGTACTAGCGAATGGAATAGAGGAAGAGTCTTAGATGAAGGACGAGGGGTTTCGGTAGAAATCAATGGATTGCCGAGACACATGTCGGACGTCCGTCCAGCTCCCATTGTAGCTGACTTGTCTACGAGAGAACAACCTGAATCTCAGAAGATCGGCGCGTGTGCGGGAGTTTCCGAATAAGTATGCGGACTTTGTGATCTAGAGATCAAGGGTTGTTGTAATTAGTGTAAATAATTGTATTATAAACTATTAACGTGTTGCGTCAGAAGGAATGTTGTGGGCGCGTCGTATATATTATATTGTACATAACGTTTATACTGTTTATTATACTCTCGGGGGTATTTGCAAATGTATATATATTGAGTAAAGATATTCAGAAAGACAGTAAGAAAAAACAAATATATTTTATTATTACAAAAATAAATAGAAAGATCTTGTCAAATGATTTGTTGATAAAATTGTCCAATTTATTTACAGTAAAGTAAGTTCTTTTCATTTAAAAATAAAATAACTTATGTTATTAATCAATACTAGCAGTAAGCAACCCGTAATACGGGTTTTATTAGTAATTAAATAATTGCTTACAGTTAACAACAAAAAAGACTACGTTATCATCAGTTAAGTTCTTTTTAAAATCTGTTACAACACAGCAGGTACCATAAAAAGAAAGTCAAGTAAAGCCTCCAATGCCTAAAATAAGGAACGAAAAATAATTACAATTTTTAATTACAAAGTTTTATTTGCATTTTATTGTTGGTAGAATGAAGATATAAAGACTTGCTGTAATAGCCCAGTTCTATCAACACAAAACACATTAACAATAGCGCATAGCATAAGATATTTGTAAGCACACATTACTGTCTCTCCAAAATGATTAAAAAAGAAAAGATTATATAAAGGCTAGACAACTTAACGTAGTAAATAACGTAATAACGTATAGCACCATAAATTAAGATATTTTATCAACTAAAATACTTGAGCTAAAAAGATTTTATTGATTACAATATTGAACAATTTTATCATAAAATACCAAGCAGCTCATAAAATTTTTTATATACATGGTCATTATCAATTGTGGCATTAATAAAACTTATATAATTACTTTTATTTTAACTAAAAAGTAATTATATAAGTTTTATTGATGCTCCATGCACTTCTAATTCTCTTTTAACTCTTATCTAAGAGTAAACAAAATTATTTTTACCTTTATTATGAAAAGTTTCAGCTTCTCTTTAACTGTCAACTAATGATTAATAGAGTAAATTTCATATCATTAAATTTACAAAATTAAAACCATGTTTCAACAGTAAGCAAACTAATCAAGTAATAACAAAGGCAACTAAAAAAAAAAGAACTTAATTACGTTTGAATTTATAAAAAAATTTAAAATCATTTAAATTTAAAACTATTTGATTTAAATTGTTTTAAAGTGTTTAAAATAAAATCAAATAAACACACATTAACACGGCTTGACACTGAATTCTGACAAGTAAGTTTTCTGCTCGCCGAGCAGCATTTCTTATATTTCAACAACTTTTTGTTTAACTTTATTTTAGGTGCTCCAAGAAGTCCTCACAGAGCACCGTGGATAAGCATTTAATAGGAAGTTCACGCCTTCTTATTGATGTAAATAAACTTTTATTTTTATTTTTCGATAAAAGTTGTCTATCAAAAATAAAAATAAAAATTTATTTACATCAATAAATTGTAATTTAACAAAGAATCTAGACAACAATACATAATCTAAAAGTGTAAAAAATGAAGTAATATCACTCAATATATTTTACTCCAAAGTAATTAAAAAAAACCTATTAAACCTATTAAATCTAATAAAAATGTTAAATAAAAAAATATAGCAAACTTACTAAAATCAGTACCAGTTCTACTGCCAAAAAAACTTTTATTATTAACCCTTCTTATAGTAATAAAAAAATAACAACAAAGTGATCTGAAGTTACTAAAAATCACTTCACCTATTTTTTTTGTTTAGGTTAATTGTCCAACTAAAAGTCTATAACTAAATTACTGAGATAATGTAACATGATTTCTAATCAATGTTCAGGGTTGTGAACCAATTTGATTGTAGCACGTTCAGGGTTGTGAACCAATTGATTATGCCAACCAACATCAACCCTTAGAAAAAATAGAGAACAAACCATAGGCTCTAAAATTTGGCAGACATAATTGATATATTTTAAGAGGATGACCTCTTGGGAATATAACAACTTCACTGGAAGTAGGTGGAGCACCATCTTCACCAAAAATACAACTTCATTATGTGAAGAGAGATTATAGTGACGTCTATCGTGCCCTTTTTTCTCCCTATTTCAGTTCAAAGTATTTGCTGCTTGCCGAGCAGGATATCTAGCATTTGGTTGATTATTAATTTCATCCTGCCTCAGCCTATTTCTTGCAATTCTGTGACGACTATTTTCAACTTGCCTAATCACACTGTCCTCATTTTAATTCAAATTATTTGCAGCTTGCCATGCAGCATATCTAGCATTTTGTTGATTATTAGTTTCATTTCGCCTCAGCCATTTTTGCATTTCTGCGACGATTATTTTTAACTTGCTTATTAACATTTCCATCATTTTCTAAACTAATAGCCACTTCTAGCCTAATATCATCCATTTAAACTTCACTTTTAATTGATAGTAGTAACAAAAAATCTGGAAAGAATCTTGAAGTTTGTGATTTTTTTTTTTTTACTTCTCTAAATTGCACACACACAAAGAATAATTTTTAAAAAATTACATAGGAAATGAAAAAATATTAGTAAACATTTTTTTAAAATTCACAAAACTTAACAATATTTTGTACTTCTATACCACATAAATACATCATTTGATAAATAAAAAATGTAACAAATAAGTAAATAAGAAAAAAATTACATACAAAAAAAAGAAATCATTGTACCTGATTAAGCTGATGTGATTTACCAGAGTAGTAGTAGTAGGCTTTTAGTGAATCTAAATATTAATTTTAGTGAATGATTAAATGCAGTGAGGTCTAATAATGAAATTAACTATGTATCATTTTTAACAGTAGACAACAACTTAAAGGTAAACCAAATGTATATCAACTCAAAAGATTACAAAAAAACAACATCACAACAACAATAGCATTCACCATAAGTTCATATAGTATGCATATAACATAACTTAAGAAACATAACATATATAACAGAACATCAGTAACAACATTACGCAAAATGTAATTAAAATACATTATGTATTTTCAGAGTAATTATTAATAAAGGCTTGAAAACACCTATACCTATAGCAGTAACAGTTTGACACGAAACACTGCTTTGTAACCCTTTGCAGTAAGTGACTTGGCTGGCTAGGTTGACAAATCTTGCTTTACACATTTACCAATTCACAGCACTTTGAAAACATGGAAATAACATAATATAAACATATAAACCAACTATAAACACAATATATATATATATATGTATATATATATATATATATATATATATATATATATATATATATATACATATATATATATACATACATATTTAAACATATTTAAACACATTTAGTATAACTTTTTTGTTGCATAAAAAATAAATAGACCTCATCCATACCTCTATCTTCCTTCTAAAAAATAGAAGATATGCTCAATAAAAACATATATATATATATATATATATATATATATTATATATATATATATATATACATATATATATATATATATATATATATATATATATATATATATATATATATATATATATATATATATATATATATATATATATATATATATATATATATATATATATATATATTTGATAGAAACCTCTACAATTTCATCTGTTTAACAACTGAATTATGATTTATCACAACTCTGGAAAATTTTCTTTTAACTTAAGTCTAAATAAATAAATAGAAATGGTAGGAAATGCTTACTGCTAGTATTTTTAGCATTTTAATAACTAAACAAAATAAACATAAATAAAAATGTTAGCAAATGTTTGCTGCAAATAAACAAACTACAATATCATAAAATAAAATAAACAAAAATACAATATCAAGTTTATATTTATGAATAAAATTCATTTATATCCTGTAAGTTACATTAAATAAAATATTTATTGAAAAGCCATAAAAGTTTGCGTGAAACAAAGTATTCGTGAAACAATAGTAACAAACAAATAGTAAATAAAAATAAAAAATCGTTAGGGCATCAACACACAACAAATCTGATACAAACGTTTAAAAAATAAATACAGCTTTATCTCCTTATTAAATATAAAAGCTTGCCTCGTGTAATTTCAAAAGTTTCAAAACTGTTTGCATTAGAGTATTTTACAGAATACAGAACCGTTACTAATATCGAACAATAGTAACTAACGGCATTGAACATTGAACATTGAACATTGACTTCTAGCAATTATATTGAAGATCTATATAATGATGAATAAATAGATATTTCTTTTTTATAGATTTTTGTAGAAGTTTATTGTATTTAGTTTTAGTATATCTATGTATTTAAATTGATTTTTTATATTTAGGTTGATGGTTTGCAACATCACTTTGATGTTTTGATGTGTGGAGTGAATGCTGGTGAACTCTAGATGATGAAAAGTTTATGGTATGTTGAATTACAAGTTCGTATATGTTTTACGTTTTTGAAAATCAAAAACTTGAAACATATTTTGTAAAAAAAAGGATGAGTTCTATCATTTTTCTTTATATATACTTAGTGAATTTTATTTTAGGTCAACTTGCATTCTTTTTTTAGGAAATTTGCTATTTACAGCAAATTGATTCATGCTGGTAGTTAATTGCATTGTTGTGGTTGATGAAATTACCAATTTTGTCAAGTCATTTTGTTGTTTGTTTTCGAGTTTTTATATTTTCAATATACCATATTCAAAAGAAGCTTCATCTATATTAGAATTTTGTCAATGGTATATTATGTTTATGTTATATTGAAGTAAATTTATTTAATTTTTCTAAAGTTTATATTGTATTTGATTTTAATGGTATTTTTTATTTTATTGATGAGAATGTTTTCAGACATCAATTGCTTATACATATATTATTGACTGTTCTAGTGCAATTTTCGGCATCAATCCTGAAAAAAGGAGCAAATCACGGCGAACAAAAAAGACTTCATCAATAAGCAAAATTTTGTTGTCAATACTGCAGAAGTTTGCGAGATTTAATAATATTTGAATTTATCACGTAGTTAAACTTCTAAATATAACTTTAAAAAAACAATTTATTTTGTAGTTATTTATATTTTTTTGTAATTTTTCAAAAGTTTTACAATAATATCTTTTTCTTGTTTTTTTTTTTTTTGAATTTGATTCGTTCTTAAACTCGAATATAAATATTTATATAACGTCATATTAATGTCACATAATTTAAATTTGTGTTTTTTTGTAATCTATTTTACCGTGATTTATTCACGGTGTTCTACCGTAAAATAATCACGGTACAATACCGGCACTTGATTTTCACGTTAAAGTTTTACAGTGTAGATATTATCTACACGTTAAATTTTTTAATGATAGTACTTTTGTTATTACTTAATTTTAATTGTAATGTTTACATAGGATTTTTAGTTTTGGTATAGTTTAAGATCTAAAAGTTTATTATTAATTACTTACGTTTCAAGTGTTTCTTTTTTATCGACAGTTCTCAAAATGTAACCGATAAAACATTACCCGAAGTAGAAGAAAAAGAGAAAGTCATTAAAGATGATAATAATATTAACAAAAGCTTGTGATACGAAGTAGACCAAACAAATTTAGAAGAATGTGATTTTAAAGACGAAGATATGATATTGACGAACTCTTGCGCGGAAATCAACAATTATCACCACATGAAATATACAAAATGTTTACGAATAACTTAAAACAGAGATACATTTTTAATTTCCCAAAACATTAAAATATGGTTGCAAACGCGCTTGTAAAGAAGAATATTTACAAAATGGATTTGTCTACAGCAAAAGTGAAGGCGCAGTTTACTGTATATACTGCACTTTATTTCTAAAGCAGGATAAAAAAAAATCTTTGGGAGTTTTTGTTAACCGTGGGTATAATAAAAAAACGTAAAATTATTACAATTTTTTGTTTGTTTATTTAAAATGTTGATTTGACTAAAATCAACATTTTAAATAAACAAACAAGATACAGGACACTAAAAGATACTTAACAAGATACAGGAAACAAATTTACTAGATAATAACAGGAAACAAATTTACCTAATTTAAACACTTTTCGCGGTATTCTTTAACATAAGAATTAATAGAATCAGGTGTAGAATTTGTCATAGTTTCTTATTCACTACTTAACTTAAAACAGCAAAATTTTGTATATATATATATATATATATATATATATATATATATATATTATATATATATATATATATATATATATATATATATATATACAGTGGCGGACTGGCCCACCGACCATTTGAAATATATATAACGGTGGGCCCCTTATATATATATTATATATATATATATATATATATATATATATATATATATATATATATATATATATATATATATATATATATATATATATATATATATATATATATATATATATATATATATATATATATAGTATATATATTAGGTAATATATGTATATATAGTATAAATATTAGGTTATATATATATATATACATATATATATATATATATATATATATATATATATATATATATATATATATATATATATAATTATTACAATTAATTATAAAGTTGAACTATTTTTAATTTCTTGTATATACTATTCAGCTCTATTAAGTGCGAAATTCTCTAAAGAAATAGTTTTACTGTAAAACTAATTTCATGTAAAATTCTCGTTTGACAATCAATAATGATCGTAAAACTTTACAATCGTTTTTGATTGTCGAAGAAAAGTTTTACATATAATGTAAAATGTCATAAGGGAATTGCGAAGGTTTTGCAATTGTTAATGATTTTCAGATACAAATACAATCAATGATTTTCCTAAGGGAATTGACTTTGTAACTATTATTGCAATTGCGGTGCTTTTTAATTAAAAAATAATAGTTCAACACAAAAACACACTTGATCAACCAGTTTACTGAGGCGATGTTAGTCTTCTTTTGAGGTTGGTATTTTAGTTTGTATAAAATTTATTATCTTTTTTTAATCTAAAACTTTTAGTTAACTTCCGCGCTCGAAATAATTGTTTAAAGGTGATCATTGATCATACTAATCGGCTGAAATAATAAGATTTGAAAGGTAAAGGATTAAATAAATTTCCGGATGATCAAGTTTTCTGTAACTTTTTATAAGCATTACTGTTTATGTAACACATAAATAACACTTTTTGTGTTAGTCAGCTTAAAGTACCTCAGTGTAGTTTAACTATGCTGGTTTCCGATTTAAGTTTTACTAATTTGCCCTATTAGGGCAAATTAGTAAAACTTAAATCGGAAATTTTAGCAAAATCCTAAACTTTGACAATGTATAACTTAGGATGAGATAAAATACATGAAAAGGTATTTTTTAATACAGCTACTTCTGTTTGTGTTGAAAGAAAAAAATATGTATATATCTTTTTTGCTTAAACAGAATTTTAGATTTTTATTAAGTCTATATTTGAAATTCTTTAGGATTTCGTTCTGACGCTTCAAATTGTTAAAAAATTATAAACAAAATTTAAAAATTCATTAATTTAAACATGATTATAGATCAAGAGAGTAAGAACTGTTATAAAATGTCTAATCCAAATTATTTCTTAAAAACATGTTCTTTTTTCATTAATAATCGTAATGTTCTTCACCTATCAAGTTAAAGTACTAAAAAAAAGGATAAGTTGGTAGTTGCTACTCTTTTCCTTCTATTTCCTTCAAGGAATACAATAGAAAATTCATCTATAATGAATTTTCTAATGTTTAAATGCAATAGTTTAAATAATTCCAGCAGTAAGCAGTCATAATATAAAAGAAAAATACAAGAATTTCACAGATCTGGAAATTATAGCTATAGTTAAGATTCTAAAATATACCGGAATTAGTGCCGTGGCTAAGGAGTCATTGCCCCCCTTTCTTTACCAAAAATCTGTCATTAGTGGCCTGTCTTTATTTGAGTTTTAATATGTTTGATTTGCAATTTTTGCCGTTCAAACAAATTTGATCGGACAAAATTTATTTGGGGAGATCTAAATATCATTTTTTTTTAAAAAGAGACGATCTTTATTTTTGCTTAATTTTTTAAATGTTAAAATCTAAACTCAGGTCACTATCATCATGTCAAAATCTGGAGCACAAAAGCGCAAAGAAAAACTACAGAGATAGACAGAGATAGAAGTTTCTGCAAAAAAGTGCAAGTTAATCACATCATTTTTGTCAGTACAACCACAATGTCAAAGCAATATTGTGTCGAATGTACAAATTACATCAGAGATAATTAAAGCACGAGGTGGTAAAGATCTTGAGTCAAATTTACAGAGTACATCAGGAATTATACAAGCAAATGGTAGTCGAGATATTGAGTCGAATTTGAAGAGTACATCAGCAATAATACTAGCGCGAGGTGGTGGAGATATTGAATCACATTCGCAGAGTACATCTGCAATAATACAAGCACTAGGTAGTCGAGATCTTGAGTCAAATTTACAGAATACATCAGCAATAATACCAGCACGAGGTGGTGGAGATATTGAGTCGAATTCACAGAGTACATCAGCAATAATACAAGCACTAGGTAGTCGAGATCTTGAGTCAAATTTACAGAGTACATCAGGAGTTATACAAGCAAAAGGTAGTCGAGATATTGAGTCGAATTTGAAGAGTACATCAGCAATAATACAAGCTCGAGGTGGTGGAGATATTGAGTCGAATTCGCAGAGTACATCAGCATTTGAATATCCACCACGTTTGCAGTTAAAATGTTTTTTTTAGCAAACATCCAATTCAACCACATGAACATTTGCCGTTTGATAACAAGATCTACCATAGACAAACGGACTTGAAGGATAGCATACCGAGAAATTGGTTGTCATTTAGCCAAAATTCTCAGTCTCTATATTACTCATTTTGTGTTGCATTTGAATCACCACAGTCTAACACCGTTTCATCGTTTGTGTCTGGCTTCAAAGATTTTAGACGAGTTAGCCAACGGGTTGCAGAACACGAATCAAGCAGCACTCACCACAGACATGTTCTTGATTACATTCGTATAATGAATAATCAAGACTTTGACAGATTTTATAGTACAGCAATAAAGAAATATAATTATGAAGTACTGATACGGAAACAAATACTTTCTCGAGTTATTGATATCATTAAACATTTATGTAAGCAAACATTGCCATTTCGAGGTCATAGGAATGAAGGTGCTTATTCGTTGGACAATGATGAAGAAAATCATGGAAATTTTTTGGCTTTAGTACAGCTCTTGGCCAAATATGACCCACTTTTAGCTTCTCATCTCTCCATGTGTCAAGAGAAATCAAACAAAAGAATAGAAAAACTGAAGCGTCAAGGTAAAGCCGGCAGTAAAGGTCGCGGTGCTCTGGTTACGTTTTTAAGTAAGACTACTATATCAAAGCTTCTCAATATTATGAAAAATATGATGCAGGAACAGATTGCAATGGAAGTATCCAAAGCAAAAGTGTACTCCGTACAAGTTGATTCTACACAAGATATATCTGCAATTGACCAATTCAGCATTGTGGTTCGCTATGTTTTAGATGCTACTGTGCATGAACGGCTGCTTTCTATTGTAACAAGCAATAACGGTACTGGCAAAGGCTTGTTCGATCTCTTAAATTTGAAGCTACAGCGGCTTGGCTTTAATTTGAAATACTGCCTATCGGACAGCACTGATGGTGCTTCAAGTTATCATGGCCAGTACAATGGACTGCAACAAAAGATTACAGAAGCTGCAGACCACCATGTACATATTTGGTGTTATACTCATGTTCTCAACTTAGTTGTGAAGGAGGCAACCAGTTGCTGCATTCAGGCAGTTTCATTTTTTACCCTTTTGCAAAATGTTTCAACATTCATAAAAGTGTCATATAAGCGAGTGGCAACATGGATTAAACTTGTTGAAACATAAATTGGAATGGATAAGATGAAAAGATTGAAATTGATTGGTGAAACAAGGTGGTCGGGTAAATCAAATGCTGCAACAGCGATATTTGGAACATTTGCTGAGCCATTTTCAACAGTGTTTGTCAATTTAATTTTATGTCTGTCATGTATAAGCGAATCAGAAAATTTTGATACAAAGACACGTCATGAAACTAAGACATTGCTCATGCCATTCCTGAAATTTGACACCATTTTGACTGCCTTTACCTACCTGCAAGTTTTTGAAAAAGTGGGACCACTTTTTCAAAAGTGGTCCCACTTTTTCAAGTTGGAGAAGGCCGTGGTCCACCTTGAAAAAGTGGTCCCACTTTTTCAAGGTGGAGAAGGCCGTAATTGAATTGAAAAGTCAATCAAGAATTTTTGATGATGTTCATAATAACGCTCTTCAATTTGTTCGGATGGCAAATGCAAGCATTATTCAAAGAACTGAAACCATGTTAGAGGTAAAGATAGAACTACCAGCTAAACGGAAGCGGAAGACACTAACGATGTTAGATGAGCATACAGTAGACAAACGTGACGAATCTAAAGCTTTGGAACACTACAAAATTCACACTTACAATGTGGTGATGGATCAGGTAGTCCAAAGTCTTGAGTTACGTTTCACTTCACATCGACAATTATATATGGACATAGCATGTTTTGATACATCAAACTTTGGTGATCTTGCCATTTCGGGAATTCCTGAAAACAGTTTACACAGCATTATCAAATTTTTACCAGATGCCAACGTTGATAAAATAAAAGCCAAATTGTTATCATTTGTCACTAACTATGAGATTTTGAAATTGTCCTTGCCCTTAACAACAACATTGAGAGAGAATGCATATCAAAAGGATGACATAGAAGAACCGCTCTGTTATCAGCATACAAATGGAGCATGCGGATCGTGTCCATCTTGTGTGTTACGAATTCTTGCTGTATATAGACTCAACGACAAAACCTATGACAATTTGTATCATGTTTATAAAATAATATGTACTATTTCTGTAATACAAGCCTAATGTGAAAGATCGTTTTCTAAGTTAAAGTTAATCAAGACAAGATTGCGTAATTCTATGTCAAATGACCACTTAGAGTCGTATATGTTGATGTCTGTAGAAAAAAATCTACTTGATAGCCTTGAGTATGATACGATCATTCAAAGATATGCATCTTCGTCCTCTGAATTGAGCAAACTGTTTAAAGAATAGTTATTGCTATACTTTGCACTGTGCAAATTGCACATCACTTCTACTTTTTTAATTCAATATAATTTTATTAATCTGTGATTTAATTGCTCCTCTTAAGACTTATTTTTAGAGAGTTGCGGACCGGACAGTCTTTGCAATATATGTATGGCCGGGAGGGCCCTTTAATTATTATCATGGCCGGTAATATATATACAGCCAGTCTGCCACTGTATATATATATATATATATATATATATATATATATATATATATATATATATATATATATATATATATATACATATATATATATATATATATATATATATATATATATATATATATATATATATATATATATATATATATATATATATATATATATATTTAAACAGTTTAAAATGTATTTGACAAAAAGAGTGCTCAATGTTCTTAAAAGAACAGAGCAATTACAAATTAGTAGAAAATCACTTGGCAAAATTTTTTCTCATTTAACACTGTGTTTCATCAATAAAGACTCATCAGATTTCTGATGAGTCTTCATTGATGAAACACAGTGTTAAATGAGAAAAAATTTTGCTAAGTGATTTTCTACTAATTTATATATATATATACATATATATATATATATATATATATATATATATATATATATATATATATATATATATATATATATATATATATATATATATATATATATATATATGTATATATATATATATATATATATATATATATATATATATATATATATATATATATATATATATATATATATATATATATATATATATATATATGTATATATATATATATATATATATATATATATATATATATACGTATATATATATATATATATATATATATATATATATATATATATATATATATATATATATATATATATATATATATAGGGCTGTCCTGAAGAGATCTTAAAGGAGGGGGGGGGGAGTTGAACTATCTGTTTTTTGACGACTAAGACCAAAAAAAAATTTTTTACGACTGAAATAAAAAAAAAAGGTCCTCGTTGCCCGACATTAGTGACTGCCAACTATAGATCCAATAATGTCGACTCAAGTGTCAAATTTGCACGCCAGATTAAATTTATTAATAGAGCATTAAAATTTTTCCAGAGTGTTTTTGAAAAGAATTGGCCACTTTTGCACACCCTTACAAAATGAATTAAAGAAAAAATTCCATTCTCACGCATAAATGGGGGAATTCCAGTTAGCAAATCTAAGTTTCGCGTTTTAAATAAAATCCTGACCCAAATAAAATAAGTGCTTAAGTATCGAATTCGTTTTTAATACTGATAAGTTGAACAAATTTTGCTATAATGTATTGAAAGTAATTATTTAATATAATAAACATTTTAAACTATTTATCTAGCGCAAAATATTATAATAAAATGAGTATAAACGGTTTAAATAAATTTAAATAATTTGGGTCTTGATTTTACAAAAAAAGCGAAAACTGGATTTGCTTACTGGAAAAAAGTATCGAACCGCATAAATGCGCTCTGGCGTCTATTAAAAGCCGACTTTCACTTTCATTACCACACCGAGTCCAGGTGGAGTCAACAAATATAGTTAGGTTAAAAAATAGTTGCATGGTTACATCTATACTTTCTACACATAAGTGAGCATTGTTTCAATAGCTTGATCTAATATATTGTAAGCTTATGTTTAGTTTTAATTAAATAATCATACTTAACAATTAGATAACGTTTTTGGAACTGCTACATTGGGTAAATTTACAATGACATTTACTACGTGCCATTATTTGATAATAGTAATAATAATAACAATAACAACAACAACAATAACAATAACAATAACAATAACAACAACAACAACAACAACAACAATATTAATAATAATAATAATAATAATAATAATAATAATGACATAAAAATAGTATGAATTTTTCTTATTTTTAATATGAATGAAAATTAAATGAAAAAATACAAAATTAAATATAATTTTCATTCTTTATTTGGATTTATAATACAAAACATGTAAAAAATGTTTAAACCATATTTGATATGTATACAAGTTGTTCTTCAGAAATCAAATCACAATCTTTTTATCGGTATAGATTTATTCCGATATTTTAACTTTTAACATCTCTGCTTTAATGATATAATCTGAATTCATAGTTTAAATTTTGTCTTTGCTTCAACTTTAGAACTTGATTTAAACATTTTAATTAGTTTTATACTTTAAACTTTAATATTTTTTGCACTGTTTCTAGGCCAGGAATCGCTTTCATATTAACCAAATCAACAAAGCCAAAACTTAAGGGGTAAACAGGTTCTATCTGTTGACCAGCCCTGCACCTCTTCTTCATCTATTAGGCTGGCACAGATGTATTTTTAATACATAGTTTCCAGTTTAGGATGTTTAATGCTGGATCTTCTTGACTCAATGCATGGGTTTTGCTTGTGTCTCTGTTATTATGTCTAGACAACTTATTCTATTATCTCCTAATGAGGTACAGTTCTAAAACTCAATTTTATGAATCTGAGGCAGGCTGGTAGTCAGGTTTCTCAAACTCTGTGGTAGCTCTCAGAGTGGCTGATTCCATCAACAGCTGTAAAATATTAGAGTACTAACAGTGCCATGTTGCCCATGGTTGGTGTCCCTGTCTGTACTTTTGGTATGCATTGTCAAGGTCAAATTTGGAGCCCATTTTTACGGTTTAGGGTTTATTAATAGAAATGAGGCAATCGCTTGGGCTATTTACTAGTGTACTGAGTACCATCTATACTTTAAGTCAAGTTCTTTAACAAATTTAAAAATGACTAAAGTATTAATAACTTTAAAACACAAAAAACCATCATCATTACCAAGTTCTCTAAACCTACCATTCATTAGTATTCATGGTCTTCGAAGTAACTTTTCTTCTGTTGAGTCTTATCTCTCGCAAAGTTCACCAAACCTACTTGCTTTTTGTGAGACTAATTTGAGTTCGGCTGTCTCATCATGTAATCTAAGTGTTGATGTTTATCTTCCTTTAATTTGTAAAGACTCCATTAGTGACATGTTTGGCCTGGGCATTTACAATTGTCAGGAAACTAGGTTTGAATCCACCAACTATTCTTTTATGTGCTTTCGTTTAATGTCACTTTACTATTGTCTTTCTCTTTGTTCTATATTGCTCTCCTTCATCTCAAGACTGCACTCTTTTTGATGTTATTTGTAATCAAAATTGACCAAACCCTCTATTACACTGAATGGCTTGGCTCTAGTGTCAGTAACTCTGCAGGCGTTAAGGCCCACAACTTTTGCCTTTTTCAATCTCTAACTCAAATAGTTAATTTTCCAACTTGCTTTTCAGACAACCCGAATCATTTACCTTCTCTACTTAACTTATGTCTTGTTTCTGATTCTAGTCAGTGCTCATTTTCTCCATATTCATCCTTAGGTGCTTCTGATCATGGTTTGATCTCTCTAAAACAAACTTTTCTTCATCATCAGAATCCCCCTATCATTGTAACTCTTACAACTACCATAAAGTTGACTTGGACTCTTTCTGTGATTTTTTTCATGATGGCCCTGGAGTAGAAATTTTTTGTCTTCCTGCTGACAAATGTGCTTTTTACATAACTTATTGGATTCAGGCTGGCATAGAATCTTTTATTTCCTTTCGGTGATTCTCACCGTCAAGTCAAGCCTCACTCTTCTGTATTGTTTTCACATTGTGCTGCTGCAATTCTCTATAAAACAGATGTTTAAGTCCGCTATTCTCAGGCCATGAAATCTCGTATATCATCTCGAAAATTAGGTTCTCAAGACTTTTTTTCCAGAATCTTTAACAGTATTTTTATCCTTATTCTACCTGATATATCCGACAAACAGGTTAATCCATTACTTGACATTCGTATCACTCCAGCTTCTGTATTTAAAGTGATTCCTGCTTAGACTTCTACAGCTTGTGGTCTGGACAACATACCTGTTATAGTCTTGCAGAGGTGTTCTCTGGAGCTGTTGTCTATATTTTCAAAACTATTGAACAAGTGCTTATCTGAGTCTTGTTTTTCAAGCCTGCTGGAGAGCGGCATCTGTTATCCCTATTTTCAAAAATTCTGGAGAGCAATCTGACTTGTCTATCTACCGTCTCATTAGTCTTCTTCCTATCATAAGTAAGTTTTTTTTTTTTTAAGAAAGCTTATTGAGAAGACCAGCATGCCAAATTTTTGATAAAGTTTGGCATGCTGGTCTTCTCAATAAGCTTTCTTCTCACAGTGTATCAGGTAACATATTCAAGGTAATTGTATCCTTTCCTCACCAATCGTTGTATAAAAGTTATCCTGGATGGATAGCACTTTTCTTCATATCCTGTAATTTCAGGGATTCCTCAAGGTTCTATCCTTGGCCCTATACTCTTTTTTATTTACATTAATGATTTTCCAAAAATTCTCACATCTAAGGTAGCATTGATCTCTGATGATACTATAATTTATTCTTGTTTTGAAGCCCACACTCTCTGGAGGGGGCATTTGAGTTTGAAAAGGATCTCACTTCTGCTACAGCATGGGTATCACAGTGGTTGGTGAACTTTAATTCAGATAAATCTTAATTTTTTAGCCAATTATTATCGCAATAGTTTAGATCTTCCTTTATTTATGAACAGTAATGTACTTAATGAGTCATATACCCTTCATCTTCTAGGGTTAATTCTTACTTCCAATCTTTATTGGAAACCATATATCAAATCCATTGCAAAGTTAACATCTGCTAAGGTTGCATCTCTTTATCAAGCTTGACACTTTCTTACTCTGGATTCTATTCTTTATTTCTATAAATCTCAAATCTGTTCTTTTAATGAATACTGTTTGAGGTGGATCTTCCGATGATGCCCTTTCTCTTTTTGACAAGGTGAAAAAACGCATTGTAATCATAGTTAGATCTGCTCTTACAGCCAACCTCCAACCATCATCGCATTATTATAATGTTGCTTCTCTTTCACTTTTCTACAAATACAATGCCATCTGCTAAAATTCATTCTTGTGTTATTAGTCAATCAATTAAGTCTCATCCTTTTACTGTGACTGTTCCTAAGTTCTCCAAAAACTCTTATTCATCTAGTTTTTTTCCTTGAACGTCAGTTCTTTGGAATTCGCTTCCTTTATCTTGCTTCCCTGATTCATATAATTTGCAATCTTTTAAGTCATCTGTCAATTGTTATCTTGCTTTATAAACCTTATCTTTTCTCTTCTAGTAACTTCCAAATCAAATAGTGGTTGCTTGCAGCCTTGTTGGAAGTGAAGATATTGAAATAAAAAAAGAAAAAAAAATGTACAAGTATTGACATATTTTTAATAAAACACTTATTTATTATAACTATTAGAAATATGTTTATTATAAAAACATATGTTGTAGTAAGTGACCAGTTTCTGGGCCATGGCCCCAGCTAAAAATGGGACCTTTTTTCAAACTTAACCTCAGTAGAATTATAAGATTTAGCAGGGGTTGACAGCTAGGAAAAAATTCATAAGATTTTATATATTATAAATTTATGTATGCATTTAGTATTTGTTAAATATTTGTTGAATAGCTGTGGCTAGGCTACCCTATATACTCCAAAGGAGGGGGGCAGAAATTTAGGGCGCCCATTTGCAAATTTAGGAGCCCTTTGGCAAGTTTGAGGAGTTTTTTAACTTTTAATAAGCTAATTAACTTTAAACAGCAAGCAACCATTATTAAGTTATGAGCACTAGAAAACAAAGAATAAGGTTAAAGAGAAATGAAAGAGTTAGCTAAAGACTTAAAAAGTTGTAGATTGTATGAGTCAGGAAAAGAAGATGGGTAAGAGTTTTAAGGTTTTTTTGATGTGGGAGGAAATAAACTAGATAAATAAAAATATCTATAGCATGGAGAAACAGATACAATAAAAGAATGCGAGTTTGCTGAATGACAAGCCAAGCAAGAATAAGTACTGGTTGATCAAACTAGTGATGATAGGTCATTCGAGTAGCAACCATGATAGTATTTGTATAAAAAGAAAGTGATGCAACTTTACAAGGACAGGGTAGTGGCTCAATTTTGGCAGATAAAGCATGTCCAACTACATTTACAATGTGCTTTTAGACCTTGTCTGAAAGTGAGAGGGTTGTTATGAATATAACAACCCTCTCACTTTCAGACAAAGTCTAAAATATACATGCATATATATAAAAAATATAACATGAATTTCAAATGAAAAAAATATATACGATGTATATTTATATATATTGAATAAAAATAAAATCAACTTATATATTTAATAAAAAATTGAGAAGTTATCTAATTATGATATCGATAGTTTCAAATGGTTTGATATCAAGTAATAATCTTATTATGATCTTGTGGTGATTTCATAAATGAATTTATTAACTATGGCTGTGAAATCAGTATGAGATCATAATAAGATAATTATTTGATAACAAACTATGGTCCAAAATTAACTTTTTTTGGATTTTGTGCCCTTTTTCTTAATTAATTTTTTATGCTGATTTTAAATTACTTAATACTTTTTTTTATTATAAATATTTGGCCTTCTACTTTAATTTCAATAAAAATGTTTTTTTTGACAAAACAATTGTTAAACTAAATGAAATCATTATTATTATCAAAATAGAATCCGTGGTAAATATTTTTCTTTTTGTTTTATCAATAAAATACTAATCATTATGTGTAGTTATAAATACAACAAAAAATTAGGCATTATAGATAAAATTACTCCATATAAGGAACAATTTGTAACAATTACTAGTGAAAATGTGAAATAACTTCATTGCAACCATGGTGCAGTGATTTGAGTTTTTTCTCAGAATTAAAAAATCTGAGGTTCGATGTTGGCTCTGACCAGTTAAGCAATGGTAAGGAAGAATGTGTAAACTTCCTAGTTAAACTACTCTTCCTTGCTTTGTGATTAGTTCTCGGGATTCTTTGTGATTAGATGCTTAGTTCTTCTTGCAGCACCTTAACAACTATAGAAAAAGTCATTGTAGGTGATTGTGAATTGTTGTGAGGACTTTCCAAGTTAAGTAGAAACTTCAAATTATTCTTCTGTAGAAATAAGACAATGTTTTTTTTTATATTTTTATCAATAATTATGATTTTAAATAAAGCGGATCTTTGCTACAATCACTTTTTTTTATTATAACTAAAATAAACATTCTATTAATTAATTAATTTTTGACATTTAACATATCTTTCTATTTTTCAATATATTTATTGACATCTGATTCGCAAGTAAATGGGCCGCCTTGGAATTTCAAACAAGCTAAGATATAATATCTCTTGGGCGCCTAATGTAAAGCTTACAACTTTTTTTTTGCTAACCCATTCTGTTGTTTTTGTCACTGGTTCCAACTGTATTTTATATTTTTAAGTTTTTTAACAATGAGACACATTTTCCAAAATATTTCTAAATTACCTAAATCTTGATTTCACAATTGTTTGGATATTTAAGTATATTGCCACAAGGAATTTTTGTAAACCAAGGGTTTTTCTGAAGCTGATTGCAATGAATGCTGATGCAATGCTGATGCAATGCTATTTGTAATTGTTTTATAAGTTGCAAAAACCTGATTAAAAACGTAATACATAAGTTATTCCATTAGTGTATCTTTTTTCTGAACCCATAATACTTTCTTATTTTCTGTTCAAGAAATATAACTAAATTTTGCTAAACTATTTGCAAGAATTATACAATCATCCAAGTTTTTTGATGCGCATATACCAATTGCTTCTACAACTACTGAGCAGTCAATCTTATTTAATGAAAATTTCTGAAATATAATTTGTTGTTGACTTTATTAAAGGCAAGTACAAAAACAACTCTGAGTAAATTTTTTATGTTAAAATTCGTTTATTACTGGGAAATTTCTAAAGAACTTTATTAATTTTGATTTATTTGTGTACTAGTTTATGATTTATTTATTTATTAGTTTGTTACTTCTTGTTGCAATATCTTTCATTTTAATCGGTATCTAAATTCAGTTAACAAAATTAATAGCAAAGTATATCTAGTGAAGTGAACCAAAACTAATTTTTACACTAGACCTATTTTTGTTTAAAGACAACATTTTGTTTATTTTAATTCAAAATTATCCAATCAAAATTAAAAATGTATAAATTTTAACATAAAGTTGCATAGTTTTTAAATATTTTTAAAATGTTAAAAATTTTGATATCATAATAATATCACTTTGATATGTCGGCTGGGTACTTTCATTTACTCTACAAAAATCAGTATTTTAACTTATTCATTACATACAAACATAGTTACATACACACATAGTTATAAAGTTAAAAAAAAAGTACATAGTTTAGATGTATAATGTATAAATAATATTTTAAGTCAAAACAATCAAGAACTGGCTTAACTAAAATTTTTCAACAAGTTTGAAGGAAACTGGAAACTGGAGGTAAAAACCAATCCAATTCTAATTAAAAATAAATGCCATTGGGTAAAGATCCAAGAATGGCTGTGAAAAGTTCCCTAATTGGTTAGTTAGTTTCTATCATGTTGAGCTTAATGCCATTTTCTTTTCATACAATAACATTAAGCATTATATTATATAAACTAAGGAAATGGGGCTTAATGCCCCATGGAGCTTAGTGTCCCCAATTACCCTCTATATTACATTCATTTGAAATAAAAAAAATATTTTTGTCAATTAGTTGTTGTTGTTGTTGTTTTTTCAGGTAGATATTTGAAAATGTTTACATTCGTTACTTTAACATTTTTTGTTGGAACAATTTTTGGACAAGAAAAATTAACTTTTGAGAGTCCAAAGATGACTGAAGAGGAACAGTTTTCCAATCATCTTCCAGGAAACATGAAGTGTGATGCATGTACGGCAATTTCATACCAGGTATTTAGTATAGCATTTATTATAATTTTATTTTTTAAACCTATAAGAAGTTTTTTTTTTCTTTACACTTGCAAAAATGTATATATTAAAGCTTAAACAGGACAAAATAATAACAAATTTCACCAGGACATATAATAAAAAATTTCAACAGGTTTTTACATATCTATATTCTTGTCACAAAAAAACCTAATAAAAGTTATTTTATCAAACTTATTTTGTTAAATATTATTTTTTGAAACTATAATGTTAGTAGATTTTTGTTAAATGTTTTATCATGTATTTGTTTTAATGTCTTTAGAAATCATTTTTGCTTTGTTTTTAGATCTTTTTCAAAAGTTTTTTTAAATTATTAACAATGATAAAAAAAATCTAAAAAACTTTTTTGCATCCTGCATCCAATATTAATTAATATTTTGTATTCTTTTAGCAATCAAGCTATTTTTCTTTTACTTTTCTAATTTTTGATGCAGATCTCGGAACTTGTTCTTGAAATATTATGGGGAAATTTTATTTCTAAACACTAACTTTCTAAAAATATTTCTTGCTATCATAAAACTATTTCTTGCTATCATAAAAATATTTCTTGCTATCATAAAAATATTTCTTGCTACCATAAAAATATTTCTTGCTTTCATAAAAATTTTCATTTTAAAAATATTGGTAACTAATAGTTATACATAACAATTTATTAGGTCATTGTAATATATAGCAGTGAAAAATATCCAATTAACATTTAATCAATTAGATATTACCAAAACAAATAATTATATCAAACTAAGTAAGTTTTTAAAAAATATCCTATTGAAAGCTTAAATTTATGAAACTATATAATTGTTTTATGTAAAATTCTGTCTTAAAATGCAATGTTTAGAAAAAAATTTCAAATACTCAAAAAAGAGATCTATGCAATATGATAAAGTTTAATAAATTTCATTTTTATCAAAGTTGTGGTTTATAGTCTCAGATTTAAAGCGTGGTTTATAGTCTCAGATTCAGTTAATTGTATATTGCCTCAACTCTGACCAAAATCTTACCCATGATCAACCGCTCTATACATATCATATTTTAGTATCTTAAAGTATATGTGTGTGTGTGACCAGGACCATTAGAGGTGGGCTCAAGCTCCTGAAAATCCAATCTTTCATTGGATGAAGAATTAAGTGGGGCATTAAATTTTTTTTTTTTTTTGAAATTTTGGCGTTGGATGAAGCAGAATATTCATAAAAAAAAGAAAATTGTAATAAGGATTATTTTTTATTTATAAAAAAAATAAATTAACATAAAAAAGAATCTTTAAAAAGTAAAAATTAACAAAAAATGTATGAAAAAAAGTTAAATGTTGTTTTATATTAAAAATTTGAGTTTTTATTCTTTTCAAATTTCAAAGAGTTTATTCTTACAAATTAATTTGATAACAGTCCAAAGCCATTTATATGATTTTGTGTCATAAAGAATATAGTATAAAAAACTAATGACATCAATTTTTAATGTTTTCAAGGATAGCATTATTGGGGATTGGGAACATACAAGAAGTATGTATGTATATATGTATGTATGTATGTATGTCTGTATGTATGTATGTATGTATGTATGTATGTATGTATGTATGTATGTATGTATGTATGTATGTATGTATGTGTATGTATATATGTATTACATACATACATCTAATAATCAATATTTTTCTTGTAGTTAACTGAAATGTTAAAAAAAGAAGAAGCAAAAGTTGGCCATAGAAAGTTGAAGGAATCTGATTATCTTGATGCATTTGAAAAAGTATGCGAGGCAAAAACATGGGAAAAGTGTGATTTTTTACATATTTTTTAATGATTTAAATAATATAGTTACAAAATGATTCTAGGAATACTGACTGATAGGAGCCTATCTACTATAGTTTTGTTATGTTTTTGTTTTAAAATTGGTCTAACAATGTTTATATAATAAAAATATTAAAAATATACTTTTTGTATAATTTTTGCTAAAAAATGTACAAAAAATTGTATATTTGCTGCTAAAAATTAGGATCAGTTTGTTGATATGAATATCAATAGATTTATAAGTTTATCATTTATTTAAAAAATAAAGTTCTTTTAATTGTTTATTTGATAAGTTATGTTTAGTTGATAATGTAATTAGATAACAAATTTATTTTTATTCTGTTGTATAATATTTCTAAAATTTTAGTGACATTCCTTAAGTAAACTTTTCATAAAATAATAAGAAACTGTATTTCTACAGTAAAACAGCTGTGAGTTTTTGAGTACTTGCTTCTTAAGAGAGAGTTCAATCACAACCATGTCCTATAGTACAGACTCGACTTATTTCTCTATGCAGCTCTTGTTAGTTTCTTGTTGTTTGTTTTCTTTTTTCTTCAGGAATTTTCTTTTTCCGGATATTTTTGGAATTCCTGTTATTTTTTTCAACTTTTAGTTTTTCCGGATATTCAAAACTTTTTTCATACATACAAGTTTATGTACCTTGTCTGTTATTTTCCCTTGTTAGTTTCTTTTTTGTTATTTTTTTTTTTTTTTTTTGTTGTTTACTCTTGTTAGCCAAGGTTTGTGTTTTTGCCGCAATTTTGTAAGTCTAATTATTATGAAAGTAGCAGTATAGATCATGGAGGTAAATTTTTTTTATTTATTATTTTCCTGGGACATCAATTTGAGTATAAAATAAGAAAAATAATATATTTAAAAATAAAATAAAATTTTGTTAACAAATTAATTTATTTGTTGTTATTTTACTGAATGATTGAATGGTATTTTACTGTGTGGGGCAGAGGTTACTTAACATATTGTGAAGGCAACTTCCCTATGAGAAAGGAAACCTCTGGAATAAAATCCCCATTTTAAATGGTAAGAGATTTAAACCTCAGATGGTAGATTAGTCAATAAAGCTATTAAGGATGGTAATTGGTAAAATTTCGAAATTTTAGTTTTTTCGATCAATAAAATTAAATTTGATTGTTAGCTATGGCTTAAAAATAATTAAATTTGATTGTTAGCTATGGCTTAAAAATAATTAAATTTGATTGTTAGCTACTTACAAATAATTAAATTTGATTGTTAGCTATGGCTTAAAAATAATTAAATTTGATTGTTAGCTATGGCTTAAAAAAACTTAAATTTGATTGTTAGCTGTGGCTTAATAATAATTAAATTTGATTGTTAGCTATGGCTCAAAAAAAATTATATTTTTTAGCTATGGCTTAAAAATAATTAAATTTTTTAGCTATGGCTTAAAATCAGTAAATGGAGTAAATAGAATATCTGGAAAAGGTCTTGAAGCAGATCAAGTACCTGGTATGATGCAAGGTGGAGGAAAGTGGCCAGGAAGGTATTTTTACTTATAACTTTTTATTATTTATATATATTATACATTATTATATTTATAATCATATCTAAATTTATGTTTTAAATATATAAATGCTTTTTACTTTTATAAAGGATTAATTTTTTCTTGACAATTAGTAATAATTGTTAATAATTAGTAATAATTATTATTAATTGATAATTAGTAAATGTTTTTAAAGTTATGTTGAAAATGCTTTAAAATTTTATACAGCAAAATTTAAAGAACATCAATATTTATAAGCGATAAAAATTTCTAGTTGCAGCTGTAATTATAAAAAATTAAATATTTGATTGATGAGTGATTATATAGTTATATTAGTCAGAAAACATCAATTAATACGAATTCTCTTTATACAATTAATAATTTATTATTAGAAATTTTCGCTGGGTTATGGTTACCAGCATCATCAACTCGTAAAAATTATACTATATAATTTTACCAGCATCATCAGCTCGTAAAAATTATAATATATAATTTTTACGAGCTGATGATGCTGGTAACCATAATCCAGCGAAAATTTCTAATAATAAATTATTAATTGTATAAAGAGAATTCGCATTGATGTTTTTTGACTAATATATATATATATATATATATATATATATATATATATATATATATATATATATATATATATATATATATATATATATATATATATATATATATATATATATATATATATATATATATAATTTTATAGAAATCTAAAAAAAATTTTATAGTTTTCTAAAAAAATAAAATATTTTATCTAGGTTATCGATGAAATGTTACGAATTTATTGAAGCGATAGGAGAGGATGGTATTTATAATAAGTATCGCAAAAATAAAGACTTAAATAAGTTTCTATGTCATGAGCATACGAAAGATTGTAGACCTGTTTTAAAAACTGACCTTTAATTTTTCAAGATAATCATGTTTACATTTTTTTGTGTTTATTATCATTTTTTTTAAATTTAATTCTGTAATTTTTTTAATTGTTAATGATAAAGTTGTTTATTGTTTTTTATTTTTCTGTTGTTAATATTTATCTTTCTACTTTTATTTAATATTTATCTTTTTACTTTTATTTAATATTTAACTACTAAAGTTAAATATAGAAAAGTTTTGTATTTTTAATTAACCTTTAAAGTTTAGAGAAAGAGTTTGTGATTTGATTTTTTTAACCATTCCAGAGAAAACAATTAATACATTCAAAAATGGAGAAAACCATCAATACTTGAAATTAAGGGTTCAGTCTGATATGAAGAGGAATACTCAATTATATTTTACTTCGATGGAATCTGTTGGATAACATACACCAAACAGGCACAGTGCTGTGGCTACTGGGTCCTCCTCCTCCTCCTCCTCCTCCCTTCCTTCCAAAAAATATCTGTCATTAGGGCCCAAAACCTTAAAAATTTATTCCATTAGGTATTACTTAAAAAATAAGCTCCTTACATATACAAAAGAACCCCTAAATTTCCATTTGAACTCCATAAATTCGCTTGAACCCCCTCCTCCACTCCCTATTTAGGGAGTGTTGGGGAGACCAGCCACGGCTCTGAAGAGTTCTTAACTTCCTAGTTAAATTCTCCTTTGTGATATGAAAACTATAAAGTGATACTATATGAAAACTATATGAAAACTATAAAGTGATACTATATGAAAACTATATGAAAACTATAAAGGGCTTTCTGGAGCACCGTTATAACCAGATAATAAAAAAAGAAAGATAAAATGTTACTGTTACGTTTCTTTTATAATTGTTGTTGTTGGGGTTTACTAATATGTTTTAAATAATTTTTAAGGTTTTAACTTTTAAACATCAAAAGTGTATTTTTAAAATTGAACCACTTTAATATTTTAAAAAGTTGCGTCATTTTATGATTGCATCATTTATTTAAATAAGCAAAAAAAATTTATTCGTATTTTTTTAGAATTCTAGAATAAAAACATTTTGGTTTTTAAATTTATTCGCTAAACCTTTTTGATGTTTTCAGAAAATTTTTAAATGTTTTTTAAAACATTTACAAATTTTTAAATGTTTTTTAAAATTTTATTTTAAAACCAATCAATAATTTTAACCAAACAATTTATTATAAAACCAAACAATAAGAAGAACCAGCATTTTAATATTTTTAACATACGTCATTAAAAATATTTTCAATATTTTTAACATACGTCATTTAAAATAGCTTAATGAGAAAATTAAAAATATCATATGATAAGTATTCAGAAATATTAGTTTGCGATGTCGTTTAACTACTAATATAGTTTGTTAGTTTTTTTATTGCAAGATGAACCAACAAGTACATAGATTTCTTCCCTCACAATCGCAACTGTCACGTATTTTTTCAATTTGAATAGAAAAACTTTTTCAAGGTTCAAAATCTTCCGAGTTACCTAAATTATGAATTCAGTAAACACCCGGTTATTCGAACCTCCTAGGGGAATAAGAATTTACTTCGAATAACTGAAAACCCTGTACCGAATAAAGTTTGTGATGGAAAATTTACGAGGAATGAGAATTGCTTCGAATAGGCGGGAATTTCGAATAAGTGCCAATTCGGGAGTTTACTGTAGTATATGATCTATTCTTGATCTTAATAAATCTAACTTTCTAAGAAATACCTATTATTCTTTATAATCAAATCTATAATCTTATCTTTTATTATTATTCATATGTTTTATGAGTTAAGATTGACATTTTTATAAATTAAGACAAATTTATAAAGCCTATTTTAAGCACTTTAACTTAAGTTAAGTCAGATAAAATTATAAGTTTTAAATGGCAAGTACCAAGAATAAGCATACATTTATTTCAACAATGTGGAATTCTTTTAATGCAATTTGTACATTATTGAAAGTTTTAAAGTACATTATTGAAAGTTCCATACGCAACGCTAAATTTCACAAATAAACAAAACAAAAAAGATCAAAAATATTCCCTCGTAAAGTCTTATAAAAAGTTATATAAAAAATGAAAGTAAAATAAAAATCGTCGCTGAAAATCTCCGACTTTTGTTTTTTAAATTAGTGTTGCATAATTTATCTTTAATTTAAAGCTTAAAATTCATATAAAACAATGCAAAACAAGACTACTCATAAAAATCGTGGGGAAGTTACAACACTAAAATGTACATAAAAAATATTTTTGAGTTGTTTTGCGAGCCACATGACAGGCACTAGGCTGATAAATTTTACAATCTTCTAATTTGGTAACAATCATGCTAAAATAAATAATATTCGACATGATGTAGCAATCTCTTGAAAAATATAAATAGATTTTTCGTTGTTTCTTGAAGAGTATTATTTGGACATTAGCTCTAAATTTTTAGTTATAATATATATATATATATATATATATATATATATATATATATATATATATATATATATATATATATATATATATATCTTTTTTGATATGCGGTAGTTTATGTTAAAATTGAATGGTTAAAAATGTGAAAATGCATACACTATATAATATAATATTAATTGTTTTATGAAAAAACTTCAATGAACAAAATTATTTTTAACGTTAAAAACAGTAAATTTAAACAGTTTATTACTGTTGCATTGGTGATACAAGCAACATTAGTCAATTTTTTGTCGTCATTGAAAACGAAGTCATTGAAACGCGTTGTCCGTTGACAAATACACATTTTAATAATGATACATCAGTCGATTTAAATATGACCATGCTTTGTGGTTTTTAAAAATGTATTTTTATGAAATCTCAGTCAATGTTTCTGTTTAAGAATGTACAAAGAATTTTGTTACTTATTGAAAAGATTTCTGGAGTATATTTTGAAATCAGGCAGCAGCTGGGCGCAGTGGTTAGAGTTATGACTCAGAACCCAGAGATCCGAGGTTCGACGCCGGCTTAAGCCCGATTAGCGACATTGGTAAGGAAGGAGGCGTGAACTTCTAGTTAAATGCTCTCCCGCGGTGCTGCGTGATAAGACCGTGAGGACTTCTGGGAGCACCTAAATAACATAAAAAGGTTTTGTCGCTCGTCAAAGAGGGGGCTAAAATGGTCTTAAAAAAAAAAAGGTTCGGTTTTCATTTATAAGTTGTTTTTTTTTTGTACTTTTGTGTAAAAATCAAGTTCATATACGTACAATCTGATAATATGAATACGCTAATTTAATATTATTATTATTAGTCGAGTTATTTACAAAAGAATATTTCTGAAAAAAAGTCCCAAGGGAGGGGGGAGGGGACTACTACCCTATGCCCCCCTTCCTAAAACCCGCCACTGTTTGAAACTTTGAAGTTAGTAAATTGTAATTAGTGTTTACTTTCTATTAAATTTTATTTAAATGATACCACGGTATTATTTAAATAAAATTTAAGTGACAGTTATGAAATATAAATGGCATCCATGAATTTAAAACTTTACGAATAATTTTAGACTACATCTTAAATTTCAGCAGAAATATTATTGTTATAAAACTTAACAATTGGGTATTAAATCCTGAATTCAACTTGAAAATTTCTCACATCAAAATACGAACATATAAAAAACTTGAAAAATATAAAATACTTGAGTTTAAGTAAGTTTGTACCTAAATATACAATATTCAGTTTTCTAAATATACAATATTCCGTCTTCTAAATTTCAGCGCAATAAACCGTACAATTTTTAGAAAGCTTGGTTTGCTTAGTTTTCAGAAAAATTAGGCAAAGCAAGCTTTTTGTCTGAAATTTAGACAATATCCTTGAAAACCAATCGTGTCTAAACACAATGAATAACTTACTAAGTTTTTCTAAAGTTTTAGTTGGAGTTTTCCAAATTGTTAAAGTGTGCATAATGGTAATAAAGCATGGAAAAGATGATTGGTTGTTTTTTTGATTGATATTGCAAGATGATTGGATGGTAAGCTGTTTTTGCCATTGCTATTAAGTAAATAATAAAATAGCAATTTTCAATGTAAAAATAAAAAAATGTAGATGTAATTGTCGTTGTGTATAGCAAAATTGACAAATTTAGGTATGGTTCAGGCCTGCAAACTCAAATTGCTTTCAGACTGAGAAAAATTTTAAACAAATTAACCACTGATTCACTTTAAAAATGATTAGATGGATAAACACAAGGCCAAAGTGAGAAATTTAATATTAGGATTCAAAATAAAATTTTGCCTTATCAATGTTTTTAGGTTTGCAAAATTTTTTTAGGCATCTATGATGCAGTAGATTTATTATTTGAACAAAAGCTATAATTGTTTATTCGAGTAAACATGGTTGCAAAGTTTTTTACCCTGAATGTTATAAAATTTATAAATTAAGATGCTGTACTTGTAACATTAGTTATTCGTTTCTTTCATTCAAATATTTCTTATATATTTGTTTATTTCATTGTATTTTATTTGGTACTACTATATTCTTTACAGGTTAAGAAACGTTAGCATGTTATTTATCTCCAAGATATGTTAGCGTGTTATTTATTTCCAAAAAATATTAGCGTTTTATTTAACTTTCAACTTACCAATCTTCATATGTTGATATGTTGATATGTTGATATGTTGATAAAAATAATTCCAACCATAATCTTACTTTTAGATACAAGATTGTTGGTGGAATTATTTTTAATTTTTTTTTTATGTAAATGTTTATAATTTTTTAATGTGTGAATGTGAAAACACTTTTTGAAATCTAAAAAATTTTTCTTAGTACATTCAAAAATTTTGCTCAGGTCATTATAGCATACATTCATGGTTAAAAAAATAAGTTTATAACAAAAACAAGACATACCTGCAAAAATCCTTTATAACATACAATACTTTCTTATATTATTAGATTCAAAAAAATGTTCCGAGATTTCTTTGGTAGGTAGAAAATGTAGTTGCTTACGTTTTGTTTTGTCATCATAAAGGTATAGTAAATTTTAAGAATATTAAGTAAAAAACTTTTAGTTGATTTTAGTTGTCGTAACTCAAATTACGCCATTTTTAGAAACCTACATTTTTAAAGTCTTGACAACATTTTTCATTTGTTTTTTAATGTTTTTACAGAAATCATAAATCACACAATCAACTACAGTAATACAACTCCACAATCTAAATCATAATCAGAATTGTTAGTAAACTGAAAAACGTTTTGACCGAGTTATCAGTATTTCGCTTGGATCTTTAAAAAGGAGAAGTTATAAGCTAAGTTATAAGCTAGGAGTTAATTGTAAAAAACCACTGAAGTAGTCAAAATTTACCCTAGCGATTTTTAAAAAACGTCCTGCGATAAATTACTCAAGAAAACTGGAATAATGAAAATTTTCTATTTTTTTCTAGAGGCATAAGTACCCAAGTAGCAAACAATATTGGCGTACTATTGGCACGATATTGGGTATCTTTGCTAATCTTGGCCGAGATATCCGATATTGCGCCAATATTGTCAAGCAATATTACACTAATATTGTCTTACCAATATTGGCAAACAATAATGTTGCGCCAATATTATCCCATTAACATTTTACTATGCCAATATTGGCGAAATATTGTTTGCCAATATTGGCTTTATATTGAACAGTTATATCGGCCAATGTTGACATTTTTACATATTGGTACGCATGCGGAACATTATGGAATATTTATAATGTCCTTTAGTTTTGTTAAATGTGTTTAAATGTAAATAATAACATCTTTTAGCATAAACAGACATCCTTATGTTATTAATTTTTTTACAAAACCAAATAAGAGTTCAAAATAAAAATTTTAAGGTATGAAAAGAGAAGAAGTAGAAAAAGTATTTTTAATTCAACATTTACTGAGTGAATCAGGAGAAGAAGTGTTTTGGTAATTTATTTTGAAACAGATTGCATCACGAGAAGAAGTGATAAGAGTAATGAAATTCTTTTGTTCAACATTTACGGATTGAATTACGAGAAGAAGTGGTTGTAATTAATTTATAACATATTGCATCACGATTAGAATGGTCGCTCTACTCGGTTTAGCCTAGCTATATGAGAGTGAACCATCCAGAATGTAGACTATATATATTTTTTATTACTTATAACATTCTTATGTAAAACATCTATATTTCTGGTAAATATATTGCTTTTTGTTGTTGTTGTTGTAGAATAGGAAAAATATTGCTATACTTAAGTATCAAGATTAAAATAGTAAATTTACTCTTAAATGAAAACACTGTGAGAAGATTTCATCTATAAAATATAAGTTTTATAGTCTATTTATTTTGTTAAAGATATTTATTTAAGAAATAATTACGTCATTGTTATTGTTTCTAACTGTTATAAGATTTTAATTTACGAAAAGGTACCCCTGCTTGACACCTAATAACATCAATAATATATATATATATATATATATATATATATATATATATATATATATATATATACAGGGCCGTATCTAGCATACAAAGACTGGGGGGGGGGTGCAATCGTCAAATTAACCGACAAAAATTTTTCTTGTTTTGAAAAAAGGATTTTTTTCGGAAAAATTTTCAAAATCATAATTGCATTCTTAATTTACTACCTGTAACACGTTAAAAGAAATAAAATATATTTTTTCTGAAAGATTATATAAATTTTACAATGCAAATGAAACTTACAGTATTTCAAAAGCATATACAAACAACAACAAATTTAACGTATAAAACGCAAAACTGAATATTCAATTACTCAATTTGAATACGTCTTTGTGTTGTTATAGACCATTTTTTTACCAACACGTCAAGATCTATATTGTCCACTAAATCTTTTTCTGACGCCAACAAAATTAATGACTCCAATCTTGCATCTGACATAGTAGAGCGCAAAATATTTTTAACAATTTTTAATTTGCTAAATGTTCTTTTATCGCTTGCAACGGACACTGGTGCTGAAACCATTAGCTTGAAAGCTTTGAAAACTCCTGGGAATATGTTTTGTCTTTGCCACGACAGTTTTAATTTTTCATTGTTTGTTGGAGCATCAGATTTAGTTAATGTGTTCATAAAAATTTCTAACTCTGCATGAAATAAATGAGCATCTGTATTTACTCCATTATTTGGCATTAATAGGCACAGTTTTTCGACATCTTTTATTGTAAAGGTTTTTGTTGACTGCTGAAGAAGAGAAATCGGTTCAATGCTCAACCATGAAGCCAGTAAATTTTCATTCATTTCGTAAATAAGACAGTCTAACACGCAATTAAGTTGTTGGGTGTAGTATTGATAGATATTTCTAAAACATAGCGTATCAAGATTGTCATCATAGCGTTTTGGAGTTACTCTTCGTCTATGACAATCTTCGTATATTTTTAACGCATCGATTTCATACTTGCTACATATTTTAATTGCTGCATAAATTTCACGATGTACTTCAAATTCTTCTTTTCTATTTCGTTCAAGAGATTGTATAGTAGACAATACAATCATTTTAGCACCTAAAATGTTCAACTCAACTTTCTGCAACTCATCAGTAAGAATCTTTGTTTTTGCATGACTCCTTTGATAAGCATAAGCATAATGATAAAGTCTGGATTCACGATTTTTTTAAGTATTGCTAAAGCTTGATCCTTTGTTTTCTTATCAAATAAATCGGACTGACTTATTTCATAAAAACATTCAACAATAGATTCCATACTTATCCAAAATGCTTGATTGGATTCTGAACGCGCCGACCATCTAATTTTTGAAAGATTGCGAAGTTTCAAGGAATTTTCAATAAACTCAAGTTTAGAATTAAGTAAGCTGAATCGTTTAGTACTTGAAGAAATAAATACGTAGCACATTTCAAGAACTTCAAAGACATTTCAAGCCATTTTATTTCTTTTAACCGCATGTTCAACAAAAGTATTAGTTCGATGAGTTTGACATGGAATATAAGGTACAACTCGTTTTAACTTTTCTAAATTTTTGCATGAACTCCTTTAATGTTGCTGGACATAGAGCTGGCGTAATCGTATCCTTGAAACACAACACTATTGACATCAAGTTGAAGGTTATTGATTGTCGATATTATTAAATCCATCACCCGTTTTGTCAGCTACCTCGCATATCTGCACAATTCTTTCTTTAATATTACAGTTATTATCCACATACCTTACAGCAATTGCTAACTTATCACTGCCATAATTGAAAACATCGATGCTTGGTTAACTTCGGAAACAATTTTGCTTTGAACATCTTGTCCAAGCAAATGAATGAAGTCTTTTTGGGATTTAGCACTCATATATGTCACATGATATTTTCTAAGTTTTATGTTGCTCAACCATCGTTTAAGTACCAAATTATGTCTCGACATAAAATATACCAACTGTCTAAAATTTCCATTTTCATCCCGATCATCTCCACGAAACGCGACTCCTTGCCTACCCAATGTTCGAGCCAAATCAATAAGAACTTTTATAACACACTTATTAGACTCCATTTCTTCTTTTTCACTAATAACAATTTGTCTTTGTTTCTTGTCCAAGAGGAGATTAATATGTTGAGTACTATTACAATAATTGCAATAGTCTAATAATGAAGCTTTATGAGATTTTGATAAAAAATGTTCTAATAGTTTTCCTCTTTTACCTTTCTTTCCTCGACTCTTCATTTTATGCCACGTGCGGATACCGTTTTCAACCCAAGCAACTTCACTATTCTCTCTACCTGGTCCATTTGGAAAGAGACAGCATACATAGCAGAATGCGCTATCTTTAAGTATGCTGTACTTTAAGTGAGGGTATTCTTTGTACCACAATGATGAAAAACAATTTTGCTTCCTTTTGTCAATATCTTTATTGATAGGAAAGCTATTAAGTTTTACTTGATGTGGTCCGAGCTCAATTAGATTTTCGAACGCTGGCCAAGATCATGCGAAAGAAAGAAATTTTTTGTAGTAAGTGTTTCAATATTATCATATTTTCTTTTGTTTAAAATGTTTGCAAGAGCTTGGTCATTGGCATCCAAAACATTCTCTGCTGAAATTTTTACCTCAGAAGCAAGCTCTGTCATTTCAATGAGAAGTTTTTCCAAATGTAAATTGTCTGTATTTTTCACTTCATCTAGTTTTAATTTCCACTCACTTAAAAGTTTACACAGCTTTGCAAATTTACCCACCGAATCTGAAAACGTAGTAGCTTTTCCAATAAATTAACATCACTCGGTTGGGATTCTACTAACAGAGTTTGATCACAGAAATCCAAAATTTCAGGCACTGCTAGTATTTCATCATCAGTAATATCAATGTTTTTACTCTCATTTATTATCTCACATTCGATTTCAGATGATTCATTTTCAATTGCTTCAGAGATTTTTGTCAGATTTTCATTGATATTCATTTCCACTTCATTTGTAATGTTGCTTGGGCAAAGTTCTTGGGCATTGAAATTAATTTTAGACAAACTTATTTTGCTGCACGATTGGGAATTTATTGCCGAATTGGTTTCAAAAGGGTTTCGTGGTGCGCCATATTTCTCATAAGGTATCTCTTTATGGTTTCGGATATAATCCAAATGATAAATTCGATTATGTGTCATCCGATAGTCATTATCAAAAATTGAATGTGAACAATTCTTGACTTTGCATTTGACTTTGTATCTTTTAACACCAGGATGTGGCATCTTGAACCCAAAATCTAAGATAATTACAAATTAAACTAACAAAATATTCGCCTTAAAAAAATATATAAATGATTTAATAAATTTTAAACTTTTTAAAATTTTATTAGTAAATACGAAACTTACAAGTATAAACAAAATAGTTTATTACTTCTTTAAGTAATAAACTATTTTGCCAAACTATTAAGCCAAACTTCCAATACTAGTACCAAATTTCTAATAATAAAAACACACCGCTAACTAAACTTTGATTTCTTCTGTGCAAACATCAAGTAAACAAGTCTCTTGATTAAGATTCTTGCTTTAAAGTAATTAGAAATTGTTGACTAATTACGTAACGCAATTTTTGAGAATAAAAAACGGCAACCAAAAACATGCTTAGCTGAGTTTTATTTGTTATACGCGTTATATTCCTATAAAGAATTAGTTTTTTATCCTTTGAAAATTAACGTTAAGGATGATATAAAAACATTTTTGCAATACAGAAACAACAAGAAAATAATAATCTTAATATTTTGTCGGTTAAATAGTATAATGGTAAAGTTGTCGGTAAGGTTACAATTTATTGTAATCTTACCGACAATTTACCATTGTACTGTTTAACCGACAAAATATTAAAAATCTGGGGGGGGGGGGGAAGGGGTTGACACCCCCCACACACCCCTATCGGTACGGCCCTGTATATATATATATATATATATATATATATATATATATATATATATATATATATATATATATATATATATATATATATACAAATCATAAATTAATATAATAAACATATCAATAAATTATCAATAAATATATATAATAAACAAATCAATAAATTAAACTATATCTGCTAAATCACATTTGATTAAGAGAAGATAAACAAGATTATAGTAAAATTCACACAATAAGTAATGCTGAAAATAGTAAAAATTATATAAATGCGACTTTGAAAATGCAATAAACTTTAGTGAGGATTGACCTTTGGACATAGGCCTTGGAGAATAAAACTGATATTGAAAATTTATATGTAGATATATCGAAAGATTTCGACACATTTCACAACTATCTCCTACTTCTAAAATTAAAAGCTTATAGAATAGATGACAAACTCTACAATTGGATTTGAATGTTACCTAAGAGATCAACATTAGAGTATCATTGTTGGTGGTACATACTCAGAATGGATAATAGTAAATAGTGGGGTCCCCCATTATTTACTTTTATGATATATATTAATTATTTTTCTGATTTGGTTTTAGATGTTGTATCTGTATTTACAGATGATAAGTTAAACAGTTTACTTTTTGATAGCTCACCATGCAACAACCTCCAAAAAAGTATGGACATTATAGCAAACTGGGCAAAACTATAAAAACTAAGTTTTAAAGTAAAAAAATGTAAAGTTATGTCATTAGGACCAACAAACACAAAGTTCATTTTTAAACTCGTTGATATAAATCTCAATACTTAAAAACTCTCTCGAAAATAAAGGCTTTGAGATCTTCGTTGACAGTAATTTGATTTTTATTTTGTAAGTACAAAGAATAACACTGCCGATAAATATGTTGGAATGATCACAAAATCATTTGTCAATCTCAATATTTTGAAATTTTGTACTTTGTTTGTTTTCTTTGTTCATCCTCACCTTGATTCTTGCAGCTCTGTCTACTATCTTAGGCTTTAAAAAGATCAACAATTAATTGAAAATGTTCTATGCAAGTCTAATAAATCTGTTTTTGGCCAGACTGGACTCAATTACAACCAAAGGCTAGTGAGAATAAATTTAACTAGCATGAGCTATCGTTTCTTACGTAATGACATAGCAGAAACTTACGAAAGCATCCACAATATTTATAAATGTAGTTACAAACCTTTTATTTTCTCATTAAATACCATTCAGTATTTTATCCATCAACACCTGTGTTAGAGTGATGTCATCTGCACGGCTGTTATATTTATTATTGTAATTACAGACCATTAAGTAGTTAATCTGAGTTGTAATAGCACGTGTGTCAGCATGGCTGCTTCTTAATAATAACATACAGATTATATATTTTGTTAGTATTTATTCCTCCGTTATGACTAACCTAACTTAACAACCTGTGGTCATGCTTATAAATTGAAAAAAATGTTTTGTAAGACAAATGTCCGAAAAAAACCTTTTTAGTTAACAATTCACAAATTTGTAGAATAGCCTACCATCTGTAATATTGTGTTCAACATCTGTCACAATATTCAAAAAGCATCTAGATGCATATTGGGTACATCAAATGTACAATTGTATATAAACAATAAGACATACACAAGTAGATACAATAGAACAAATGGTTGATAGGTTTATTTTATATGCCTAATTATTCTATTTTTAAAATTATAACCTTACAAAATAATAATAATAACAACATTAATAATAATAAAAATATGTTAAATCAAAACTCTTATAATAATTATTTGCCTAAAGATACTTTAAAATCTTCCAATGTCAAGTTTGTTGACATATCATATTTTAATAAAACCAACCCTAATACTTAACTAACAAATGCTGGTGATCATTTTTTTAAATCTTAAATAGTAAAGTTATACAATTCACTGTATGTTTACTACAGTATGCCAGTAAACAAACTCTTTTTTTTATTATAGAGTATAATTGTATTTATTGTAAAAATAAAATTAATATGAAGTTAAATTTCAAATTAATTAAACATCGATTTATTTTTATGTTTATTTTAAATGTTAAAACACTTTATGTTCCATAACTGAAAAAAATATTCATTCTACGCTTGGCTCATTCAATTGAGCCTGAGATCTTAATCTTATGCTCATTTAAATCTTGTAATCTCGGGGTAAAAATTTGCTTAGAGCCTCAAGTTAGTTGTCTTCAGGGTGCATTTATTACGGCTTATTAGCCGTAATAAATGCACGTAGTAAAGCCAACCTATAATGGAAGGTGAAAACACTGATAAAAATAAAATTGTAACAAATATTCTTAACTCTTCCTTTATGTCATATTTAAATAAAAAAATGTTATTATGGAAACCTTTCCAAACCACACAAACATTAAAATTCACTTTCTTTAACTAACCAATTATCAAACTCTACTTGATATACAAAGCGATAACAATTTACATTAAGAAATAAAACTCAATAAATTTTAGACTAAGAATATTTCAGTTAAAAATAATAATAATAATCTGAAAAAAAAGTTAATCTGAAGTTTTTTATATTATATAATTATTTGTTGTAAATTTTTTTAGCTGTTGTACTGTTGTACTAAAGATGGCAATAAAGTTTAGAAAATTTGCTCTGGCTGAATTTTTTAATAAAAAAACAACATGTGTGCCATGAATGTAACCTGTTTTTCATGGCTGATCAATGAAAGTTTGATGTATTGGCCAAATCACTTGCAAGCATGTTACTTTTTGGCTGCCATACGTGAAGCCACGCTTCTAAAAGTAACTGGAAGCAGCTGATAATAAAATTTTTTTATTATTTTGGTAATTGCTTATTTACAATATTGTTTTTGCTTGTTTAATTTTCAGCTACACACGTGCAAGATGTTAATAATCTAAACAGCAATATTTGACTCAAATACTGTTCGTGTTTAATATGGCTTCATTTTTTCTTTATATATATATATATATTTTGACAGTTAAGAAACTGCTTTAGAATGGAAATGTTAGAGTTTACATCAAGCGTTGAAACAGCTTTTGATAGTGATCACGAATAATTATCTATGCCTCCAGCTTAAAAAGTTGCAGGTTACAAAAAAAGTGACACTGATGAGATTGTACATCAGTTTCTCAAAGATAAAAAAAACCTTTAGTTAGGGATAAGTGTTTCCATCAGGGCCTTGCTTGATCATCTCTTTTAATTTATTGAGTTTATTTGCTGGTTAAAGAGGGAAAAAGATCATTTCAACCTGGAAGAAAAATTATGGAACCAAGACACATTATGAATCAGTGAGTATGTATCAGTAAATTGATATTAATTAATAGTTTTTAGAAACAGTTCCATATACTATTAAAGTTTCTATTTTTAAAAAAATATGATACATTCATATGAAACATACAAACAAATGATACAATATGATACATGATTGATTATAATTATGATTTATATAAGAATGTTTTATATAAATGTCTACTATATTTTGTTGTGATTTTTATCTTTTATGCCCAGTTAGCAATGTATTTTGTGTAGCAATGACTACTAATCTCAGACATCTATGACATCTTTATGTTGTATTCACCACAACTTTTTGCTGTGGCGAATACAACCAATCTTGGAGAATTTTATACTACTCTGTTATTGTGGTCAAGGGTAGGAGAAGCTCACAAACCTGTATGAAATTCTGCATGGTGTTTTTCCTAGTGTTAAAAAACTAGTGTTATAAAAGTTAGTTACATTAGTGTTACATTAAAAAAGTTTTATAAAAAAAATCAATCCTGATCTGCAAAAAAGGTTGACGTAATCTATTTATAACCAATTGCTTTTACTCTTCCATAATGTCATACTTTAATAAGAATCGCATTATAGAAAACCGTCTAATACATACACATAAGAGGAACTATTAAACTTTTAGTACCACCAATTATATTACTTTTATTTTTTTATTTTAGATGAACTTTCTTACTTCGGTTGGAGGAGATGAGAAACAACTTACAGCGGCAATCTTAATACAGCTAATGGCCAAAGAAATATGTTTTTCATACTCAATGTATGGAAGGAAACAAAAACGTCCTGCAAGGTCGTTATAGGTAAAGTACGATATTTGTATTCTACATCCCATTTCCTTTTAATAAATAAATATTTTAATAAAAGCTAATTATTTTACAATATTTATACGTATAAAACCATATATTTTAAAATTATATTGTGATGATATTGAAAAGACATTTTGTAGAGTTGCGTTTAGTCATTTATCGTTGCACTCGTTCATTTCGAAATTGCTACTAACAAAAGTATTAAAGAAAAAGTTGGAAGCTTTCTGGCGACGGCCATTATTAAAGATAATGGAAAAAAAAAAAAGAGCAACGCCCAATATTGAGTATTGAAATAAGTATCGCCAAAATAATGAAAGTCGATGCCCATTTCTGGTAGTGAGAGTTTAATACAGTAATTTATAAATATATATATACATATTTTTTGTACCTGTATTTAAATAGCATTGATTTTATTTTGTTATATTTTAGTTTTGGAAAACTCTATACCTCTTTTTTTCATTTGAATCTGTTTCATATAACTTTAAAAAAATTTAATGATTTACAATTTTTTTTTCTTAAAGCGTGTTCTATGATCATTGTCATCTCCAAGACTATAACCTGCTTAACTCAAAAAAATAATGCAGCCTAGTACTATAGTATCATTTAAACAAGAAAACTGTTTTAATTTTTAATTATTAAAAATTTGTAGAAGGCAATATTTATTATTATTTTATAATAATAAAAATTTAATCGAAAATACTCAATATATTGCCTTAATATAGCTATATATATTATACATATATCAGGATAATAATGTAAACTATATTAGGCCATTATTGGCCAGTATTATATCCCCATTATTGGCGCGATATTATTTACAATATTGGCGCAATATTTTAAGCATTATCGCGCCAATATTGCAATGTAAACATTTTGCTAATATTGACTTTACAGTAATGGCGCAATATTGTATCGTCAATATTGACTTTACAATATTGGTGCAATATTGTAGCGCCAATATTGGCAAAATGTTCACATTGCAATATTGGCCCGATATAGTTTATAATATTGCGCCAATATTGTAAACAATATCGCCCCATTATTGCGCCAATATTGTTTGCTACTTGTGTGATATCTACCTTTGAGACTTTAAAAGACAAAACCAGATTTGTATGGATTTTGAGCGCTGTGAATTATAAATATATACAGGACCTTTTCAAACGCAAATTCAGTTTTGACATAATAACGAGTAAATAGAATCTCACAGAACAATTAATTGAAGGTGTCGAGATCCAGATTTTAAAACAATAACTTCAAAATGCATAAAAAGTGTATAAAAATGCCGCGGCGTATTATACAGAGCCGTAACCACAATTTTCATATTAGGGGGGGGGGTCCATATTACATATTAAAGACCTTTTTTTTTTTTTAGGTACCCATTTTTTTAGGTACCCAGGAGATAAAATATTTGTTGAAAATATGTTTTTCCCTAATAATTATAGTTTAATAATTGGGGGAGGAGGGGGGGCTAAGCCCCCTGGCCTCCCCGGTGGTTACGGCTCTGATATAAGTTTTTTGAAGTCAAAAGGAGTCACCACAGTCAAGTACAAAGTTTCATAACATCCTTTGTAGATATCAATATATAGGTTATGAAACAAAATTTAAGTTGAGATTGCATTTAGGACACATTTTAGGACAGGATAAAAAAGAAAAAAAATATTAAATATTGAGTTTAAGTCTAATATTATGAGACTATAATTTAATATTACCTTCAGTAAAATCATTAAGACAATACATGACAATAAATATTACCCTTGTTAACATTTCAAAAACCAAATCGTTCTACATCACCACGCTAAATTTTTTTTTTTTGCTTAAATTTAAATATCAGACAAGCCCACCTCTAGGGTTATATATTTATATATAGAAACACAAAAAATGGTAAGCGCATTAAAAAAAATAAGGTAAATATAAGAATTTTGAATATATTGAATTAGCAATGACACACATGTGCAATGCCTTAACATATACAGTTTTTGGGGATATTGTGAAAAAGTTGCGTAAATTACAAAAGGGTTGGCATGCCTCATAAATAATATATACCTAAATCTAAAACATTCAAGTCCAAATACTATTATAATCGAGCAATTTGCACGATTCCTAAGGTCTAATACTAACTGGAACGACGCATTTCTTAAAAATCTAAAATTTCTATCAGTTTATGCGTCCTTATTTTTCAAAACTTTTCGTAACCCTCTTTCTTTTTTTGGCGTAATTTCTTCGTTGTCACCTTCGTACTCTCTATCACGTTGACTGTTATAATGCAAATGATGATGAGATGATCGTTTGATTTCTTTTTCACGTTTGGTCATTTGCTAAATATTAAAATCGAAAAATGTAGCAATATTAATTTTTACGATTATGTCTAAGTATGATCAGATATATATATATATATATATATATATATATATATATATATATATATATATATATATATATATATATATATATATATATATATACAAACAGCAGGAGAAAAAAAAACGGCTCAAGCAACTTTTTTAAAGTTTTTTCTTTTTAACTTATCTGTTTACTCATGTTTTTTAAAAACTGCAAAAAGTTTAAATGTTCATTAAAGAGAACTACTATATAGATTTTTATATGTACTTGTGCATGATTTTACCAATGGATTATTGTTTTTAAAAACACTAAAAGCACATAAAAGTTTTGTGCCAATAATTATTTTGCTTCCAATGAAACATCTATTTGAATTTTTGTGGAGAAAAAATATTTTATACATTTTGGTAAGTTTAAGTCTAAAATTATATTTACTTATATAACTCATTAGATATTTACATATTTAACACATAAAATATGTAACCCATGAGTTTTGATCAATTGAATAAAATTGATTAAATTATAGCAAAAAGCGCGTTGTTAAAAAAAAAACAGACAATTTCGAAAAGAAAATTAGTTGGAAAATAATGGTAGAACCTACAGAGAAGTTAATAAGCAGATTGAAATTCCTTTTCGAACAGTCAGCAACATTATAAAAAAGTATAATTTGAAAGGGACTACAACTGATATAGCAGAAAGAGGCTGTAAAAGAAAAACATCTGTTGCCATTGATAAAAACATTATTTTATGTGTTAAATATGTAAATATCACTGTTTTGCTCGACTTTTCAAGTCGAGCAAAACAGATTTGAAGCTGCTTAAAAGATTGCAGACAAAGTTAAAAACGACAATAAAATCATGATTTCAGCTAAAACTATCCAAAATAGAATCCAAGAGCAAGGATTTCATGCTAGAGTATGTCGCAAAAACCCTATCTGACTCTAAGGCATTGATTAGACTATTTGAGGGCATATGAAACAAAGATTATTATTTTCAAAAAAATATGTTGACAAGACTATTTAGTACTGGAAAAAAGTAATTTAGAGTGATGAATCCAAACTTAACCTGATCTCATCCGATGGACGGCAAAAAGTTGGCGAAAACAAGGCGAGGCATACAAATAGAATTGCATGAAAGAAACAGTAAAACATGGTGGTGGAAATGTCATGGTGTCAGGATCAAGGGTGTGGCAAAGAGCTGGCAAATTGACTTTCATTGAATCAACAACGAACAGCAATTCGTATATAGACATTTCAAAACAAAATTTGAAGCCCTCTGCTTGTAAATTCCGAAATAACTTCGTCTTTCAACAAAACAATGATCTAAAACATTCTGCTATCACAGCAAAGGAATATTTTCAAAAAGAATTATATTAATGTGATGGAATGGCCTGCCCAGTCCTCTGACCTTAATCCGATTGAGGATTTGTGGTACATTCTAGACCAGAAAATTGGAGATCGAGCTTAAAGAAAACAAAACGATCTAAAAGCAGCCATAGTTAAAGCATGAGAGAAAATGAATCCAGAAGAAACCAATTCTGTAATGGAATCCATGCCTCAACATCTGCAAGCAGTTATTCTGCAAAGGGTGGCCTAACTAAATATTGAAAAGTAATTTTTTGTCTAAATTTGGAGATTTTTCTTTTTTGTGCCATTATTTTTTTTGCAAGAAAATATTTGATGAGTATAAAAACAATTGATTTTTCGAAGTCATATGAACTTATACAGTATCGTACAAAACAAGTGCAACCAAATAATGCTAATTTAGTTTCTTTATATAAAAGTGCTGCATTTTTTCAATTTAGAGAAATAACTATGTAACTGTTTAGAGACAACGTTATTCAAGTTTTATTCATCACAAAGTTCATTATTTGTACACGAAAATTAATAAATTAATCAAAAGTATTAAAAAAAAGTTGATTTCCTTCTGGACAAAACAAGTGCAACTCCCCAAAAAGATGACCAAGCTGTATTTCGCTATCAATATTTTATGGCGAATCCTTTGTTGTCGATCACCTTGCATCTTCAAGGCAAAGATTTGATCAGGCGATCAATGAAACTTTGTAGAGTCACTGCCCAGGCCTTTTGGATTTGTTCAAACAGTTGATTCTTATTACGAACACCTTCACGATTAATTCTGCGGTTGATGTTCTCCCACAGGTTCTTGATAGGGTTGAGATCCGGAAATTGAGGTGGCCAATCCATCACCGATAGGTGATTGTCTTGAAAACCACCGCTTGACTACTTTTGCAGTGTGTTTTGGATCGTTGTCTTGCTGAAAAACTCATATTATTGGCATATTCCTTTCAGCATGAGGTAACATAACATCTTTCAGGATATTTTTATACATGAAGCGGTCCATTATTCCATCAATTCGATGTATTAGACCTAGACTGTTAGCAGAAAAAAAAACCCCAGACCATTACATTGCCTCCACCATGCTTCACAGTCTTATGGCAGTAACGTAAATCGAGGCGTTTTCCGGTCGACATACACGGCAATTGCCATTGCTCCCAATAACGTTGAACTTCGATTCATCACTGAACAAGACAGTTCGCCATTTCTGCACATTCCAGTCAATATGAGATGTAGCAAGCAGGAGTCTTTTCTTCTGGTTCTTAAGTGAAATTAGCGGTTTTTTTGCAGGGCGTCAAGAAAACCATCCGGCTTCAACAGCATGTCGTCTGATTGTTTGGTCCGACACAGGCAGCTCTAATTGCTTTTGTATCTTGACTGATGATATCTAGGGATCCTTCTTGACAGATCTGACGATCATAGAATCCTCTCTAGAAGTGGTGGAACGCGGTCTTCCACCTTTGTTATATGCTAACTTCCCCGTAGAACAATACTTGGAACATAGTCTTGATAGGGTCCATTTTTTCACGCGATATTTATCACAAATACATTGTGATAAATATCGCCTGAATTGGCAATTACGTAAGTGAAATGTGACATTCCACTTACGTGATCGCCAATAATTTTCTTTCTTAGTTCCAATCCAAGACTGTCAGGAGCCATTTTTGCACTTGAAGTCATAAAAATAATATAAAGTATATAATAATTTTTGAATACAATGCTTCAATATAATGCTATTTTTAAATAATTAATAGTTTATTCCCTTAAAAATAAAAAGTAACTACCATTTTTAAATCAATTTATAAGAATTTTTGAAAAAAAAAAGTTTGTGCCATTTGTTTTTTTGCCTACTACATATATATATATGTGTGTGTGTATATATATATATATATATATATATATATATATATATATATATATATATATATATATATATATATATATATATATATATATATATATATATAAATATATATATATATATATATATATATATATATATATATATATATATATATATATATATATATATATTACCCTGCGATAAGCTATCATCTGGTTTAAAGTAAAACAGCAGTTTTTAACGCCAGTGATAAAATAGATTTCTTATATCTCTGTTTAGATAATGGCTAAAAAATAAAAGATTGAACATACAGATATGCCCCTAATATGACATCAAGGACAGGCTAGCTGAAGTTTTTGACTGTAAAAATGAAATGATAAAAGCTCAAAGCGTGGAAGATTTAAAACTAAAAAAAGTTCAAATTAAAAAAGAAACTAAAAATTCTAAAAACTTTATGAATGGTATGTTGCAAAATATGCAAATTAATAAAAGTACTAAAGTTTTTATGACTCCATTTTATATATTGAAATTTATAAAATTTTTACTAAAATTAGTGTTAATAAAATTATTTTATTGAAAACTTATTTTACTGACACTAAAAAGTGAGTTTTAGGTATGTTATACAATAGAAAGCATGACGGTTTTTGGTTAAAAAAAATTGTAAATGAGTAAATTTAGTTATCGGAACGCTGTTAACAACAATATCTAAACCTGGTATACCCTACAGTTTAAACTCTTATCGGAGCAATTTTCTATAATATTAGGAAAAATAAAAAATGTTATCCATTCAAAACAAGTGTAAACAAATAAGTTTACTTTTATATATATATATGTATATATATATATGTATATATATATATATATATATATATATATATATATATATATATATATATATATATATATATATATATGTATATATATATATATATATATATATATATATATATATATATATATATATATATATATATATATGTATATATATATATATACATATATATATATATATATATATATATATATATATATATATATATATATATATATATATATATATACATATACATATACATATATATATATATATATATATATATATATATATATATATATATATATATATATATATATATATATATATATATATATATATATATATATATATATATATATGTATATATATATATATATATATATATATATATATATATATATATATATATACATATATATATATATATATATATATACACTTAGTAAAGCGTGTTTTGATAAGCATTTGCTCACTTTTTCTGCTTACCTTAGGCTATACCGTTTTTTTCGAAAAAGAAGAAAAAATGAAGAATGATGAATAAAACGATTGCTTCCCCATCCTAAACCTTCAGTCGAAAAGTGTATGTACTGAAACCCCCAGCAGCAGCCTGACGTCAGATTGCTTACCATAGTATGCAATACTATTTGTATATATATATTAGGGTGTGTCAGTTTGATGACTAAAACCCAAAATTTTTAAAGAAAGAAATTTTATAGTGAAATTATGGTAGAATTTCATAAATGAAATGGAGTAATACTTTTAAAAATTAATTAAATTAGGCGGTAGTTACATTTTTTTGGTCTTTTATGTATTTAATTTGCTAATATTTTAAAAATCATTAAAACAATGACGTATTTCGTTTAAAACATATTTTTTTTTTTAACCTTTAACTTTAAGTGGAAGAAATTTTTTTCGGACCTATTAGGAGATATTTTCAAAACTTAAACGCTTGGCTTAATAAAAATAAATTAAAAATAAAATTACTTGGATTATTGAAAAATTATATTTTAATAAAATAATGGCACCAATCACAAGAAATTTATCAACTACTCACTTAAGTAGATATGTTGGAAAAGGAAAACCCCTTTTACCATCTGAGCTCCCTCCTGCAAGGGACATTTTAAGATATGGATTATTTTTAAGAGGGACCAGTGACCTTAATAAAAGAAACTATACTGTCGATAAACTAGCTAATGATATGACTCTTGCTTTATCTGCTCAATTAAAAAAAGCTAATTGCAAGTTTTTACATCCAGTAATAATAAAAGAATGTAGTATTAAAGCTAAATTGAAGTATCTGTGGGAAACTGCAGTTAAAGTTAGCCTTGGAAATGCAAAAAAATTAGTAAAGGATAGTTTTATTTCAAAAATTGACAAACTTGTTGATGTTTTATCCTGTAAATGTTTAATAATGTGTTTTTTTTTTTTTTTTTTTTTTTTTTTTTTAAACATCTTCACTTCCAACAAGGCTGCAAGCAACCACTATAAGAGTTGGAAGTTACTGGAAGAGAAAAGACTAAATCTGTAGAGCAAGATAACGATTGACTGATGACTTAAAAGATTGCAAATTATATGAATCAGGAAAGCAAGATGAAGGAAGCGAATTCCAAAGAACTGATGTTCGAGGAAAAAAACTAGAAGAATAAGAGTTTTTGAAGCACTTAGGAACAGTCACAGAAAAAGGATGAGACTTAACTGAATGGCGAGTAACACGAGAATGAATTTTAGTAGATGGCACAAGGGACGCTAGCTCTTTAGAGCAGTGCCCATTATAGTATTTGTAGAAAAGAGAAAGAGAAGCAACATTACGACGATGTGACAAAGGTTAGGGATTGGCTGCCAAAGCAGGTCCAACTATGTTTACAATTCGTTTTTGCACCTTGTCTAAAAGAGAAAGAGCATCATTAGAAGATCCGCCCCAGATGTGGCAACAGTATTCCATACAGGGACGGATTTGAGATTTATAGAGATAGAGAATAGAATCTGGAGTAAGAAAGTGTCGAGCTCGATAAAGAGATGCAACCTTAGCAGATGCTAATTTTGCAATGGATTTGATATACGGTTTAAAAGAAAGATCAGAAGTAAGAGTTAATCCTAGAAGATGAATGGTAGATGACTCATCTAGTACATTACCATTCATAAATATAGGAAGATCTAAATTATTACGATAACGATTGGCCGAATAAAATTGAGTTTTATCTGAATTAAAGTTCACCAGCCACTGTGAGCCCCATGCTGTAGCAGAAGTGAGATCCTTTTCAAGCTCAGATACCCCCTTCAAGCAATCAGAGAGTGTAGGCTTCTTATCATGACAAGTTATTTTCAGAGTATGGTTGTGATCAAGGCTGTAAAAAGCAGGCGCATATTAAATGTATGTGTGTACGCGAAAACAAAATTCCTGTTATAAAACTCAGCTTTATCAAGTCACAGAGAGCCAAAATTGGAAGTTTTGCCCATTACTATATTGGTGGAGTTGACACAATAGAATTAAAAAAAAATAAAACAAGTTGTAAGGAGAAAAGAGGAGTATCAGCAGCAATTAGAAATGAGAGTTAAAATATTTAAAAAAGAAGAAAAACTCAACCAAATGATTCCAGAAGATTATAATTGCCTTGCACAGATTAATCAAGTAATAATAAAATATATATGTTAGTAAATAATTCTAATATAACTATTTTTAAAGAAATTAAATGTTGATAAGGTGATTTATAAAAATATCTCAATATCTTTTTTTTTACTTTTTAAATTTTTCATAAACTATTAACTTAATGATAATAACACAAAGTTTAAGTCTTGAATTAATTTTTTCAGATTGAAAAAACAAACAAAGTTGACTCAGAACCAAATATTTCTGGAGAACCAGAACCTTCCAATAATATTGTAAAGGTTTATAACAGAATGGACATAACAAACATTGCACTTGCTTTTATGAGGCATCACACTAGCTTACGAGAAACCGCAGAAATAGTGACAGCAGCACTTATAGATACAAAAGTTATAACAAAGAATGATACATCGATGACTATTGATCACAGCAAGGTTAAAAGGGTGCAAGAGAAGTTAGCAATTGAATTAGATAATAAATTTAATAAAGATCTTGAAAATAATCTGGTTTTCTGTATTTTTTTTTTGATGGCAGGAAAGATAATACAAAAGTATTAACAGATTTTGATGGTAGGTATTTCCCTGGTCTTCTTAAGGAAGAACATTATTCTGTCGTCACTGAACCAAGTGGTAAATATCTATTTCATTTTGTTACTGATAAAACTGATCACAGAAAACATGCTGAGGTAATTACAGACCACTTGGTTAACTGGTTGGTGGAAAGAAATTTAGGAACACAAATTAAAGCTATAGGAGGAGACAGTACAAATGTAAATACAGGTTGGGAAGGTGGTGTGATGCAATGGGTGGAAAGAAAATTGAGAAAGAGATTAGTGTGGATTGTATGCGATATTCACACAAACGAGTTAGGGTTAAGACATTTAATTATAAGCTTAGACGGTCCAACAAAATGTAGAAATAAGTGGTCAGGACTACTGGGAAAAATGTTAAATACAGCAACAAGTCTTGAAATTAATCCCAGATTTACAAAAATTGATGTTGGGCCTGCATTAATTGTTTTAAGTTCTGAAGTAATAAAGAGTTTAAGTTCTGATCAGAGCTATGCTTACAGAAATAACAAAAGCAATAAGGTCTGGTGATTTACTTCAGCAGTTAGCAATGCTAGAGATAGGACCTGTTTGCCATAGCAGGTGGCTTACAACAGCGTTAAGATTTTGCAGGAAATGGGTTTCTCAGCATGGCCTATGTGGCACCAACCTTCAAAATCTTACATGAATTGTCGAATTTATTGTAGGTGTTTATATTCCAAACTGGTTTAACATAAAAGTTAAATCATGTTGGGTTGAGGGACCAAGACACATTTTATACCAATTAGAACTTCTTAGAAGCCAAAGGAAACCATTTCTTGATATTGTAATGCCCACAATTAAAAGATCAGCTTGGTATGCACATTCAGAAGCTGTTTTACAAGCTATGATATGCAGTGAGAGTAAAGTAGAAAGAGTTCAAGCTGTGGAAATTATTCTCAAGCTTTGTGAAAAAAATCACGAGCAAACTAATACTTGTGTTTATAGCCATAGACATCCAAAAAACTGGATGTTAACATTGATGCTAAAGATCTTTTTAGTTTGATAGACTGGAGCAATAATAAAACAGAACCACCTTTGACATGCAATTTTACATCTTCTGATATTAAAGATTTAGTTAATAACCCAATGGTTGTTCCCCATTGGAGTTCACATACACAATCAGTTGAGAAGTGTGTACAGCTTGTCACAGAAGCTACAGGACATGTCCACACATCAGAAAGAAGAGAAGCTTACATAAGAGCCCAATTCATTAGCAGAGAGTTGATGTCTGCTAATAGGAGCAAGAAAGATACGATGGAACTTCTAAGCTTTGCTTAAATAATATAGTGATTTTTTAATTATTTTTTGTTAAGCATAAAAAGCATAACATTCTGTTGTTGTTTTAATATTCAACCTATATTTGTTTTATATTATTATATTTAATAAACACTTAATATTTAATAGATTACTTATTACTTTAATAGAATAGTAGTGTTTTTTTTTAAATAATACTAATTGTCATAACAATTTTTATTTTTATAGACAAAAATATGTGCCTAAAATTTACTTTATGAGAAAGCTCGTGTTATAAGAATTACAAAAATTATAGGGCTATCTAACAATAGGGTACCAAACCGCCTCAAGTGTAAAAAGCCCTACAAAGTACTTTGTAAAATTACTATACAAATAAAATAAAAAATAATATGTATTTTGTACAAAATATAAGGATTTTTATAATGATATTCTTACATATTTAACACATATAAGCAGAATATTTCAAATTATTTTTTTGACTTTTGCAATAAATAGAATACTTAAAGAAATTAAAAATAAAACTGTTCGACTCTAGGCAGAAAAAAGTTATTCAAAACAGCTAAACATTTTTGGGTGCTCACCAAGTAGTTTGTAGAATAGTCATAAAGAGTAAAATTAAAAATTAAAAAAAATGTAGCTAGCGCTAAAATTCAACAAAACTTAGTTATTTTCCTTATTTATAAAATCCTAATATTTTATAAATATAACTTTTTTGAAATCAATTTTTTTTTAAAATGACACACCCTAATATATATATATATATATATATATATATATATATATATATATATATATATATATATATATATATATATATATATATATATATATATATATATATATATATATATATATATATATATATATATATATATATATATATATAGTATTGGACAAAACATTTGCAACCAACATCGAACAATGCTAAAAAGTGTTCCTAATTTTACATGTCTTAAAAACGAAACGAACTATACTACCACAGCAAACAGTTCAGGAGTCTGAAGTCATAGCATGCCATGACACGAGCAATCAGCTGGCAGCACACGGGCAGAATTTTGTTGACAAGTGCCAATTTCGCAGCGGACAAAACAAGTGCAACTTTTTTGGTTTGTTTCATTTTTTAAAATCTGGTGTCAATGTCACAGAAGTTTTTTAATAATTAAAGGAAGTATCCAGAAGCTTCCAGAAGCTTCCAGAAGTTTCCAGAAAAAGCATCTGGAAGCATCCAGAAGTATCCAGAAGCATCCAGAAGCATCAAAAAGAAGCATCTAGAATCTTCCAGAACAGGTTCTCACAGGTTCATTTTACTATATAACAGACATGTAAACCGGCATGTAATTCAGTCAGTATATGGAAGTCAATTAGTCAGTATTATTAAGACAGTTTATCGAAGTGAGTTTTATCAAAGTGTTTTATCGAAGAACATCAATACAAGAAGTGAAATACAACAAGTGTTTCATTACATCAATACAGTCCACATCCAACCAAGACGTTGAGTTCCACAGAGCATTATTGTATCATTACAAGGTAAATGTAACACAGTAAGCCTTGAGAAGCGTGATTATTTATTTTTATTATTTTTATGACTTCAAGTGTAAAAATGGCTCCCGACAGTTATGGATTGGAACTAAGAAAGAAAATTTTTGGCGATTACGTAAGTGGAATGTCACAAAAAAGTATTTGTGATAAATATCGCATGAAAAAATAGACCGCATCAAGACAATGTTCCAAATATCGTTTTATGGGGAAGTTGGCAGCAGATAACAAAGGTGGAAGACCGCATTCCACCACTTCTTGAGAAGATTCTATGATCATCAGATCTGTCAAGAAGGATCTCTGGATATCATCAGTCGAGATACAAAAGCAATTAGAGCTGCCTGTATCGGACCCAACAATCAGACGACGTGCTGTTGAAGCTACATCTCATATTGACTGGAATGTGCAGAAATAGCGAATTGTCCTGTTCAGTGATGAATCGAAGCTCGACGTCATTGGGAGCGATGGCATTTGCCTTGTACGTCAACTGGCCGGAAAACGCCTCAATTTACGTATAATTCATCAATTACTTTATGCTATTTTTTACTTAGGCTTTATTTATACAAATAATTTTTTTAAATTTGTTCGTGTTTATTTATTATTACTGGGATTCCCAAGTGCTGAGACAAATTGGAGTAATTGCTTAGCTTTACATGAACAAAAATTTTAGCAAAATCCCTAAAAAATTTTATTTATGTAAAGCTGAGCAATTACTCAAAAAATACTGAGTAAAAGCTACTGTTTTTTTTATTTACCAGACTATTAAAAAATGTATGTAAATCAAATTATTTATTGAGATATTAACAAAAAAGCATTTATTGTTTTGCCATTATACTTCTGATTGAGAGGTTAATATAAACTTAATATTTTTCGTTGTAATGTATCTGGTTTGAATAATAAATGTATTTGAAAGTTTTTTAAACGATTTTCAAACAATTTCACAATTAGATTAGGGTTTCCCCCTTGAAAAAACTTAACTTCAAGAAAAAGAAATTGGCATTAAAATTTATTTATTAAAAAGTTTTTTGCTAATATGTTGATAAATACTTTTTTTTGGAACGTTTAAATAATTAATGTGTTGATATATACTTTTCTTTTGGACGTTTATCCATGACAAATGTAGCTGATAACTGACAGCTTGTAACAGGGATGCACAAAAGAATTGTAATACCGTTCAAATGTAAATATGGTTGAGTAAAAGTTAGAAAAGTCTCAATAAAAATACTTATCTTGGGCAGATGTTAAATGCATCCGGCTGCTGTAGGCAGCCGGATGCATTTAACACTTTTCTAACTTTTACTCAACCATATTTACATTTGAAGGCCTCCTAGGCAAAAACTTAAGGGGTAAACAGATTCTATCTGTTGACCAGCCTCGCACCCCTTCTTCATCTATTAGGCTGGATGTATTTTTAATACATAGTTTCCAGTTTAGGATGTTAAATGCTGGATCTTCTTGACTCAATGCATGGGTTTTGCTTGTGTCTCTGTTTTTATGATTAGGCAACTCATTCTATTATCTTTTATAGAGGGTACAACTCTAAAACTCAGTTTTATGGTTCTGAGGCCGGCTGGTAGTCAAGTTTCCTGAACTCTGTAGTATCTCTCAGAGAGGCTGATTCCATCAACAGCTGAGAAATTTCAAAGTATTAACAGTGCCATGTTGTGCATGGATGGTGTCCCTGTTTG